>CAHIKZ030000418.1:817500-855000 GCA_903632075.3 Acanthosepion pharaonis | reverse complement strand
ACGCAAGTTTAGCAACTATTATGGGATAAATATATTCTATTTTTTCAGCACTCTTCTACATGACTAACCGGACTGTTAATAAATTAAAGCCAGAAACGGTTTTACATATTCAGAAAAATAAATATTTATTCAGTATATCGTAGTCGGACACAAAGGTTACATATCGAACTCATTTTAGAATAGTTGCTAATCATTATTACTCTGTGCCAACCACACGTATACACACATATACATTCTATCAGTTGGATGTTATTTTAGTAGATACCCATATTTCAGTAGACGTCCAGTTTATTTATGGATATCCTCCAAATTGGCGTTTAAAGTAATAAAACGTTTATAAATGAAAAAAAAAATCCATGACGTCTTTTGAAACACATATACATTTTGTCGTCACATGCTAAAGTGAACGGCGCACACAGAAAGGCAATTATGCACACAAGGAAAACACACGCGAAAACACTCATACATGCATATCTATCTATCTATCTATCTATCTATCTATCTATCTATCTACCTATCTATCTACTGCAGCCTGTCCATATCTATCTATCTATCTATCTATCTATCTATCTATCTATCTATCTACTGCAGCCTGTCCATATCTATCTATCTATCTATCTATCTATCTATCTATCTATCTATCTATCTATCTACTGCAGCCTGTCCATATCTATCTATCTATCTATCTATCTATCTATCTATCTATATGTGTATTTAGGCAGCAAATTCCTTTTTAGGCATGTCTGATTAAATAAATTACAGAATTATGTCTGCTTATTTTTAACAAAATCCGTTAATATTCACGAATAACCTTTCGTGTATTGATATTAAATGATGAGAGAAATGTGCTATAGCTGTTTAAATTTCTTTTATTTATAGGACTGTTTCTTCCAAATTTCTTTTATTTTGTTCAGAGGCCTTTATTTGTTCAGAGGCATAAGTATTTGTAGCAAATGAGTCGACTTAAACAGTGTAAGGGACGCAACTCTTTCCGTCTGAAAATGTCTGCAACGCAAAACGATGTACACCAAGCATGAAATGTTGGTCTGCCAATGTCTCCAAGCAACCTGCTTTTTATGGAGCCCAGACACACCTCATTAGCATGTGTGTAACGCGACTTTGCGTGACTGCACGAGACCGTGAATATTAAAAGTCACGGACGCCATTTTGAATCTTTTCAACCCACAGGCCAGGAAGATGCGAGAACGTTTGCGAGGTAGGCTGTTATTTTTCCCCACAATTTATACAAAGCTGTGAGTTTCTATTCATTACCGTATTTTTTCATTATGCTTTTAAATGCAAACTGTTAACAATGTGCTGAGCTTTCATTAGAACATAAAGCATAATGAAAAATGACGGTAATGGATAACAACGCACAACTTCGTATAAATACTTGTTCCCCTTGAACAACATATAGTTTTGTACTACTTGCACCCCTGAAGATGTTCTTGGAAGAAGATCGAAAGTACATGGGAAATGAAAATAAAAGAAATTTAAACAGCTATCGCACATTTCTCTCATCCTTTAATAACAATACACGGAACGTTATTCGTGAGTATGAACGGATTTTGTTAAAAATTAGCAGAAATAATATCTGTAATTTATTCAATCAGACATGCTTAAAAGAGAATTTGCTGTCTAAATACACAAATATATATATATGTGTGTGTGTGTGTGTGTGTGTGTGTGTGTGTGTGTGTGTGTGTGTGTGTAGAGTGCGATGATTAAATTGTCGCTATTTTATATTTTAATTTCGCTCATGCACGTTGTTTTTTTATTTGGTCGGCTGCACAGTATAGTACGGTTTGTTGTGGGCAGCCTCTGTGAAAAAAAGAGCACAATGATGTAATTCGCTCAATTGACAGCGCAGAGGATTCGCAAGGAGTTGGATGAGTCTAATGGTGATTACCAATGTGCCTGAAATGATCTCTCGTGATGGCGACGTTATGCTTCCATTCATCTTGCCACAGGGCCAGAGAATCAACACGGAGTCCTACATCAAATGACTTGAGGAAGTAGTACTGCCCAGGGTCAAGACGGTAGTTGCTGAAAGACTATGTCTGGCAACAACACTCTGCACCATTCCATACAAGCAGGAGAAGCTAGTCATGGCTGTCAGACAATTTCCGCAACCACATCACCCCTTACATCTGGCCACCTAACTCCTCAAACTGAACCTCCTTGATTATTATGTGTGGCGTGCAGTTGAGTGAGGGACCAACACAACTCCTTGTAACACCAAAGATGAACTGAAGGCAAGGATTATGGCAGCGTTCTTCAACTTAAACAAGGACACTGTCCAGAAGAGTTGCAGGATATTCCGAAGTAGTCTGGTCGCCGTGATTGAAGCCAATGACGATTTTATTGAATACATTTACTCTTTAGTATTTCAAGATATTTTTGTGTTACTTTGGTAAATATATCTCTTAAAATGAGATGTCAGTGTTATTTCAATTTTTGCGTCGTTTAGACGATAATTTATTTATCGCACCCTGTGTGTGTGTATATATATATATATATATATAGAGAGAGAGAGAGAGAGAGAGAGAGAGAGAGAGGGAGAGAGGGATGATGATGATGATGTCTGACTAAAAAATAAAGAGGTCTGTCTGAAAATAACGAGACTGGTGTCACAAAAATTTATTTAAATTCCAAACAACAAACTACATGGTTTCCCGGTCAAAGTAACCCCACCCCGAGTTTAATGCACATTTCCATCATTCTTTCCCAATCTTCTAGGAACCACTGGCAGGGTTCTTCTTGGATAGCCTTCAGCTCCGTCGTTACGGCCCTCTAAATGGCCTCGAAGATTTCAAAACAGGTCCTCTTGCTGATCCACTTGACCTTGGGGAAAAAGAAGAAAGTCACACGGAACAAGTAAATAGGAAAGTTGTTCCAGTACGGCGATGTTCTTCTCGATCAAGAACTGCCGGATGCTCAGGGCGTTGTGAGTAGGTGCAATGTTGTGGTGAAGCAGACACGACTTACCCTGCCACAAAAGCATGTGAAAAAATGCAATGGTGGCAGAAAGCTAAGATCAGGGTTATATACTCCCAATCTATCATTTTAGATGATAACACAATCTGCTTATGTCTCTTTTGGCCATAGCTCACACAGTGCACACAGTCCTGTTACTTTTCAGACACACCTCGTACATATATATATATGCATGTGTAGCGTCATTATCGCCTTGCTTGAGGTGAGTTGATTAAAAAAAAGTCTTTTCGAAGCACCAATTTCGTATTTACATAGGCATATGTCGAATTGTTATCTCATATCGTTAAATAATCCTCAGTATCTACTGAAAACAGTAATCTCCTACTCATATATATATATATATATATATATATATATATATATATATATATATATATATATATATATATATATATATAAATGAACACTGAAGTTAATATTCATAGGTGACAGGCTGTTTCATGCTAGACGCAATTGTCAGGCCGCTCGACGATTGCGTCTATTTTGAAACATTCTGTCACCTATGAAAATGTTGATTCAATGTTCACTTTTATATTTATATTTACATACGCTCTATCTCTGATATTGAGCACTTTATCCCATAAATATAGCACACTTTAAAAACTATATTTCTGCATATATATATATATATATATATATATATATATATATATATATATATATAATATTAGTGGAAAATATACATACATATGAAAAATATATCTAAAAAATTCCCATACATGTATATTTTCAGAAAAAAATTTTTTCAAGAGGAAGGATCCAGGTAGAACTCAATGTTATTAGTGGAAAATGTGTGTGTGTGTGTGTGTGTGTGTGTGTGTGTGTGTGTGTGTTGCAATGTTTTGTGTATATTATTTACTAGTGAGCCAACCCAAATGACTTTACTCACTTTATAGTCCACCAATAGAAGGTTAACCAATCAGAAGACGTAGAACATTCAATCCGTCGTGTATAAAGGCGGCCATTTTGTTTACTCTATCCGAATGTCCAGTGCCAGCTTGTCAGGCGAAGAGGAACAGAAGGACGAACTATGCTCTGCTACTTTTACCAAAATATCTACTGCTAACCTGAACTACGCTTTCCTACTGTCTTCGAAATATTCACTGCTAACCTCTGGATTCTATACTCGAAGACGACCGTCATCATGAACAACATGTAGGGACGATGGTATGAACTGTGATAGGAGATATTTATTTTCGTGTCTGCATTTTGAAATTATTTCTAGTCTTAGGTTTAGTAATTTCTTTTGTTCAGTGTGGGAAATTATTGCTGCTTTTTCGTGTAGGCAAATTAGGCATTTCTTTGTTATGTTGTAGGCTGGTGCTTTTTTTCATTATTATGGATGCGAAGCGATAAACCACTAACACCCCAACAACATTTTACAACAACTACCACTACTTTAGTTACCAATATTGTCGCCACCACCCTTTTCCCCTACCTCGAAATAACTACTACCATTATTATCACTTCATACCCCCTACACACACAAGATTCGTACTGCTTTTTACCGTTGTCTTTATTTTTATTATTGTCATTATTTATTTATTACCACCATCTATTGTCATTACTTAGTTATCACAATCATACTTATTATAAAACCCAGGTTGTGTGTGCGTGTGTGTGTGTGTGTCTGTGTGTATGTTTATATATTGGATCGGATTTCTTACATTTTTCAACCGATTTCAACAAAACTTCACAGGACTACGTAAAATTACCTTGCGGTGGTTCTGACAGCGCCCAAAATTGGAAAAACACAATTGTTTTTGCACGAAATCAATTTGAAAACACGATTAAGAGGCATCGCTGTCGCGAGAATGAAAGGGGGACAACTCATATCGAGTTATACTTATTATAAAACCCAGGTTGTTTGTTTGTGTGCGTGTGTCTGTGTTCGTTTATATATGGGATCAGATTTCCTACATTTTTCAACTGATTTCAACAAAACTTCACTTTTTTTTTACAGGTAGTGTTTCTTATTGTCTTGCACACTTTTTTCTTTATTTTTTACATTCAGAATGCTTTAAAAATTCCATTTACAAGACAATTGTTTATAATAAAATTCTATTCAATCGGTAGAGACTCATAACGATTGAAAATGTTTTTGTTTGAGTTTGGGTTTGACCAATTCGTAAAAAAACAAAACAAAAAATAAAACTAATTAAGACATGCGTGTCCGTCAACCTTAAACAATAATCTTTGTCAATTTTATTTTTCAGTCTTTATGATGGTCGATACTTGATCTATCTCTTACTGTTACATCCCCGGGCAACGCCAGGCTCTACTGCTAGTTTCAAATATTTTCTGTTTTATTCTTTATCTCTTCCATTATAACTATCACTATTATTATTTATTACCTCTTCCATCATTATTTATTTATTATTTATTATTTACTACTGCAATTTTTATTTTTTAATTGTTAATTTATCATTAACTTTTATTATCAATTATTACCATTAATCATTTATTTATTTCTACTACCATCATAATTATTATTATTATTACCATTATTATTATTATTATCATTTTACTACCATTGTTATCATTACTACTACTATTATTACCGTAATTATTTGCTGCTAACACTGTTATTACCATTATCGTTTACAGCCACTATTATTACCACACCAATCCCATCTTTCCAAATACCATTACTCTAATTATAGTTTACAATTGTCATTGCTCCCAATATTGTAATTATTATTTCATTTTTACTATTTCACCATCACCATAATTACCATCGCCGCATTCTTTTACCATTATACTCCCCTTCCCCATAAATATTAGTGCCAATTTTCCATTAAAAAATACCAATAAGTATTAAAAATCAGAATTTCTACTATTTATATAAATGTAATTGTCTATAACACGCAAGTAAACAACGTTAAAAAAAATATATATATCTATCATAATATAAATAAACTTTAGGCATCTGTCTTGAAATATACCCGCGAAATTTCGGTCCATACGAGATTGGAGGTCATTCAGGTTCAAATTGAAAAGCCTATCTGTCCTAAAACCCGCCATGCCACATACAAGAACTTTAAAACTATATTTCTGCATATATGTGTAGTGTTGCAGTGTTTTGTGTATATTATTTACTAGTGAGCCAACCCAAATGACTTGACTCACTTTATAGTCCACCAATAGAAGGTTAACCAATCAGAAGACGTAGAACATTCAATACGTCGTGTATAAAGGCGGCCATTTTGTTTACTCTATCCGAATGTCCAGTGCCAGCTTGTCAGGCGAAGAGGAACAGAAGGACGAACTATGCTCTGCTACTTTTACCAAAATATCCATATCCAATATCTTCGTGGAACAGACTCCCACGGGAATGCTTCCATGATCACTCTAATCTTAACCTCTTCAATTCTAAGGTCAACTGTTATATACCATATCCTCATAATCTACAAATCTTACGTTCATTGGCATGCACCTGATGAAGGCCGGGGGTACAACGACCGAAATGTGGAGGACATTAGTCTGAATGTAAATTATAATAGCACATCAGAGAAATCACATATCATTAACAAAATTAGTTAATAGACAGATAGCTAGAGACAGATAGATAATAACACTGATGAGGATATTAGTCCGAATGTAAATCAGGTAATGATAATTTCTCGTCCGAGAAATTCAGACAGAAATATTGTCAACATTAACAAAGTCACTTAATAGATAGATAGATAGATAGATAGATAGATAGATAGATAGATAGATAGATAGATAGATAGCAACAATGATGAGGACATTAATCTGAATGTAAATGATGATAACTTATCATCCCAGAATTTAGATAGATAGATAGATAGCAAAAGAGATCCAGAAATCCGGGCAGAAATCACATAGTTATTATTAAGAAAGTCAGTTAATAGATAGATAGATAGATAGATAGATAGATAGATAAGGATATTAGTCCGAATGAAAATAAAATAAATAATGATAATACCTCGTTTCAGAAATCCGGATAGAAATCACAGCCAGCATTTTGAAAGTCAGTTAATAGATAGATAGATAGATAGATAGATAGATAGATAGATAGATAGAAACAAAGATGAGGACAATAGTCCACATGTAAATATTGTAAACATTGATAACCCCACATCCCAGAAATTCACAGTGAAAGTGGAAGAATAACCTGAATGGAAATAAATTAATATTTCTGACATTTTATGGGGACTGAATTATTCATTACAATTTTGAGGGATTTCTGCGCTCAAATTTGGCAAATTCTTCTGCGGATATAATTTTTTTTCACCAAAATATTTTTTAAAAAATAAATAAAAAAGTAAGACGTGGACAAATTCACTCGATGGCATTTCTGTAGGCGTTGTCTGTGTGGATAATATTCCTTTCAAAATCTTGACACGGATACACGTCCAAAATACGTCAAGCATTTTCGAAAAGTAACGATCTAGAAAAAATAATATAAAGATTGGTGTTTTGCCAGGATTGTACTTTGTCTGTTATATCAATAATCACCGTCAGAGGAATACGTATTTTACATTTATTTTTATTTTCTATAACACTGATCTATTTGTCTCCAGAATTCCGGGTTAGTCAGTTCATATATCTTAGTTCTGCTCTTATCTCTGTCCATTTATAACGATTGTCTAATGACAACTGTTTAGCTGCACCTATCACTGTTTGTTAAAATCTCTAACCGTAGAGAACTAGGTGTTCAATTTTTCTGTAGGGTGGGGAGAGAAAAAATTCCAATACGTAGTTTATGATAAATCCAGAAAGACAAAATGACCAAACATGGCGGCATGTCGAAAACGAAGAAAAAAAAATGCGGAAAAAAAATGAGGCAATAAACAGCTTCTTTTGTTTTCTTTCTTTTTTATTTTTTTTAAATATTGTTGGATTAAAAAATGTTTTTGGTGATAATCACAGGTGGCGGGAGATTTGAAAGAATCCATCTCTTTCTCGGTGACTTTTCATAGCGAAAAAGCGTATACTTTTCGCTTCCGCAAAAATGTAACTATCTCAAATACTGACACTGAAGCTAGCTTTGAACACTTTACATTTCATTTAACTTCTTTTGTAAAATGTCCTGTCAATATATTTGTTAATATTTCCTTGTTCGAATTCTATGTGTTATTCTTCCATCAGACTTACACGAGTCCACCAAAAATTGTTAGTGGGTCAAATGTACCAGGACCTTATAAAATCTCATCAAAATTATCGATACCCATAACAAGACTAATGTTATCTCATGGGCAACAGACTTCTCCTTAGATACTAAGAGAAACAGTATAACTTTAGAACAAGAGCAATTCAGAAAACAAACCATCTTTAGTTCTTTTTTTCATTCTTTCTTTTTCCTTTTTTGTTATTTCTTTTTTTTTAATGGTTTATTGTCAAATTATACTTGAAACATCAGTATCTTTTTTATCAGTGTAGTTAAACAGTGTTGAGTCAATTAGTATTAGATGGGAGTCTGCGGTAAATAACCTCCAACAAACGTAAATATGTTTTACTTTAATTATCCCACAAAGGGTTGATAAACCATAAAACATAAATCAATAAATCCGTTAATGAAAGTATAATAACTGATTCGAGAAGGTAAATGAAAAATCATTTTATTCCAGGTTAAGTTAGGAGACTTTTGAATTACCGCCCCCAGATGATAATCACAGGTGGCAAGATTTTGAAACATACGTTACAAATCAGATTTCATATGAGAATCTTCTTCAGTCTGGGGGGAGTATTGTTGGATTACCACACCTTGATGATAATCACAGGTGGCAAGATTTTGACAGGTGGCACAAAATTTGAAAACGAAAAGATGTCTTCTTTTTACTCCCACAAAATGTAAGTACATCAACTACTGACACTGAACTCTTCACATTTCATTTCACTTCCTCTCTTGTAAAATGTCCTATCATTATATTTGTTAATATTTCCTTGTTCAAATTCTCTCTTATTTTTCGTATATATATATATATATATATATATATATATAATTTATTCGAAAATTATAACATAAATGTTATAAAATCACTACAAAAATAGCTTTTTCTACATTTAACCCTATCACTTGATAAGACACCAGAAATCTTGAAACTAAATGGCTATTTTTGTAGTAAATTTATAACATATTTATGTTATAATTTTCGAAGAAATTATATTTTGGCCTACTGTTTTAAGAATAGTAATTTTTTGGTTTATTGGAATTTATTCTGATACACCAATCCTATAGTTATATATATATATATATATATATATATATATATATATATATATATATATATATATATATATATATATATATATATATATATATATATATATATATATATATATATATATATATATATATATATATATATATATATATATATATATATATATTAAATATATGATTGGCGCTTTGTTGAGTCTGATTTGAATCTCTTCGTCACCGAGGCCCACTTGGAACAGTTGGTATGATGTTTGCTTGACAACCTAACTGTCAGGGTTTCAATTCTCGGTAGTGGATGCGCACTGCTGATGAGTCCCAAATCTAGGACGAAACGGCTGTCCAGTGCTTTCATTCTGTAGAGGTTTCTATCAGACTCGATGAATTAATTAAATATATATATATATATATAGTTGGGTTGCAAACAAAATAAATAAGCTTACAAGCCAAAATCAATGATTAAATGTGCCTAAAAATGTGCTACTTCAAGATATAGCATCTCTTCATGGCATCAGTTTAAACAATCATTTTGTAAGACACTAGACTCTAATTTTCAAGTAGTGTATATTCATTCATATACTTGTAAAATACTTATAATCTTATGTGATGCAAACACCTAAAGTTCATGTGGTTATAGCAAACTTTGTCAATGATATTGAAGTATGAGTTTATTGGCAAACAAATGAAAGAATCTTACAAGTGAAAGACAATTTAAAAAATTTTTTTCTTAAGCTGTGCGCGTGTGCTTCTTGGGGTAGGATCTCTGGTTGTCCACGGCTTTAGTTTGAGTTGTTATATGCATTACAGTATTAATAGATTGACCTGCCTAAAGCCATAATCATCACATAATAGAATCTAAGAGTGTTGAAAAGCTGTGTGTCTACGAGAAAACCAGCAAAAATTAATGGAGTTTTGGATTTACTTACACGAGGAATAGCAAAAACATTCATGATGAAATAATTTCGAATCTTTTTTCTTCCATCCCACAAATAAACGAATTAGTCTTTTGTGGGATGGAGGGAAACAAATTTGAAATTGTTTCATTATGAATACTTTTGCTATTCCTCGTGTCAGTAAATTCAAAATTCCATTAATTTCTTATCAAAATTTAAAAAAAATGTCTTTAGACCAATGTTTTCATCTAAGAGATACACTAGCAATTTCGAGGGTGTATACAATAAATATAATTCTACGCGATATAATTAAGTTCCAGTCGGTAATAATTCATGTATCACACTTAGTGTATTCCTACGCGATAATTATGGTTATGATTAATAGAATATCATAATTGAGCAGAGGCTGGGAATAAAAAATATTTAAAAAGGCGTAGGGAAAAAATTCTTATAAAGGGAATTTATAATAATTCTTATTACAAAACCCAGGTTGTGTGTGTGTGTGTGTGTGTGTGTGTGTGTGTGTGTTTCGTTTATATATTGGATCTAATTTCCTACATTTTTCAACCGATTTGAACAAAACTTCACAGGACTACGTAAAATTAACTTGCGGTGGTTCTGACAGCGCCAAAAATTGGAAAAACACAAATGTTTTTGCACAAAATCAATTTGAAAACACCATTAAGAGGCATCATGAGAATGAAAGAGGGACAACTCATATCAAGTTATACTTATTATAAAACCCAGGTTGGTTGTTTGTGTGTGTGTTCGTTTATATATGGGATCGGATTTCCTACATTTTTCAACCGATTTCAACAAAACTTCACTTTTTTTTTGGCAGGTAGTGTTTCTTATTGTCTTGCACACTTTTTTCTTTATTTTTACATTCAGAATGCTTTAAAAATTCCATTTACAAGACAATTGTTTATAATAAAATTCTATTCAATCGGTAGACTCATAACGATTGAAAACAATGTTTTTGAGTTTGGGTTTGACCAATTCGTAAAAAAAAAAACTAATTAAGACATGCGTGTCCGTCAACCTTAAACAATAATCTTTGTCAATTTTATTTTTCAGTCTTTATGATGGTCGATACTTGATCTATCTCTTACTGTTATATCCCCGGGCAACGCCGGACTCTACTAGTAGTATATATATATATATATATATATATATATATATATATATATATATATATATATATATATATATGTAATTTCTTCATTTTAGCTAGAATCCTGTAGTGACGTATCGTCTTCACGGAGCGGAACCTGAATTTTCACATATCGCGATGAACGTGTGTCAGCTCAGGGAGGCCATGAGCGCTTGCTGTGGCTTAAACTCAACAAAGGCCTCATACGATTCATCGCTAAATATACTGGGGAAAATGTTCTGTCCTCTCTACTGCTCCAATAAGTATCTGACTCACCCTGTTACCCTCTGTCTTTGCAAAAAACAGTCTTCGCCTCCTTGTGGGTGATGAATTATTTTCCAGCTCACAATCCCTTTCGCACAGACGAAACGTCACAAGAATCTCGCTGCTTTATCGCTAATCCCATGGTAAGTGTTCAGACGAACTACATTCATTAGTTCCACCAGTTCAACACTCACGGCTAAGACCCGCCATGACACGCATATTGTATCAAAACACCCTCATCCCCTTCCATTCTGTTCGTGAGACGTAAGTTCTACCCGAGCAGCTTTTTCTGACGAACCGCTAAACCGACTCCCAAGAGTATGCTTCTCCGATCACTACAATCTTGACCTGTTCTCAACCTAAGGTTAATTGATATCTTCTTCACGTATCTTAATAAACTGTGCCTTCTAACCTGTAACTTTCAGACGGACTACATCACTTAGTTCCACCAGTTCTAAGCTTCACGGCTAAAACCCACCATGCCACGCCAATTGTATCTAACTACCCTGATTCCCTTCGTACTCCATTACTGAGATGTAAATCCCCCATGAGCAGTTTCTTTCCATGAACAGTTGCTTTGTGGAACCGACTCCCAAAAGGGAGCTTACTCGATTACTTCAAACTATTGAAGTCTAGGGTCAACCGTTTTCTCCACATATCTCTATAAACTGTGCTCCGTAATCTGTAACTCTCTACCTCCGTGTACAAGGATCTCTGAAGATCCCCCAAAATTTCTAAATGGGTTAAATGCAAAATTCAAGCTCTTTTCAGGAATTTTGACTCTTCGCTGTAAATCGGTTAAATGCAAAATGCAAAATTTAAGCTATTTCCGGGTCTTTGGGCTCTTCATTGAAGACCAGGGTTTCTGCGCCAAAAACGCTATATATTATTTTGAAATGTGATTGTTTAATTTGGATCCTTCTCTTAAGTACAAATAACATTAATGTAGTTCTATAATTGAGCTGGAAATCATTCAGGAGACTAAAAAGAATCACAAATGTCTACTTGGCCCAATCATGCGAATCCACAATGTTCTGTAGCCTTCAATAGGGATTTCTCATCCTGATGGCATTTTTCAACATTTTTCTACCCAATCATGCGAATCCACAATGTTCTGTAGCCTTCAATGGGGATTTCTCATCCTGATGGCATTTTTCAACATTTTTCTACACAGTCATTATGACATGCTAACAAAAATACCTGGGACGATATTTTTTCTCTCGTTTTTAGTGTTATGGTAAACCCTCTTAGAGTAGAATGAACTCTTCCTCCTCTCATAAATACTAACCACGAGAGTCGGCTGGGAGCCGTAGAGGCAGTGTTAACTTACCGTTCGGACGTACATCTCTATCTGCTTATTACTAACACTCTTGCTCAACCTATCTTCTGCGTCTTTCTTTCTGGCCTCTAGACAGACCACAACAACTTGGCGACGAGGATTTGCGAGGACCACCGTGATTTAAAACGAACTCTCCCAAAATACGGAAAATCGAATTTTTCGTAAAAGACACACTTATCATGGAGGATTTCAAAAGTAACTCAGAACTTGTAAAATACCAGAATGAACAACAATTACAGCTACAAGAAAGACACGGAAGACGAAGGTAGGTTGTACAAGTGTATTGAAATAACAGATATATACAAAGAAAAGTGTTAGTAATAAGCAGATAGAGGTGTACGTCCGAACGGTAGGTTAACACTGCCTCTACGGCTCCCAACCGACTCTCGACGTTAGTATTTATGAGAGGAGGAAGAGTTCATTCTACTGTAAGAGGGTTTAACACAACATTTAGTGTAAGTTCCCAAATATTAAAACGATTTAAATCTGGAAAATATAAGAAAATTTTTCTCGGGATGATATTTAAAATTACTCAGTTCCTTTCAAACGATAAATTGATCATTGCTACTTTTTGGTACCATATGCGAAGCACCATCTTTCCTTTGATCAGAAACTCATTATCTAGACCTCTACCCCAATGATTTTGTGCTGTTGAATTAATTTTTAGCAGTGGATCTCCCCACCAAAAAAAAAAAAAACAAAAAAAAAAAACGTCTAAATGGGTCAAATGCAAAAAAGTTTAATCTCTTTTGGATAATTTAAACTCTTCGCTGTAGAATACGGTTTCTGGAACCAAAGCCCTATTTTTCTTTTAAATTAAAAATGGCAAAGTTTCCTTTTAATCTTCTTAAGTATAAATAACATGAATACAGTTCAATAATTGAAATTAAAATCATTAAGGAGGCTTAGAAAACCACAAATAACCGTTTGGCTCTATTGTGTGAGACCAAAGTGAATTTTATATGTGCGTGCGTTCAACTGTCATGTCTGTCTCTCTCTCTCTCTCTGTCTCTCTCTCTCTCTCTCTCTCTCTCATTCTCTCTATCTATTGGCAAGTAATATCTATTTATCTATCTCTTGTCAAGTCACATCTATCTATCTACCTATCTATCTATGTTCATATCGATTTATCTAACTATTCATATGTATGTATGTATGTATGTATGTATCTATCTATCTATCTATGTTCATATCGATTTATCTAACTCTATTCATATTTATCTATCTATCTAGCTATGTTCCTATCTATCTATCTATCTAGCTAGCTAGCTATGTTCCTATCTATCTATCTATCTATCTAGCTAGCTAGCTAGCTATGTTCCTATCAATTTATCTAACTATTCTTATCTATCTATCTATGTTCCTATCGATTTATCTAACTATTCATATCCATCTAGCTAGCTAGCAGTGTTCCTATCGATTTATCTAACTATTCATATCTATCTAGCTAGCTAGCTATGTTCCTATCGATTTATCTAACTATTCATATCTATCTATCTATCTATCTATCTATCTATCTATCTATCTATCTATCTATCTATCTATCTCAGTCGCTTAAAATGTAGGCCACTCGCTGGGCCGATGAGTCACCAGAGATCTCGTTAGCAGCAAGGAAATCAGTAGGAAAGTTATGGAAGAGGTCATACAAGGACATATGTTGACTTGGACCACCATGTATAAAAGACATTTATAAACGTATAAGTTCCCTAAATAAGCCAAGTGCTATTTCATTTGAATCATTGGAAGAAGATGCTCTCTCACTCTTATACACACACACAACAACTCACACATACTATCTCTCTTTCTGACGCACACACAGAGGGCGTAAGCCTCTTTCTCTCTCCCTATGTGCATGAGAGAGAGAGAGGGGGAGGGAGGGAGAAAGAGGGGGAGGCTTATGGCCATATGTTGAAACACCGATTCTCGTACGATCACCGAAGTTTAGCAATGTCGAGTCAGGTCAGTACCTAGATGAGTAGTCTGCTTTTTAACAGGTGCCTGCAATCTTGGGTGTGCGGCTGGTGTAATGAATAACGGTTCGGAAATGGAAATCAGGTATCAGAGTTCGAATTCCACTCGGGTTCGTTATATTCACTTACATGCAAATACCCTTTGGGAAAGGTATGAATCCACTTCTTCTCCACACCCCCCACCTTCCCTAGCTAGGCGTTAATCGGTAGGATTTGTATTATTAAATCATTATTTCCAAAAGAATTCTTATAATCTAAAACCATTTTCTGGATTTAAATAACCTGAAAAAGGTTGATAAGCCGTAAAAAATCAAATCAAATCAATCTGTCTCACACACACACACACACACACACACACACATACACACACACACACGTCCACTTTACTTTCATTCGAGTGCTGGAAAGTGTTAAGTTTGGCCAAAAAAAAAAAAACGATTTTAATGTTCTCTTTAACAATTTGTCTGACGAAAATTGGGTAGGGCTGAGAACTTTTCAGTACTGCCTCATAACAATAGACTGACATAAGGCCAATGAAAAATGTGTATTTTTTTCACTTTTAAGACTAACACACTTAAAATACCTTCAGCAGAAAAAAAAACAAAAAACAAATGGAACTCGATGCCGAAAATTCGTGAACGATGTCAGAGGCTTGCTCAAAACCGGAATTTCACAGGCCATTCTTTGGTGATAGTCAAACTCCCCACTTTTAGAACTTTGACGTAATACAATCTTCCTACTCACATTACGCCGTATTTGACCTTGTCCTGTACTCAGCTCACCTTCATTGATACCAGAAGTTGCTGATGTGGGTAAGTATTCGTCTCATATCTCAGCCTACTAGTGTGCTTTCCTCTCAACAGGCGCATTGATTCACATCAACGCGATCCAGGGGAAGGGAAGACTGGATATTCATGAAGGTTTGGTCCCCTACCTCTGAAAACCTCAAAGACTTCCGTTTTGGTCAGCATTCCCCTTTCTTATCTCTTCCTTCTGTAAACGGTCATATTTGGAGCCAAACGAAATTCTTCTGTTTTGAAGGCCCGCCCTAATTAGTCAATGTAAGATTTCTTTCTGGCTATAAATAGCCATAAACAGTGTCAAGATAGTCAGTCAGGGAATAAAAAAAAAAGATAATTTTCGCATAAAATTCTTGTGTTATTTTGCTTTTATGTTTAGAAAAATATGTATTTTTGTTTTTCATTTCGCAAAAAAAATAAAAAAATAAAATAAGGAGTCGTAACTTAGAATTTCAAGAATATTTTATAGTCTTAGAATTGGTATGTTGTCTATTGGAATCCCATGAAATGACTAAGCAACAAAACCCATCTTTACAATTGCTTCCTTATCAAAGAGCAAAATGTTGTCTCCAGCAGCAATTTTTTTCTTATGAGTAATTGCTTAGATCTTTTTTAACAAGAATTTTGCCATCACTTACGTTTTTTTTTTTTAATGTCATGTCTCTTCACGACAGAAGCAATCATAACTCTCCACTGATTCCTTAACATTTTGTCAGTAAATTGTCACTAATTCTTGGAAGAGATGCATTCTCCACCGTTTGAAATTCAGAGTTAGGTTTTATTATTTATTTATTTATTGATTATTATTATTATTATTAATATTATTATTATTTCATCATAATTATTATCATTATTATGATTATGATTATTATTATTATTATTATTATTATTTCCTTTGATTCCTTTTGAACACTCACTTCTTTCCGGGTACCGACCAGAGACCTGAAGTCAGAAATGGCATCATGACATTTTCACTGAGCATTTTTTAAAAAAATATCACACATAGTTTACATAGATAAAGCTCTTCCTAAGGTGTGGGCTGTACGTGTGAGTACAATGTTTTGTATATATTTAATGCATGAGCTACCAGGAATTCATTCAATTAGAAATCAAAATATTTTGTACGCAATTTTAATGGTCTTAACTACAGATATTTGGTCAATAATTTTTTACTTTCAAGGTAAACATGTGTTTTTTAGATATATAGTTTGTAGATGATAAAATATATTGCTGGTAATTTTTACTATATATATATATATATATATATATTGTACTTTAGTGCTGTATTGGTTGTCATTTTGCTATAAAAATGTATTACTACCGGTTATTTTTTATTATACAGTGTAACCCGGATATAAGAGACCCGGATATAAGAGAAACCCGGATGTAAGAGAGATTTTCTCTGGTCCCAAAGTGTTTCCATACTTACCTAAACAAAATAGACCAAACCCGGATATAAGAGAAACCCGGATATAAGAGAGATTTTTCTGGTCCCAAAATGTTCCCATACTTACCTAAACAAAATAGACCAAACCCGAATATAAGAGAAACCCGGATATAAGAGAGATTTTCTCTGGTCCCAAAGTGTTTCCATACTTACCTAAACAAAATAGACCAAACCCGGATATAAGAGAAAGCCGGATATAAGAGACTTCGTCTCCGGTCCCGACAACTCTCTTATATCCGGGTTACACTGTAATTATATTGCTGGTATTTTTATCACAATGTATTTTATACTATCTTAGTGGACCACCAAACAAAAATCAAAACATTTTTTTTGCCATAGCTGGGTTTCGAACAGGTGCTACCACCTCTGGTCAGGGTGGACCTGGGAACAACAGAAATTAAGAGGTGGTTCCATGCTTCTGAAACTTGCAATCTCTCGATCCTTGCTACAGGATGTAGTTTATCGTCCTACCCAGGAATTAATACATACTTCATAGTTGGGCTGCTTCCTTTGCCGACAACTATGCCTCACCTGTTTATAGCTTATAATCCTTTACTTTTCTTTCATATTTAAAACGACTTCTTCTTTTTCTTCTTTTTCTTCTTCTTCTTCTTCTTTTTCTTCTTTTTCTTCTTCTTCTTCTTCTTCTTCTTTATTATAGATGCTTTATACTGATTGCAATTTTGCTATAAAAATGTATTACTACCGGTCATTTTTTCTTATAAATATATTGCTGCTATTTTTATCACAATATATGTTTAAACTTTTAGTCAACCATCAAACAAAAATCAAAACACTATTTTCCTATAGCTGGGACCCGAACAGGTGCTACCACCTCGGTTCGGAGGTAGCCCTGGGAACAACAGCAATTAATAGGTTTTATGAGAAGTACCGGATACCTAGGGTTGTTGGATCTAACTTGATATCCATTAAGTAAAAAACTAGTAAATAATATCAAATCTTCTTCTTTTTCGTGTCCATTCAGGACGTTGGCGATCATGCTTTTTCACAATTTCCTGTCTTTTGTCGCTGTTAATAAATTTGGTCATTTTGTAATCTCTTCTAAACCCCAGTTAACCAAGCACGCTAGGTAGGTTATGTGTTGTTGTCCTCTCTTCCCCTTGTCTTCAATCTGTCTTGTGAGTATCAGATTTTCCAAGCCCCTTTTCCTCATTATGTGCCCTAGAAATTTTAACTATCTCTTTCTGATGTTAAATAAAACTCCGAACATTGCGCACATATTTGGGTCATGAATTTCTCAGCATCCTTCTGTAGAACCATATTTCTATTGCTTCAAGTCTCTTCTTCATCCTTGAGTGGATTGTCCAAAGTTCACTGCTTTATAGGAGGACTGATATTACGTAGCGTTTTAGTAGTCTTTTCTTTGTTTCTAACGAAAAATCTCCTGTTTCTTAATACTTTGCTTAGCTTTTGGAAGGCATCTTTCGCTATCGCAATGCGCCTTCGGATTTAGGTATCTGTTAAAAGACTTTAGAGATGATTAAATTGTACTTGTTTGATTTCGGTATCTCCAATTTGTAATTTGCATACTGGGCTGTTTTTTTTTTTTTTGCTGACAGCCAAGCATTCTGCTTTTTTGCAATTGAGGTTTAGTCCTTTCTTCTGGCTTTCCCTCACTACCTTCTACAAAAGAACAAATAAAAATGATAGGCTAACTCCTTGCATGAGGATATAAAAACTCGTGAGGAGTGTATGCGAAATGCTATACTAAAAAGACAGAAATTGGATTCTAGGATTGATTGACTGGTTTGTTTTTTTATGGCTTATCAACCCTTTGCAGGTTATTTAAAGCCAGAAAATAGTTTTAGATTGTAAGATTTTTTTTTTGAATCCTTCTTATAATCTACTCATACAAGCCAAAATAATCAACTCATAGATGAGGGGAGAGGAGGTGAATTCGTACCTTTCCCAAGGATATTTGATCGTAATGGAATATAACGAACCCCATTGGAATTGGAACTCGGCTCTCCGATTTCTAATTCCGAGCCATTATCCATTACACCACCCACACATCCAAGCTTACAGCACTTGGTATTGCCAAGCTGTTAACCATCTAGGTACTGACAAGGCTCGATGTTGCTTAACTTCCTTGATCATACGAGAAGCGGTGTTTTAATGTGATATAGCAGTAAGCCCATTATTCCAACCAATCTTACAGCCCCTGATATTCACAAGTGGTCACCCATCTAAGTACTTAATAGATTCGACGTTGCTCAACTTGTTGCTCATACGAGAACCTGTGTTTCAACGTGGTATAGCCTGAAGCCTGGCATTCCAACCACACATCGAAACTTAGAGCACCTTGTATTCCCAAGTGGTCACCCATCAATGTACAAACCAGGCTCGACATTGCTTAACATACTTGATCGCACGGAAAACGAAATTTCAAATGACATAGCCGTCAGCCCATTATTCTGTCCACATATCCAACTTACAGAACCTGGTATTCTCAAGGGGTTACCCATTCAGGTACTGACCAGGGTCGACGTTGCTTAACAAGCTAGATCGTACGAAAACCGATGTTTCAAATGACACAGCCGTCAGCCCATTATTCCAACTACACATTCAACTTACAGAACCTGGTATTCTCAAGTGGTTACCCATTCAGGTACTGACCAGGGTCGACGTTGCTTAACAAGCTAGATCGTACGAAAACCGATGTTTCAAATGACACAGCCGTCAGCCCATTATTCCAACTACACATTCAACTTACAGAACCTGGTATTCTCAAGTGGTTACCCATTCAGGTACTGACCAGGGTCGACGTTGCTTAACAAGCTAGATCGCACGAAATCAGAGGTTTCAAATGACACACGCATGGCACATAACAGAATGAATTACCAAGACCCTTAGGGTTCTGCGAATAAGACGGGAACTGTAGGGAATTTATTTATGCAGATTTGGGTCATTTCGTTTAGATCGAGAAGGGTTTGCAGGTGATATGTGCACTTTCACTCAAAGTAATTTTATGTAGCACTGAGATGCTGATGTGTTCAAGGATTTTGCACACATGAATTTTGGTACATTTCTTTATCATACCCAGTACCCCTGTCACAGCAAGGATAATTTTGTTAACTTTGTTTTGCAATTCCTTATAATTTGACAGTTTTTGAAATTCTTTTTTTAAAAACACTGGAATCCTGATATCAATTAGTTGACATATTCCTCTTTTAAATCTTTTATGTCTGGTCTATTCGCATCAATTTTCCTGCCTGTTATTATTATTATTATTATTTGCGTATGTTATGTTTTCCGCTTTGTATCCTATAGAACCGGGTCTAGACAATGATCCTTAGACCCCATAGGAGAATTGTCATTTAATTGATACCACTTTTCTTAGTACATGGGATGTTCCTAATATAGCGATCTTCTGGGAAACTTGTATGTTGATGTTACCTGGGATACTGTTAGTAAAATTGTCCATTCCTTTTCTCACGAGGCCCAGTGCTCTGGTTACTATTGGTACAGTCTCAGTCTTCATTTCCCACATCCTGTTAATCTCGACCTCCTGGTCCTTGTATTTGGAGAATTTCTCGATAATTTTCATGGAGGCATTTCTCTCAGATCGTACTGCTATGTCAATAAACCTACACTTCCTGAATTTCTTGTTTTTTATGATAATATCAGGTCTCTTGGCTTTTATTTCTTTGTCAGTTTGAATTGATATGTCCCAGGGGATAGTTACATCGTTATTTTGGGTGACAGTGTCTGGTTAGGGCTCATATCATCTCTCAGTGGGGAGAGTTATGATCTTAATTGAGAGTGTCAATGAAGGAATGTTGACATTTAACTTTGAAATGGTTATGGAATATGCATTTTGATATTATGCGGTGTAGTTGCTGAGTGCAAGTTTCTTAGAAGGGTTTTACAAGTATTTTAGCTTTTTCAAAATTTATATGTTTGCTATGCCAAAATATCACAAAAAATATGACTTGATTTCCCCAAATTTCACCTAAAAAAAAAGAAGAGGTACTTATATTTACTTATATTCTATCAAGATTACATTTGTAAATCCGAATCCTGCTAAAAAATACTCCATCATGTATCATAACTTTAAGACACACACACACTTATCTCTATCTCCATCTCCCGCTTTATATCATACTTATTATAAAACCCAGGTTGTGTGTGTGTGTGTGTGTGTGTGTGTGTGTGTGTGTGTGTTCGTTTATATATTGGATCGGATTTCCTACATTTTTCAACCGATTTCAACAAAACTTCACAGGACTACGTAAAATTACCTTGCGGTGGTTCTGACAGCGCCCAAAATTGGAAAAACAATTGTTTTTGCACGAAATCAATTTGAAAACACGATTAAGAGGCATCACGAGAATGAAAGGGGGACAACTCATACTTATTATAAAACCCAGGTTGTTTGTGAGTGTGTGTCTGTGTTCGTTTATATATGGGATCGGATTTCCTACATTTTTCAACCGATTTCAACAAAACTTCACTTTTTTTTCGGCAGGTAGTGTTTCTTATTGTCTTGCACACTTTTTTTCTTTATTTTTACATTCAGAATGCTTTAAAGGTTCCATTTACAAGACAATTGTTTATAATAAAATTCTGTTCAATCAGGAGACTCATAACGATTGAAAACAATGCTTTTCTTTGAATTTGGGTTTGACCAATTCGTAAAAAAAACAAAAACTAATTAAGACATTTAATCTTTGTCAATTTTATTTTTCAGTCTTTATGATGGTCGATATTTGATCTATCTCTTACTGTTACATCCCCGGCAACGCTGGGCTCTACAGCTAGTATATATATATATATATATATATATATATATATATATATATATCTTATCTCTTGTCTTTATTGGTGGGACCACCCGGAGCGTCGGATAAGTGTTACACAGTTGCGCTTAAACAGACGAAAGGTCATAAGTGGAACTATTCAGTCAGTTATCTCAACGTGTCTTTTTTTTTGTGTAAATTATCATAAAAAGAAGATAAAGTCGGGAGTATGGAGTAAAAAAATGCATAATTTTGGGATGGAAAAAAAAAAAGAGGAAATCTGATGATGAAGAAGAAGAAAAGAAATGGGGACTGGAATATTCTCTTATTTTATTTTCAAATAATTTTTGTTTTAATCTTATATTCAAGTTGCCAACTAAAGATATTGAATGTCAAGGTGTCGCCCCTCCATGACATATTGATATGAGGAAGATGATAAACGTTTGAAGATATATCTGGATATATAAATAATTAATATATATTTGGGCAGCAACATTTCCAGAATGGACTGAGATAGATAGATAGATAGATAGATAGATAGATAGATAGATGAGAAGCGACTGAGATAGATAGATAGATAGATAGATAGATAGATGAGAATCGACTGATAAAATTAAATAGATAGATTGATAGATAGGAAGCGACTGAGATAGATAGATAGATAGATAGATAGATAGATAGATAGATAGATAGATAGATAGATGAGAACATTAGTCTGAATGTAAATAATAACACCTCATCTCCAGATAGAAATTACATAGTCAGCATTGACAAAGTCAGTCAATAGATATATAGATAGATAGATAGATGAGAAGCGACTGAGATAGATAGATAGATAGATAGATAGATAGATAGATAGATAGATAGATGAGAATCGACTGATAAAATTAAATAGATAGATTGATAGATAGGAAGCGACTGAGATAGATAGATAGATAGATAGATAGATAGATGATGAAACATTAGTCTGAATGTAAATAATAACACCTCATCTCCAGATAGAAATTACATAGTCAGCATTGACAAAGTCAGTCAATAGATAGATAGATAGATAGATAGATGAGAAGCGACTGAGATAGATAGATAGATAGATAGATAGATAGATAGATAGATAGATGAGAACATTAGTCTGAATGTAAATAATAACACCTCATCTCCAGATAGAAATTACATAGTCAGCATTGACAAAGTCAGTCAATAGATAGATAGATAGATAGATAGATGAGAAGCGACTGAGATAGATAGATAGATAGATAGATAGATAGATGAGAATCGACTGATAAAATTAAATAGATAGATTGATAGATAGGAAGCGACTGAGATAGATAGATAGATAGATAGATAGATAGATAGATAGAGAACATTAGTCTGAATGTAAATAATAACACCTCATCTCCAGATAGAAATTACATAGTCAGCATTGACAAAGTCAGTCAATAGATAGATAGATAGATAGATAGATGAGAAGCGACTGAGATAGATAGATAGATAGATAGATAGATAGATAGATAGATAGATAGATAGATAGATGAGAATCGACTGATAAAATTAAATAGATAGATTGATAGATAGGAAGCGACTGAGATAGATAGATAGATAGATAGATAGATAGATAGATAGATAGATAGAGAACATTAGTCTGAATGTAAATAATAACACCTCATCTCCAGATAGAAATTACATAGTCAGCATTGACAAAGTCAGTCAATAGATAGATAGATAGATATTGGACGGACAGAGATAGATATTAATTAGATAGATAGCTAGATAGATATTGAACAGACATAGATAGATAGATAGATAGATAGATAGATAGATAGATAAAACAACAGTCCGAATGTAAATGATAATGTTAATGATAACTCCTCATCCTAGAAATTCAAACACAAAATATATCGCCAGTATTGAAATTCCTTTTCTTCCTCCCTTTGTCTTTCCAAATGGTGAGAACCGCTATTTACATGCAAAACTTTTTGTGCTGCCACCACATTTGGTTGATCTAGAATAGTATCTTGTCCTATTTGACGACATAGGTAAAACAATAAGTAAATAATTGGAAACTATGCGATATAATTGGTTGCCAACACACAAAAAAACACACACACACACACAAAACAAACTATAAATAAAAGTAGGGAGATTTGAAAGTGAATGACAATTTAGGTGGTGACGGTGGAATTCTCGTTTTGGTTTTGTTCTGAAGGTGACTAAGTACATTTACTAAATCGGAAGACGCAAGACACACAGGAGGTTAAAGGTGAAATTAATAATAAGAAGAGGAAATACGCTTTGAACACACCTTATTTGGTGAGGAATTTGATCTGAAATATTAAGGTAAATGTTAAAACCATGATCTCTGTCAGGATAACCACTGTGGCTAAATTTTCTTTGATGTTTGCTTATGGCCATATCACGTTGAAACACCAGTTCCCGTATGATCACCGAAGTTAAGCATCGTCGATCCTGATGGTGATAATGATGATATGAGATATTAGTAAAATCTGAGAAGGAAATTTCATGGTGTATTTTGTCATTTTTTTTTCAATCCGGTTGTATAGTAAGCCTATTGTTTCTGCATTTATAAACGTATTTTTAATAGATCACTAATTCACATATGTCAGTATTACACAAAAAATATATACTTTATCTCTTTTGTTTATATTTTGTTTTTCCAGGGAAACAATGTTTCATGCCTTTTACTACTCTGTCGCTATTTCCATCATCAGTGTTTCGATGAACGCCATTTTCGTCTAGGCATTTCCAGCTCGAACACACCATGTTGCTTCCACAGAGCAAAAACACTCTCATTTCTCCTGTATTCCAAAGGCAAGAAAAGTTTTGAGCAGAGGAATAACACAGACTTGCTTAACCCATAGAGTGTCAAATGTAGCATTTTTATCTCTAGAAAAGTTATGAGAAATCAAAGATGGAGTATTGACACCCAATCTCAGCTGGAGCTGTACAATCCTCACATTTTCAACTTTGATGTGGTCTTGGGGCAGAAGACATTCTCCACTCTGCAGTCCCTTTTCCCAGGGAAACAATGTTTCATGCCTATTACTACTCTATCGCTATTTCCATGGCCAGTGTTCAGATGAGCCTCATTCTTGTCCGGGCATTTCCAGCGCGAACACGCCATGTTGTTTCCACAGAGCAAAAAACACTGTATTCCAAAGGTAAATAAAAAAGTTCCCCAAATCTGTTACTTTATGGAAGAGAATCCCACAGAATGTGTTCTTCACTGAAACTT
This sequence comes from Acanthosepion pharaonis, assembly GCA_903632075.3. Taxonomy (NCBI): domain Eukaryota; kingdom Metazoa; phylum Mollusca; class Cephalopoda; order Sepiida; family Sepiidae; genus Acanthosepion; species Acanthosepion pharaonis. The sequence continues at coordinate 829,943 of CAHIKZ030000418.1, read as the reverse complement.
CAATCTTAATATCTTCAAGGCAATATATATATATATATATATATATATATATATATATATATATATATATATATATATATATATATAAAAAAAAGCTGAGTATTGTATTTTTTTATCTAATAATTTATTAAAGAGGGTTAACAATTTAACCATCCTAGTTTTTTCTCACTTGTGATCATCAAAGACAGATCTGAAGAAAATTACTTTTACATTATCCAAAGATAGCTGCTCAGTGGCACTTAATTCAGATGGGGTACCCAAGGTATGTCCCTCGCCTGCCATACTTCAGGTATGCCATTGATTTCTTCACTGTGTAGTTATTTCTCATATTTGAATTCTAACAATTCAGGCACATAGATGATGATATGAGATACTAGTAAAATCTGAGGAGAAAATTTCATGGTGTATTTCTGTCATGGGAGGATACATTTTTTTTAAATCTGGCTGTATAGTAGATCTACTGCTTCTGTATTCATAAGCATTTTTAAAAAGATCATTAATTCATATATCTTTCAATATTACACACACACAAAATACTGTATCTCTTCTGTTTATAAATGTGAATGAAAAAGAAGCCGTATTCTTTTTAATTTTGAAGCCCTTCACAAAGGAAAATCTTCCTCTTATTCTGCATTGGCATTCTCTTATTTGGCCGCCATTTTAACTCCTACATGTCACACTGTCCTGACAGTGAAAAACAACAAAAAAAAAAAGAAGTTTATTAAAGAGGATTAACCACCCTCATGTTTCTCACTTGTGATCATCAAAGACAGAACTGGAGAAAATTATTTTTACACTATCCAAAGATATCTACTTGGTGGCACTTAATTCAAACGGGGTACCCAGGGTATATGCCATATGTTATACTGTCCTAACTGTGAAAACAAAAAGCAGCAATATAAAGTTGTTGATGGCTAAATACTGGTTGTTGTAAGTATATTCCACTTATATTCTTCAGTCTTAGTCATTATTATTGAATGGCATATCTTTTATTGCATTTTTAAACATCGCAGTGTTTGTGATCCCCAAAGACAGATGTAGAGATTTAAAAAAAAAAAACTATCCAAAGATTACAGTTCAATGGTACTTCAGTTAGGTGGTACCCCATGTTATGCGCCACAACTGCCATCTTCAGGTATGCCACCGATTTCTTCATTGTGTAGTTATTTCTCATATTTGAATTCTAACAATCCACGCACACAGATGAGTAAATAACTATGATAATAATGATATGAGATACTAGTAAAATCTGAGGAGGAAATTCCATGGTGTACTTTTATCAAGGGAGGATTTTTTTAAAAATCCGGCTGTATAGCAGATCTATTGCTTCTGCCTTTATGGGCATTTAAAAAAATATATATATATATCACTAATTCATAACAACGCTAAACCTGGTTAATATCTCGATAGATGACCGCTTTGAAATACCAGCCGCTCTAAGTTTGGATGTGCGGGTGGTGTAATGGATAACAGCACGGGATTATTAATCGGAGAGCCGAGTTCCAATTCCAGTTGGGGTTGTTATATTCACTTACGCATAAATACCCTTGGCAAAGATAGGACTCCACCTTTTATCACCCCCAGCTATGGGTTAATTAGTAAGACTTGTATCAGTAAAAAAAAAAATTATTATCCCCAAAAGCTTCTTATAATCTAAAAATATTTTCAAGCTTTAAATAAAAGTTTGGTAAACCGTTAAAAAAAACAAATCTTTTTCATTTCTACAAGATATTCTAAAAGTTGTGAGGAGTGAAAAAAAATAAAACAAAAAAGTTTGTTTGTAAGTTTTATCAATTTACTGACATAAAAAATGAAGGCAGATTTTGGTAAGTCATCCCTGTTAGGTTAGTTTTTTTTTTTTAATGTAAAGAGCCACACAGTACACAAAATCAGGGGTCAAATACGTGGGAGCGGAGCTAAACCAGATGGTAAACTTCTAACGTGCCTGAAACTCTCTCTCTCTCTCTCTCTCTCTCTCTCTTTCCACGCTTTTTTTTATCTGATTCTCTCATAAAATGAATATATAAGTCTACATTCGCCCACGCTTAGAATATTACTGCCGCATATGGCCCGGTGCTATTTACCTTGAGCTCCTTAATAAAATCCAAAGAATCTGCAATATTATTAATCCTGATCTGGTAACTCGGCTTCGGTCATTTTCCCACCGCCGTAGCTTGCTTCTCTGTGTCTTTTCTATAAATACTTTCATGGTAATTATTCAGATGAGTTCTTCGTTATGATACCTAGTGGTTTTGAATTTAAGCCCAGCACAAGATTGGCGTCAAGATCTCATCAATTTACAGTAGAGCTGGCTAGATGTAACCGTAAATTCTATGCTAACAGTTTCTTTTTCTCGCTTGCGGAACTCCCTTCCGGTTCCATGCTTTCCAGCCAACTTTAATCTGCAAAAATTTAAATGCAATGCCAATCGCTATCTACTGTCCTCCTGACTAAAATCTTCTCTTTTCTGCTCATCATTGATATTTCTGTTCCTAATTCTCCCCACCCTGTAACCCTTTTTGTTTTAGTGGCACTGCTGTCTTGCTTAAGGGGGATATCGATTAAAAACAAATAGATCTATCGTCCTACTGTAAATGTTTGTTTTTTATTTTAAAAACATAATTTTTGTTTGCTCTTATTTGCAGGGAAATGACCTACAGACGTTTCCCGTATATAAAATTTATATATAGGTTTTGGAAGTTAATATTTCGGAACCAAAAGTCATTTTAAAAATTGATGTCACTAATCATTTTAGGCAAATAATACAGCTCAGGTCAGTGGTTGAGACCAAGAAATCAGCTCTAAGTGATTGAGGCCAAGTAATCAGTTCAAGTCAGTGGTTGAGGCCAAGAAGACAGCTCAAGTCAGTGGTTGAGGTCAAGAAATCAGCTCAAGTCAGTGGTTGAGGTCAAGAAATCAGATCAAGTCAGTGGTTGAGGCCAAGAAGACAGCTAAAGTCAGTGGTTGAGGCTATGAAGATAGCTCAAGTCAGTGGTTGAGGCCAAGAAGACAGCTCAAGTTAGTGGTTGAGGCCAAGAAGACAGCTCAAGTCAGTGGTTGAGGTCAAGAAATCAGATCAAGTCAGTGGTTGAGGCCAAGAAGACAGCTAAAGTCAGTGGTTGAGGCTATGAAGACAGCTCAAGTCAGTGGTTGAGGCCAAGAAGACAGCTCAAGTCAGTGGTTGAGGTCAAGAAATCAGCTCAAGTCAGTGGTTGAGGTCAAGAAATCAGATCAAGTCAGTGGTTGAGGCCAAGAAGACAGCTCAAGTTAGTGGTTGAGGCCAAGAAGACAGCTCAAGTCAGTGGTTGAGGTCAAGAAATCAGATCAAGTCAGTGGTTGAGGCTATGAAGACAGCTCAAGTCAGTGGTTGAGGCCAAGAAGACAGCTAAAGTCAGTGGTTGAGGCTATGAAGACAGCTCAAGTCAGTGGTTGAGGCCAAGAAGACAGCTCAAGTTAGTGGTTGAGGCCAAGAAGACAGCTCAAGTCAGTGGTTGAGGTCAAGAAATCAGATCAAGTCAGTGGTTGAGGCCAAGAAGACAGCTAAAGTCAGTGGTTGAGGCTATGAAGACAGCTCAAGTCAGTGGTTGAGGCCAAGAAGACAGCTCAAGTCAGTGGTTGAGGTCAAGAAAATCAGATCAGTGGTTGAGGTCAGTGGTTGAGGCTATGAAGACAGCTCAAGTCAGTGGTTGAGGCCAAGAAGACAGCTAAAGTCAGTGGTTGAGGCTATGAAGACAGCTCAAGTCAGTGGTTGAGGCCAAGAAGACAGCTCAAGTTAGTGGTTGAGGCCAAGAAGACAGCTCAAGTCAGTGGTTGAGGTCAAGAAATCAGATCAAGTCAGTGGTTGAGGCCAAGAAGACAGCTAAAGTCAGTGGTTGAGGCTATGAAGACAGCTCAAGTCAGTGGTTGAGGCCAAGAAGACAGCTCAAGTTAATGTTTGAGGCCAAGAAATCAGCTCAAGTCAGTGGTTGAGGTCAAGAAATCAGATCAAGTCAGTGGTTGAGGCCAAGAAGACAGCTAAAGTCAGTGGTTGAGGCTATGAAGACAGCTCAAGTCAGTGGTTGAGGCCAAGAAGACAGCTCAAGTTAGTGGTTGAGGCCAAGAAGACAGCTCAAGTCAGTGGTTGAGGTCAAGAAATCAGCTCAAGTCAGTAGTTGAGGCCAAGAAGACAGCTCAAGGCAGTGATTGAAGCAAAAAGACAAACTTCTGTTTAGTTTTCTAAAATAATGAAGAGGTCTGAAGAGAAATCCTATTATGCCATAGCTGTATATACCGGCTTACCCATGCCATAAGAATATTGGCATGCTTTTTTAAGAACTTATTAGGATTAAAAGGTTTTCTCATGTGATTCTTTTAAATGGCCGTAGATGTGGTAATTCCAAGAGATCACGGGGTGAAGATTAAAGAAAGCAGGCTTGCAAAATTTTTAAATATCGAGACGTCGACCAAGAACCAAAGAAGCTGTGGAAGACGATGATAAGAGCCGGGCTATACTATCTGGGGGAGGGGCGGGGAATCGTTTTAAACACGTAAGATTCAATGAATTCGATGTTACGTTATTCAGTGGAATGAGAGAGAGAGAGAGAGAGAGAAAGAGAAAGAGAGAGAGAGAGAGAGAAAAACAGACAGACAGACAGACTGATATTCAGACTGAAGATCAAGACAGAAAGGCAAACAGATTTGAGACTGTCAAAAAATGATGTCGACAAGAATACTTCAAATGTTATTATAGATATTTGAATGAGGCGTCTATTTCAAATAAGTGTTAAAACGTTTACCGAATACACTGGTTTTAGCAATAAAATGGAGAAATAATAATAATAATAATAATAATAATAATAATCGTTTGTTTTTTTACAAAAATGATCAGTGGAATATGTCATGAAACTATTTCTTATCTTACGTCTCTAGTTGAGAGCCGGAAGGAAATGTGTATACAACAGAAATCGAAGGATAATAATAATAATAATAATAATAATAATAATAATAATAATAATAATAATAATGTTTTTGTTTTTTGTTTTTACAAAAAATGATCAGTGGAAAATATCATGAAGCCATTTCTGACCTTAGGTTTCTGGTTGGGACCCGGATGGAAAAAAAATGTATACAACACAAATCAAAGGAAATAATAATAATAATAATAATAATAATAATAATAATAATCTTTGAAAATGTCATGTAGCCATTTCTGACCTTAGGTCTCTGGTTGGAACCCGGAAGGCAATGTTTATTCAACAGAAATCAAAGAAATTTATATAATAATAATAATAATAATTTTTTGTTTTTTACAAAAAAGATCAGTGGAGAATGTGTAGACAACAGAAATCAAAGAATAATAATAATAATAATGTTTTTGTTTTTTATTTTTTTGTTTTTACAAATAATAATGAGTGGAAAATATCATGAAGCCATTTCTAACCTTAGGTCTCTGATTGAGACTTGGAAAGAAATGTGTATACAACAGAAATCAAAGGAAATAATAATAATAATAATAATAATAATAATAATAATATAGATCCTCAATTATGGAACCCAAGTAATTCAAGCTGAAAAGAACAGGGTATCAAATAGGACAACTTGATCCTAGATAGAAAAGCATAAGTGACGTACATACAAAATAATGACAAATTCTCGATCAGAAAACAGAAGTAATTCAAACCCAAACGAATCGGGTATCAAACAACTATGGCACCTTGATCCTAAATAGAAAAGCGTAACTATTGTATATACCGAATAAAAGTACGTATTTTCGATAAAGAAGCAGAAGTAATTCAAGCTGAAAAGGACTCTTATGATACCTTGATCCAGGATATAAAAGCTTAACTGAATTACACACATAATAATAGCATGTATTCTCGGTTAAAAGCTGAAGTAATTCAAGGTCAAAAGGACCGGATATCGAACACCTAAGACAATCTGATCTTAAATATAAAAGCTTAACCGTCAGACACCCAGAATAATATTTATTCTCAGTCAAATAACAGAAGTAATTGAAACTCAGAAACCGAGTTTCAAACCGCGGTGACGCGTTGATCCTAGATAGAAAAGCTTAAAATATTAAATGATAGCTTAGATTCACAGTCAGAAACGAGAAGTAATTCAAGTTCAAAAGAACACCGTATCAACCAGTTATAACACCTTGATCCGAGATAGAAAAGCTTAAAATATTAAGTGATAGCTTAGATTCCTAGTCAGAAACGAGAAGTAATTCAAGTTCAAAAGAACACCCTATCAACCAGTTATAACACCTTGATCCGAGATAGAAAAGCTTAACTGTCATACACACAGAATAACAGCATGTATTCTCGGTTAAAATCATAAGTAATTCAAGCTCAAAAGGTACGAATATCAAACACATGACACCTTGATCCGAGATATAAAAGCTTAATTGACATGCACACAGAATAATAGCAAGTTGTTAAGGGGTCCACCCCTTTTTCATACAAGTGGACTCGACCAGTGTGTACTTGTACTGCTGCCGGTGAATACCCGGGGGAGATACACTGATAGAGAGGTACACTGATGCAGTAAGAGAGTGAGGTAACCGCTTTGTAGGAGTCACAGTTGCGAGCACGTAGACTCAGAAGGAAGTCCTACTTCGATACTGAATTTCCCAGACTGTATATATATATTATTATTGCTACTAACCGCATTTCTGGATCTACTAACCGTATTACCAATTGTATTATTACGTCAATACATTTATTTGCTATATTTCATTCTTGCGTTTGTCATTCATTTGAGACCGGATTTCATCTCGGAATCCACAACACAAGTATTATAGGCCAAAAAGAAGAAGTAATTCAAGCTCAAAAGAAATGGATACGAAACAGTTGTAACACCTTGATCCAAGATAGAAAAGCTTAAGTGTCGCACATACTAAATAATGGCATGGATACTCGGTCAAAAATAGTAATTCATACTCAAAAGGAACACGTATCAAGTCATTATTGTATCATGATCTTAGAAAAACTTAACCCTGGAACATCCAAACAAGCAGAATTTTAGTATAGATTGTGATACACTAATGATGATGAAGATGATGATTGACAAATGACTTTATAGAAGACATATGAAAGCTGGAATGATTCTAGCCCGAGCTGCTGTCACACATTACCGCGAAATAAATTATTTGCTTAAATCCAAGTTATGCGAAATGAAAATTTACACCATCTGCCGTGTTAAGTTTGGGAGGCTGATTTATAAAAAAAAAATAAATAAATAAAAATAAACTTTTTTTTTTAACATTCAGTAACAGAAAGCGATAAAGAAAGAAAGAATGAACTAAGGAAGGATTTAAAGAAAGGAAACAGAAGGAAAGAAAACAAAATGATATATGAAAAAAAGGGGGAAAAAACACAGCAAAGGTGATCGGCCTAGAAATTTGAAAAATCTAACGCTTTATTAATCACTGGTGAAGATAATTTTGTGCAGATAAAAACGTGACAAACGTGGAAGAAATGAAAATAAAATAAAACAAAATAAAATAAATAATAAAATTAATGCCGTAGTCTGCGAAAAATACAGACATTGCTTTAATTATAGCCTTTTTTTTTTTAAATATTTTCCGATGATATCTACTTTCGGACAGAAAATTCTTTACTCTAAAATATAAAACACAATTTGACTTTATATATTTATCGGTCAGCGAAAGTTCTAGGCCACGCGCCACACACACACACACACACACACACACACACACACACACACACACACACACACACACATATATATATATATATATATAATGTTATTTTTAATGGATACTCGTTTTTGAGAAGGCGATTCGCTTGTTTATTAAGCAGTATATTTATTCGACATAAATATCGAATATTCGAGAAATGTTATTGAAGAAAAAATTGCGCTCTTCTGCAGAGGAAGCTATCGTTTAGCCTAGCACGCCTTTACGAACTTGGCCACGAAGAAAAGTCATTCAGGCGAGGCCAAATTTCGTGCTTTCAGGGAAAACTTCTCTTTTCATAAATCTCTCGAAGTTTTTTTTTTACCTATATACACAGTTTCGAATCCAAAAAAGAATTTTTAGAACGGATTTCATTTTGTTAATCCGACAGATTTTTATCACTTTAAATGTTATTTTTAGTGGATAATCGTGTTTGAGTAGACGCTCCGTTTATTTATTAAATATTATATTTATTTATTTTAGTCTACCGGCCTGAACACTCGACTGATCATATTAAAGAAATATTTGTGCTTTCTGACAGGAATTGAACCTGCGTCCCTCAGGGCAGAGTGAGCTGTTGTTTGTTTGTTTGTTTGTTTGTTTGTGTGTGTGTGTGTGTGTGTGTGTGTGTGAGAGAGAGAGAGAGAGAGAGAGAGAGAGATAACTAAAATATATCTGTAAAAATTCATTATGAATAAAGACAAAAGGAAAACTTATCTTGACCACGCTCGACGTTTCTTAAAATTCTTTGATCGAAATAGAACATGAGTTTCAACGTCATATGGTCGTAAACTAATCTTAATAAATTATAAATTGCAACATATTTCAACTTTTGAAATTCAACAATTGGAAAATTAAAATTAATTTATTTTTAAAATTTTATTTGATTTAAATGTTTAATTTTCAATTTAAAACTAAAACTTAAAAGTCAAATTTTAAGATTTCACAAAGTCAACAGAATTCAACAAGATGTGAAATAAAAAAAAATCAAGTGAATTCAAGATGTGAAATAAAAAATTCAAGATGTGAAATAAAAATTCAAGATGTGAAATAAAAAGTTCAAGATGTGAAATAAAAATACAAGATGTGAAATAAAAATTCAAGATGTGAAATAAAAAGTTCAAGATGTGAAATAAAAATTCAAGATGTGAAATAAAAAGTTCAAGATGTGAAATAAAAATTCAAGAATTGAAATAAAAAATTCAAGATGTGAAATAAAAATTTAAGACGTGAAAAAAAATTCAAGATGTGAAATAAAAATTCAAGATGTGAAATAAAAATTCAAGATGTGAAATAAAAAAAAAATCAAGTGAATTCAAGAGGCAAAAATCCGGATATAATGACTTGGACTTGGTTGCGCAGAGGACACTTGAACAGTGATATAGAATATTTACTATTAGTAGCTATCTGTCAAAAACAAATGGGCCCAAATCAAAACAGACAGGATATAACAAATTCGTAGGTGTCGTTTATATTATGAAAGATACAAAACGGTAAATTCTATTTTTTGACCAGTAAAATTTTCAAAAAATACATTTTTAAAAAGTTTGGATAGAAGAGAAACAGTGATTTTTTTTTTAGAACTCTGCAAATGATTAATAGAAGCTTATAGAAAATCCTTAAAAAAAGGGCCAGTTAAATTCTTTGGATTCGGCGAATCATTTTATGTAAACCAGGTTAGACTTACAGGATGGGGTAGTGGTGATTCAATAATGTGAGACGATACAAATTCTTTTGATACAATTGAATCGTTTTAAATTTCAGATGAAGTCAAAATGGCTAAATACGATTTTTCTAAATTTAACACGTCGTTTTTTATTTTTTGTTTTTTTTTTGTTTCTTATAATAAATGCTTACCGCCTATTATACTGTCATTGACTTCCGATTACTTTTTCCCCACCCTGTAATTATCGTAAAGAAAGAAAAGAGAATGTGTCCCACAGAGAATGTCATAGAGTGAAATCTAAAGAGCGGGAAAAGCTTGAGAAATGTCAAGATCTTGGCGGAATATTGCCGGTAATGACTGAAAATCTAGAAACATTTCCGAAGGTTCAAACAAAACCGCTTGGAAAAAATAGAGAAAAATGAAAACTTATTTATTATGAAACACTAGAATCATAACATCAAAGAAAACACCGAAAAAAATGATAGGTTGTTCTTGAAAAAAAGACTTTACATCATTTGATCTCCGGCGAAGGAAACCAAAAAACACAAGACAGAAAATTGACTGTTGTAATGACAACGACCATTTTGTGACAGTGGTGGCAGAAAAAAAAGTGATTTAGTCAGCATAGTTTAGATGTGGTCAAGGCCGCAAGTATGGAGAACCCAGCGAGTATCAAACTCACTTCTTCTTCATTGAGTCGTATCCCTTCAGGACATTGGTGATTATGGCTCTCCACAACTTCCTCTCCTTTGTAGCTACCAATTTTGTTTTTTCGCCACCTCGCAGTTGATCTAGCGAGACATGCTTGGTAACCATTACTCCACGTCGATGGTCTGTTTTAAAACGAAACGTAGCTTCGCGGTGATCAAGGCAGTAGGCGGGGAGCACCCAGTGTGGATCAAATTCACCACACTATCGCAACTGATCAACTGAGAGAAGTTTGTTAATCATTACACAAAGCCGAAGAATTCCATAGCTCGTAAGTGGAGCTTAGATGTGACACAAGGCCAAAAGTATGGAGTACCCAGTGAGTATCGAACACACTATTTAGGCGTAGAAAAACTAGCGAGACAAGGCGGCTAACCATTAAACCAAGTAGAAATACCCTACAGTTTATCTTAGATGTGGCACAAGCCCGGAAGCATGGGGTACCCAATGAGGATCCAACTCACTGCCCAATCGTAATTGATCTGACGAGAAAAGCTTGCTGACGATTACTCCACGTTGAAGTGTTCCCTTTAAAGCTAAGGGTAGCGTAGGTGTAGCCAATGCTGCAAGTATGGTGCACTCAGTGAGGATCGAACTCACTACTCAGTCGTTGATGGACGAGCAAGTCAAACTTGCTAACAGCTACACCACGTTAGAGTATCCAGTAGGGAGGAGAATATTTCCGCATGCTTTTTGATTGGCTGTTAACTCTCGACGAGATGTCACGTGATTGCAAAAAATTGCTAACAACTCGTTCGCTATATATAACGATCCGCCCAAGAGGAATGTGTGTGGCACAAGGCCGGGTTTAATGTGGGTTTCACTAAGCCCGTAGGCTCGGCCCCAAAATATACCCTTCGAACCCGCCTAGACGGGTTCAAGGCCTGTCTACCTCCCCGGACGAAACCTTGCCCTTCGCCAAAGCTTCGTCCGGGTTCCTCTCTAACACAGAGAGTTCGACAGACGTCGCTTACAGTCAAAGATCTATCACGACTCAGCTAGACTCGGAGGTCTTACCCTCTGTCTATCTGTCTTAGTATTTATCGATCCACCCACGAGGATTGAATATGGCACAAGGCCGGTTTAATGTGGGTATCTCCGAGCCCGTAGGCTCGGCCAAAAATATAGCCTTTGAACCCGCCTAGACGGGTTCAGGCCCTGTCTACCTCCCCGGACGAAACCTTGCCCCTTCGGCAAAGCTTCGTCCGGCTTCCTCTCTGCCAAAGCAGACAGTTCGACAGAAGCTGTACACGTAGTCAACCCGTTCGCAATATTTAACGATCCGCCCACGAGGAACGTATGTAGCACAAGGCCGGGTTTAATGTGGGTCTATTAAGCTCGGCCAAAAAAAATATACCCTTTGAACCCGCCTAGACGGGTTCAGGGCCTGTCTACCTCCCCGAACGAAACTTCGCCCTTCGGCAAAGATTCGTCCGAAAGCAGAGAGTTCGACAGAAGCCGTACACGCAGTCAACCGAAGTCAACTCGTTCGCTCGTCTACAGTCCTCTTGCGAGGCATAATCTAGTCATAGACGAGTCTATTTTGTCCATGGAGGTAGGTCCCCATAACACTATTAAAAATATATACTAAAAAAAAAACAATACAAGGTGCGGCAGAAATACCTTCCACAAACACCTCCCACAAAATGGCACAAAAGAAGTGATAATGGTTTCTTCATTTAGCTAATGTCTTACCATTATGTGGGAGGAATTTCTGGGAGTTATATGTTTGACGTATTTCTACCGCACCCTGTATTAAGAAGCAGAAAAATACCATTAAAAACAAAGACAAGAATGTACAAATTTTAGATAGATTACATATCCGTAAAGGTACAATATGAATAAAGACAAACGGAGAATATATCTTAGCTGACATGTTTCGTCCACTGAGGTATTTCATCAAGGCAAATGTGGCAAAGGAAAAGAATGCTGAACTGTTATGTAATACCAGTCCTCCTCTATGGCAGTGAACGCTGGACAATCTTCTCACAGATGAAGAAGAGACTTGAAGCAACAGAAATGTGGTCCTACAGAAGGATGCTAAGAATGCCATGGCCCGAACATGTGAGCAACGACGAAGGTTCTTGACACAATGGCAACAAAAATGACATAGTTAGCACCAGAAAAAAAAGACAGTTGAAATTTCTGGACATCGTAATGAGGACAGAGGGTTTGGAAAATTTTATACTCACAGGATAAATTGAAGGTAAATGAGAAAAAGGAAAGCAACGCGTAACGAGCTTGAGTGAATGAATAACGGAACAGGATTTGGGAGAGATAGCAAAAAGACAAAATTTATTAAGAGCGATAGAGAACATGATCACCAAGATCCTTAAGGGACATGCCACATAGAAGATCGTCCTGGGTATGACGTTAAACTGCATCCAA
>CAHIKZ030000418.1:735000-812500 GCA_903632075.3 Acanthosepion pharaonis | reverse complement strand
TTTTCCACAGGTTTTGAATTCAGAGTTGTCTTTATTCTAGACCAGTTGCCATCCAAGGCTATAGAACCAAGTCTGTCCTGCTACTTAACCATAGATGGAGGGAAAAGAAGAGGATTCATACCTTACCTAAGGGTATTAGCAGCTAAGTGAATGCAATGAATTCGACTGGAATTCAGAACCGATTCCTCAGTCCGACCGATATTCATTACTTCACCATGCCACTCTCACATATATATATATATATATATATATATATATATATATATATATATATATATATATATATATATATATATATATATATATATATATATATTTATAGGAGTATATTTATAGGATAATGAGCTCAATATCAGAGATAGAGCGTGTGTAAATATAAAAGTGAACATAGAGGGCAACATTTAGAGGGGACAGTCTGTTTCATGTTAGATGCAATCGTCAGGCCTGACGATTGTGTCTAGTAGAAAGAGACTGTCGCCTATAAAGCTGACTTCTAAGTTCACTTATATATATATATATATATATATATATATATATATATATATATATATGACCATGAGACCCGGGTTCGAATCTCACCACGGTTGATTTGTCAGAATTATACTTCTTGATATTATCGGTCTGGTGGGGGGGGGCGATCCAAGCATTCGGCACCTTTGGAAAGTACCTGAAAACCATACCACGAGTTGACCCAAACCTCGTGACTGAAACTGGATAGACAGAACTCGTCGATAGCTGAGATAGCACGAAGTCACAAGTCATCGTGACAGAGGATTTGAGTGTGCTGGCCTTGTTCAGATTGTTGATCATTCTAGATACCACGCTCTCTCCCAGAAACTGTAACTAAAGTCTACTCAGCATAGTTGCAGTATAAACCACAGGTAGGCTCTGTGGGTGTTGAACAAACACAAAAAATGTGCCTGAGCGAGTGTCTGCAATAGGGATTGGTTAGCCGCCCTAATACACGGGTATCCTCGAATACGAGTGGCCAGATATCATATATATATATATATATATATATATATATGTATGTGAGTGTGTGTGTGTTGAGCTAAAATAAACTGTCGTTTGCTCAATGCCGGTCGTCGTCTTCGGTGTCCCGTTGTAAAAGCCACAAAAAAAAGAAAGGAAAGATTTATGAATATGGAGAGAAGTGGTGACTAGTGAAAGTCATGCGTAAGCTTCCTGTCCGTTTGATATATTTAAGCACACGTGTGTCTGCTTTTACATACACAAGTGGATATGGGATGGGATTGTATTTATTTTGCATCGACACTTAATGAAAAATGTATCACAGGGTTATTTTTCTTCTTGGGATTTTCTGCAAAAATACGCAGGTACTTCGGTCAAGGCATATACATCACAGAACCCCCCTCTCTAGGGAGGCTGTCTAGGAAACAATCCCACGGCCTTGAAGCGACAGGTTTTTTTTTTTTTTTCTAGGCTTTAAGACATGGATACGTAAACGAATACGGCGTATATGTGTAAATCCAGGGCGTACGGGTTCTAAACGTTTTTCTATATACATAATGTTTGTCACATGACAGCAAAAAATTGCTAACAAAACGTTCTGATCACTTGGTATATATATATATATATATATATATATATATATATATATATATATATACACCGGGTGTAACGGCAAAATTGTTCAAACAGTGTAACCACATAATTGTCCATCCCCCAAAATGTTTACTATCTAAAATATAAAAACAATACATTCAGTTTCTTTTTACCAGGTTTTCAGATAAGACATTTAGCCATCTTACCATTTGTCGTAAGAATCACTGAAAAATCATTTTGAGTTATTCAGATAGAAAGAGAACAGGATAAAATCGTTTTGTGTCAGTCCCGCTGTCTTCCCAACTGAGCAATGGTGAGAGGAAAAAGTTCATTCAGGTCTTCAACATTCATTTTCAAAGTCCATTCGCGAATCATCAAGAGAACGATGAATAAGTTTAAAAAAGAGCGAACAATAGCAAAAGCGATCATCATTTCAACTTAAAGCTAAAGAGATCAATTAGAAAAGATCCAACTCAATCCACAAGACGTTTGGCACGTGAAAGAGGAGTTTCAGCTATAACAGTCCAAAGAGCAGTGAAAAACTTGAAAATGAAATCGTACGTGAAACCTGTGAGGCAGTTTGCTACTCTAGGGCAGAAGAGAGGGCGAAGATCATCATGTTGAATAGATTCTTCTGTTAAGCTTGGAGACTAATTATACATTCTTATTGCTCAAAGTAGAGTCCAATAGCGTTATAAAAATCTCGGAAAAATTCCAGTAAGATATATTTAATCATTTCTAAGATAGAACGGTTCAAAGCTTAATCTAACAATTGGACAATTTTACAGTAACATGATTTGGACAATTTTGCAGTTACACCCAGTATAATATATATAATATATATATATATATATATATATATATATATATATATATATATATTGTTGTAACCTAGAAAAGGTTACTGAATGAGGAATAACCAAAACGGAGGTTGGAAATGAAATGGTAATCTTTATAACATCAAAAAAAAAAAAAAATACAATACTCGTCAGCGACGTGAAGTCGATAAACCACTGCTAGTGGTGGACTACTTAGACAGCATATTAACCCCACTTAGAATCGTGTCCAGTGTATTTATGAGGATTTAGATATACCCATTAGTGATCATAGGTACGGTAAATTATATACACACACACACACACATATATATATATATATATATATATATATATATATATATATATATATATTTCTAAATAAATTCTCAATGAACAGTGGCCAAACACAACTAAAAGGGTGATTTTTCATTTCAGCTTTTGGAAGTAAAGTCTGATGATCCAGAATCCTGTTAAAGGAGTTATGGTGAAATAACTTATTACATGGAATCTTAATGTGGTCTGTTTTTTATTCAAACATATCTGCTCTGAATTTTACATTGAGCTCTCTGGATATCATCCTCCTCGCGTCTACCCATACGGATTACCTAAGTTTGCATAAACTATATATATATATATATATATATATATATATAAACTAATATGAAATTGTAACAACGACGATACACAGCGCGTGGAGAACATGAATGTGAGTGATATGAACCTCCCAATACAAAAAGCGTTTAAATGTCATGGAAGTCGTTTTTATAAAAAGGAAAGAAGAGGCCCGTAATGACATTATGCACTCATCTCTCGGCTTTACCGACAAGATGCAAAGGGATACATTTCGAGCCGGCTTTGTTGCAGGAGGTGCCGGAAATGATTCATCATTTACAGTCAACCTCTTTCTGTGTTTCACTTCAGGTTTTCTGTCTGGATTTACTGTCATAACGTTTTCCCTGTTTTGATATGACCACAAAACAGCGGAGGTTTAAAATCAAAACAGGAGGTTTACATATATATATATATATATATATATATATATATATATATATATATATATATATATATATCAGCTTTGAGTTCCTTAGTAACAAAAAAATTACCTAACTACCAAATTACAGATATATGCCAATAAAAATTTCAGTTTTAACACATAATAATTTTAAATTCAATATCAAACACTATTATTTGCATTATTCGGACCACTGTCCTCATCTTTGTCGCCATATTTATCACCACGTTTCGGCCGTTGTACGCACCAGCCTTCTTCAGGTGGTTGGAATTTCGAACTGAACCCTTTATTTCGCTCACTGGGGTACACTGTTCTAATTCTGAAGAAGGCCGGAGCGTACAAAGGCCGAAACGTTGTGATAAATATGGCGACAAAGATGAGGACAGTAGTCCGAATGATGTAAATAATGTACATAATACCTCATCTCAGAAATATAGACAGAATCAAACACTATTTACAGTTTAGTGGCACAGCAATGGGCACAAAAATGGCACCATATCTTTATGCACATTCTAGAAAGCAAGATACTAGACAATTCAGAATTTAAACCATTGCATTATTTCAGATATATTGATGAGATCTTCTTACTATGGACTCATGGATCAGAAAAATTTAAAAACCTTTTTTACTTTCTGAAACAACTTCCACGATACAATTAAATTTACCATGGTGCACTCATACACATCCGTCCCTTTCTTAGACGTTATGATAAAATTAAATAAACATACACTTTCTACCAGTCTATACAACAAACCCACAAACCAACATAAATTCCTGCACTTTGACAGCCGTCATCCCCTTAAATTAAAAAAAAATCTATTGTATACAGCTCATTTCTAAGAATCAAACGCATATGCTCAGACCATCTAGATTTTATATACAACATTAATAACTTAACAAAACAATTCCTAAAATGTAAATACCCAATAAAAATAATAAAAGAAGCACTAAATAAAACTATCCACACACACACACACACACACACACACACACACACACACACACACACACATATATATATATATATAAGGTTATTGGTCAGAGTTGAATCAGATCAGGAAACAGTACTATTAAAAAGTGCTGAATACACGTGAGAAAAATATAAGGAAAACTAAACACAATTGTACCCCATTTTTAAGGACATTTCTCTCTTCGGGATAAATTCCCAGGAGCTTGTAAATACTAAGACGTTTGAGTTTATGTCACTGCAGCTATTGTACATTGCTTTTCAAAAGAAATTTATCTGCAATAATGATTTGGGGTGGTTGCGGTGGTGGTTGTGGTGGCTTAAATGCTTGGCAGAAGCAAAAAGCATAAAGAAGACCTGTTTTAGAATGCAACACGTGCTGGCATGTCACAATGGGGAAGCAGTAATGTCATATATTGAGACTTCTGCAAGAGACAACAGAAAATATAAAGATATAAACAATGATAAACCAATTGACACAGACATTTGCAACTTGGATTTACATTGCATCTTGGGATTTAAACAACTCTTTCCAAACATTTCCGCAGAAAGTCAGCCAAAAGACAGGGTGTCAAATCTGATAACAATCATTTGTCAGAAACTTTTAAAATGCAAATAGCCACTATATATTAGCTTATAGGTAATCAGTACTTGAGTAACAAACTTGGTATATTAGACTAGGTTTATATTTCATTCCTATTTTTATATTTTTTTAATCATTTCACCACAAGCAAGACAATAACAACAAAATTTGTATTGTTTTCAGCTCATGTATTTCAGAGATCATAGGTGCTGAAGATGTACGGTTGAAATTGCTAGATATAGCCAAAATTTCTATTCTCATACTTCTTGTTTATGAAACTCTCTTCTGACTTCTTGGCTTGGATCTTCATAAATTTAAATACAATGTCAATTGTCATTTTCTCTCTCCTTGAAGCTGTTCTTTTATTGTCCTCTCTCCTTAATGATTTTTCTCAGATTATATCACTCTAAATAACCATTTGTTGGGCTTTATTGCTTTACTAATATATATATATATATATATATATATATATATATATATAATGAAGGAAAGGAATAATTAATTAATTCTAAAAAGAATTTACTTATGAAATGGGTAAAGCGCTCCATGCCACACATAGTGGCTGAGTTAAATTTTATAAACTAAATTCCGGTAAAGCAGCGACCGACTACGCGCAATATATATATATATATATATATATATATATATATATATATATATGAATGGTAGCATGAGATTGAGAAAGTGTCTCGTGAATACAATTTCAATGACCTGTATACTTCATCGGAAGGACCTAAGAACGTAAATACGATCGAATTCAAGTATTCGTACTCTACGAAAGAAAGAAAGAAAGAACACCAAAAAAAAACAAGACTATTTCGAGATTAGAATGGCGTCGAATAGGAAGTGAAACGTCCTTGGCGTAATTTCTTTGTTATGTGTGTATGATGAAAATGAACAGGTGAATTTCCAGTTGCTGTGTGTGAGAGAGAGAGGGAGAAAAAAATGAAGGTCCTTCCTAACTCTATCTACAGCTCTCTCTGTTTGTATTTGTCTGTCATTATTTTTTCTCTTTCTATTCTATTATCAGAACGGATCTCTCTCTCTCTCTCTCTCTCTCTCTCTCTCTCAGTGTAGCACATGGAAAACTCTGAATTCAAATCTGAGGCGATTCTGAAAGAATTAGAATTCCTAAAAAGGATCCAGCATTGGCGTCCACAATCTTAACAACATAAGATTGCTGATAGCAGACGTAGAGAGAACACCACTGAGACCCCCGCTGAAGGTAGTAAAGAAAAGCAAGAAGAAAGGACTAAACATCAATTGTAAGAAGATGAAATGCATGGCTGTAAGCAAAAGAAACAACCCCAAATCCTAAGACAAAATGGAAAAGCCCAAAATCAAGCAACTACGAAAATTTAAATATCTGGAAAGTGTTTTAACAAAGGACAGAAACGTGACACCGAAATCCAAAAGCTCATTCGAACAGCATAAGATGCCTTCCAAAAGCTAAGTGAACTATTAAGAAATACGAAAATTTCATTAGAAACAAAGAAAAGACATCTGAAATTTCATGAAATATCCTCCTCTATATTTTATTTTAAACATTTCACCCCCAAGCAAGGCTATAAAGCTACCAAGAAACAAGGTTTGGTTTGGGTTATTTCATTTTACGAGATATCAACATCTCAATGGGTTATTAAATGCCGACAAGATTTTAAGGATAGGTTCGTATGAATAGAATATGTATTCTTTGTAAGTAATCAGTTTGTAGATCAGGTTTTATTGGCGCATTTTTGTAAAGAGGGGTTTTATCTAGTTTGGTTTCATTGATGTATTCGTTTTCCGACATACAGTTTGTAGAAAAATTGATTTTATTAGCTTGGCTTACTTAGTTTTATGGCATATCAACCTCAATAAGTTGTTTTATACTGACAAGAATTTTAGGATAGGTTCGGATAAACAGAATATGTATTCTTTGTAAGAAATCAGTTTCATTGACGCATCTTTGTAAAGAGGGGTTTGTCGAGAGTCAAATGTATTGCTGGTATTTTTACTATAGAAATCTGTTTTTATATTTTCATAGTGTTTTGACCCCAGTTTTGGTGTTAACTATTTGCCCATAGTTGGGACGCTAACAGGTGTTACCACCCCGTGCCAGGGCGGACCTGGTAACAATAGCGATTAAGAGGTGGTTCCACGCTCCTCAAAACCTCCTGTGAACAGAGGTCTTGCTGATGGGTGTAGTTTATCGTCTTACTCAGAACTAAAACACAAGGGGTTACTGACTTTGAAAGAATCTGAGGAAAGAAAACATTATTAAGGAAAGAGGACAATAAAAGAACAGGAGTTAAGGAAACAGATGACGATTGACGTACTTTTATTTCTGAAGATCAAATTTTGATTGGAAAATAAAAAGACGGAAGAGAGTTCCACAAGCAGGAAGTGCGATGCACTTTGATCTTTCTTTGTGGAACTTTGATCTTCAACAATTAAAATGCAACGTCAATCGTTATCTACGGCCCTCTTGATTGCTCTTCTCACTCTTTAATAATGTTTCTCTTTTTTTCTTATTCATTCCCAACCGGTAACCTCCTGTGGCTTAGTGACACTATTGCCTTACGTGGGAATTCCTGGACATGATGATTACATCCGTCAGCAAGGCCACTGATTGGGATATTGCAGGTTTTGAGGAGCTCGGAAACACTTCTTAATTGCTGTTCCCAGGTTCACCCCACCTAGAATAGTAGCACCTGTTAGGGTCCCAGCTATGGGTAAATAGTGAACCCCCAAATAAATGCAAAACACTATGAAAGTACGAGAATACATTTTTTAGTAAAATTACCAGCAATACATATTTATATAAAAAATAACCAACAATACCTATTTATAGTATATTTACCAACAATACATTTTGTAGGAAAATGACTAGCAATACATTTTATCTGTACTTGAATTCATACAATTGTGTCCAAAGTATATTTAGTTGAAGCTTAAAAACTGGCATTAATAACCTATAGACGTTGATATGACCCTAAACTAAATCAACAGCCTTGCATAGTGTTATGGTCCAGGGTAGGACGAAAGGAAGAACAACACGAACACAAAAGTAGAAATAACGAAGGTATGTTACACGAAATAATAATACAAGATGTGGAAGGTGTTAGTATGACTGTCAGTCTGGTTTGGAGTGAACTACTATCGGCTCGACTCGATTCGGTATCTAGCCCCCCCCCCCCAAGAGGGTTGCATGTGGCACAAGGCCGAGTTTAACGTGGGTTTCCCGAGCCCGTAGGCTCGTCCAAAAAATGCCCGTAGAACCCGTATAAACGGGATCAGGTTGGTCAAACTCCCCGAACGAGACTCTGCCCTTCGGCGGAGCCTCGTCCGGGTTATTCTCTCCTCAGAGGCAGAAAGTTCGACCGTCAAGCTGAGCTTCTCGGCTTGATTCGGTATCTAGCCACCCCTCCTACGAGGGTTGCATGTGGCACAAGGCCGAGTTTAAAGTGGGTCTCCCGAGACCGTAGAAACTGTAAAAACAGAATCGGGTTGGTCAACGAGACTGCCCTTCGGCGGAGCCTCGTCCGGGTTCCTCTCTGCTCAGAGGCAGAGAGTTCGACAGTCAAGCCGAGAAGCTCGGCTTGATTCGTCCCTCTCTCTTGAGAGGCGTAGTATACATATTGTTAGGAAGAGTTCATTCTGTAGTTATAGGTAAGGATCCATGACACACATGGGGTGACATGATTAAAATTATATATAATAATGGACCTTGCAAGTGAACTGTGTGGTTATCCACTTGCAACGAATAAATCAGGGTAACCAGTAAGCCAGAAAACACACACAAGTGATTTGATTAAAGTGGTGAGGGCTTGTGCAGAACCATCCACACTTTTCGGAACTATTGATACACTATTGATGTACTACTACTAGTATATATATATATATATATATATATATATATATATATATATATATATATATCACAAATAAGAGGAAGAACAGATGGAGTAAGAATCCACAGTTCTTAGCATTTACTTTTATATAAAAAAAGTGCTCAATACAAAGTAGAGCAAAATATTATTATATTTGTTATTATAATAGATTATAATAAAAAACATTTTGCTTCATTCTATCTTATAATGGTTTCTCTTCGGGCTATGGTAGATAACTTATGATAAAAAATGATTTATTTGGGATTTTGCGACCTAAAATGTTTTTATTGCAATCTATTATAATAAAAATATTATAATATATATATTTTAAGACATTTTTATGTTTATACATTCTTTTTATAGATACAAATATTTAAGTATATATTTAACAGTATAAAACAACATTTACCAGCCTGAATATCCGAGAAATTTTCACAGAAAATATTCATCCTCCGATAGGATTCGAACCGGTATCCTATACGGAACCGTCATTTAGCTTGACGTGCCTTTAACCGATTTGGCCACAGAGGAGCGTTCGGTTAGCAAGGTCGAATTTACTGTATTTGAACTTCAATCTTCTATGAATCTCTCGGTTATATATATATATATATATATATATATAGGTGTGTGTGTGTGTGTGTGTGTGTGTGTGTGTGTGTGTGTGTGTGTGTGTGTGTGTGCACTTCGACGTGTTGTTATAGTTTGCAAAGTTTGTCTTGCTAGTTCAGTTACGAACTGAGTAGCGAGTTCGAACCTCACTGGTGCTTCATACTTTCGGCTTTGTGCCACCTCTAAGTAAATCGTTACCTAAATGCGAGAATAACGGTAACATAGACAAAACTTAATAAGAGCTAGAAAGGATTGGAAGTTGTGGAGAGCCATGACTACCCACGTCCTAAAAGTGACAGGTCACATAGAAGAAGAATATTTGCATTGGGTCCGATTTTGGGAAGGGAGTCGAGTTTAGAAATTTTCAGCACCTCCTCATATGGGTGCGTATTTATGTGTGTGTACGCGTGTGTTTTTGACGCGTCTCGTCTTTGCCTGTGTATTTTACTAACATAGATGAGATATTAATCACCAGTTTTCTACACACATTCGACTTTTTTTTGTGATAAAGAATTTACAAGAAGCAAATAAGTAAATAACTTATAAAAATTGTTTCGAATCATAAAAGGACCGGAAATGGTGGACCGGAGATATCATTAAAAAATAAAATAAAATAATTCCTTTTGACATATATAAAACTGAAACGTTCCCTCTTTATTTCAATAGAAAAGACCTTTTCTTTATCCCTTAAAAATCATACGGTGATCTTGAGCAGATGTATAAAATGAGGGAAGTATTTTTCTTTCCTTTTTCTTGAAACGAAACTCTTGACACAAAACCTTTCTATAAGGATTTTATCCTCTTCAAGTCCTACTTAAAGTGGATGTAAATGCAAGACGTGTCTTATTTATATATTTATTAATTTTTCGGCATTTTCCCAGGGTGGGGATGAGATTGATGAAAACAGTGCCTGTGTGTCTTCCCGTTTGACCCAATCAAGACTTGTCCTCTCTTTCAGAGAGAATGAAAAATACGAACAAGAAAAACCTATCCAAAAATATAAGTGTTTTCAAAACGTTCGCCGGTTATCGGTTTTATTCTGTGTGTCCGAATGATAGGCAAATTAAGTTCTTGCAAAATATCATGTAAACAAGGCTTATCTGTCAGTTGTGGGTGTATGTATATGTAATGGTCCGCTTCCTTGTACCACGGTGATAGTCCAAGGTAGAACCAATAAAGAAGAACTCGAAGGCGGATATGGAATAACACAGATATATTACAAAAAGCAATATATACAGAGAAGTAGAAAGTGTTAGTACGAACAATCAGGTTTAGTAGTAATTGTCTGAACGCGACTCTGTTTCAGACGGCCTCTGACTCGACTGACTGACTCGTTCGCTCTGACTGACTGACGGGCTTCACTCCATACTTCAGATGGAACAGTATTTAGTCACCCCCCCCCACGAGGGCATCCTGTGGCACAAGGCCGGTTTAACATGGGATCTCCGAGCCCGTGGGCTGGGCCAAAATATTCCCTTTGAACCCGTATAAACGGGTTCAGGGTCGGTTTACCTCCCCGAAAGAGATTCCGCCCTTCGGCGTAGCCTCGTTCGGGTTCCTCCCCGCCGGAAGGCAGAGAGTTCAACCGATCAGCCGATGAGCCGGACGTCCGACTTCGGGCTGAACTCCCTGCTTCCTCTTGAGGTGCAGTATTTATTACGTATGGAATAGTCCATTATGTTATTATGTGTAAGGTCCCATAACAGTATGTATAAGAGTTTGTTTCACGGGTCCATTTGTCAGAAATAGGAATATTCATTTTGAAGGGAAACTAGTAATTATATATATGAATTTAGGATGATTCGGCATCGGAAAAATTCGGTCATTTTGACAAAGTAAAAAAATTCGGTAATTATGAAATAAAAGTCGATTGAAAATTGATTTTAGAGCCGGTCTGGGATGGGTTCTCTACCTTGTGCGACATGGTAAAGAGTCATGTTGCCAGACATAGGGTCTTTCAGCAGCCACACTCTTGAGCCATGGTAGCAATACCTGTAGGCCTCCGTGTTGATTCTGAGACCCTGTGGGAAGGTGAATGGAGGTATAACGTTGCCATCACTTGTGATCACTCTAAACATCATAATGTTGACTGGATATTTGATTTTCGTCACTCTCAGTGCATCTTTTGGGTACACAGCGAGCCAACTGTTTTTCTATGTGTTCACCATCTTATCCTGGTAGAATTTTTTCTCGTTTGAGAAAGACTAAAGCATGTTCGGTTGGAGGACATGTTTTTGAGTGTGTTCAAAAGCTTCGTAGTGCAGTCTATACAACGTAGAGTATACTATTTTTAATGATATTTTTATTAAAAAAATTAAAGCATCTCTAAGAATATTTCTTCGTAACTTAAATGGATACTTTTGCCGGAAGTAAGGTGTCGAGCTGTTAATATGACAGTTCCCCGAGACATGTATGAATACCACACATCCCCAAACATCTAACCTATATTTTTAATTTTTAGCATTGACCTTCCTTCTGATTAGTTAACACACTTGTAAGATCTAAAAATCTGGATTTCCCCCTCCATATTAACACTTTCATAAGCAAACATTTAAGTTTAAAATTTAAATTTAAATCATTTTCACCAAAGCTATCGAACATTTTATATATATATATATATATATATATATATATATATATATATATATATATATATAGTTTAGAGGTGTCCAGTATTTATGGGATAAAGTGCTCGATATCAGAGATAGAGCGTATGTAAATATAAAAGTGAACATTGAAGTCAACACTCAGAGGCGACAGGCTGTTTCATGCTAGTCGTAATCGTCATGACGGCCTGACGATTGCGTCTAGCATGAAACAGCCTGTCGCCTGAGAGTGTTGACAAAATGTTCACTTATATATATATATATATATATATATACTATCAGCTAATGCACGTGATGAAACGACATGCTGTAATTTTTGCGATACATAGTGATGCGTTTTGTTGAAAGTCGCCAGGTAGTTTGTGAGCAAAGCACGGAAGTCATTGGAAGTCTCCAGCGGGGATGTGTTGCCTGTAGCGAAGCGGAAGGAAACCTTTACCGCATTCGGGCAGTATCTGGACACCACAATTCGTACATTGGATGCAGAAAACTATCGACGCGAATCCCGGAACATTCATGAGGACCATCGCCATAGATCTCCAGGTGCCCGAGAGCACAATCCACAACGCGGCGTATGAGGTCATTCGCTACAACTCATACGTGATGAGGAAGAGGCAGCTCATGTCTTCGCACACACAAGCACAACGGTTACTCTGAATAAAACCATAACTGAACAAATTGAAATATCCAAAAGATCCTGACATTCTTTTTTTCCGGCGAAAAATATTTCGACCAGGATCAAAAAGTGAACTTGGGAAATGACAAGCAGTTATGTGCGTCTCTTTCTGATGTCCCCCGTGTTAGGCATACCAAGATTCCAGCTTCTGTGATAATTTTACGGGTGGTGACTACCGAAAGAGACGTCAAGCCACCACATTTCTTTTAAAGAGGTCTTAGGCAGAATGCTGCTGGTTACCGTGAGGTACTGGGAAACTGTTGTGAAATCCTGGATAGACGTTGAATGAGATGGCAGTCTCTATGCGTTTCGGCGGGAACCTGAACCTGCTCAGAAAACTGTGGTGACTCAAGATTGGATGAAGGCCAATCTGCATGACTACTTCGCACCAAATATGTGGCCGCCTAATTTGCCAGACCTAAATCCCCTTGACTGTGTGGCGTTGTTGAACAGGGGGCTAATCAAAGTTCCCACAATACGATTGATTCCCAGAAAGAAGCCATAATAAGAGTAACGTCCAATATCAATAAAGATGATATCAATACAGACATTCATGCATGGGAACGATTCTGATCCCATATTAAAGGCATCATTGCGGCTGAGTGAAATTACATCAAATAAACATGTAATCCAACCATTACTGCATCTGTGTACCAAGTTTTAATAGTTGATTTTTCACGGTCTTCAATGTATCCTCAAATATCTTATATATATATATATATATATATATATATATATATATATATATATATATATATATATATAGAGAGAGAGAGAGAGAGAGAGAGAGAGAGATAGATAGATAGATATTTATATAGATATATTTATTTATATATAGATATATGTTTATCATGGTATCATCTCTGGATTTATATTAATTGTTTAGAAATATATAATACATATATGCAAAGCAGATAGAGTTTTTTTTAATCATTTCACCCCAAGAGTAGCAATAAAGCCACTAAGACGCAAGTGGTTATTACGTGTTCGAGAATACGAAAAAACGCTGTCAAGTAGAGTGGACAATAAAAGAAGCAGGATTAAGAAGACAGAAGTTAACGATTGACATTGGATTTAAATTTTGGAAAATTAAAGATGGAAAGTGCAAATCTAAACATTTGCTGTGCTTTGTCCAAAGACAAATCCAGAGATGATACACTGTTGAATAGTCACAGATATTTATTACGAAGCACTTGGCTCTCTCTACACCACCCCACCCCGTAAAATGGGGGGTGGGGTGGAGAGAGCGAAGATAAATGTAATCGCGAGTATTTGTGTAATTTTAAGTATATAGAACTTCCCTTGTATATATACATACATAAATACACACACATATATACATATATATATAATTATTTTTATAAAAAAAAATTATAACATAAGTATGTTATAAAATCACTACAAAAATAGCCATTTTGTTTCAACACACTCTGTATATATATACATGTATTATCAAATGACCGGATGTATTGTAGCGTATTGTCTTGTCGAACGTAATTTCAATGAAGAAATGAATTGAATAAACATATATATTTTTTCTTTTCTCAATAATTTTGTAGTTTTTAAACTTAATAGTGATTAAATTTGGTTTTTAAAAATTGTCAGTTTTTAATTTTAATATTAAATTTTATCATGTAAATTTATAATTATTAGTTAATATAAATTATTTTTGATATTACACGTATTTAAAGATCTGAATAGCTATTAGAGCAGGATTTCGTTGTCAAGCTTTTGAATCTTTCTATACTTCGTTTTTGATTGGTTATTCTAGCTTTTGTAACAATGTTTCCCCCTAGTGTAGGATCGTTAATTAAGCTGAAACTTTTAAAACCATTTATTTTCTTTTAACATCATCACTTGATAAGACACAGAGTGTGTTGAAACAAAATGGCTATTTTTGTAGTGATTTTATAACATACTTATGTTATAATTTTTTTTAATAAAAATAATTATATCTGCTCTACTTTGTATTGAGCACTCTTTTAAGAATAGTAATTGTTGGTTATTGGAATTCATTCCGTGTATACCAATTATATACTTTTGATACATACATATATATATATATATATATATATATATATATATATATATATATATATATATATATTAAAGAGAAGAGAGAGGGCGCAAACGTTTTTTTGGTTGTAATGTGGATTTATTTATCTCTTCTTTTTAATATACATACTTTTTCTCTCGTTGAATTGATACAACCTCTTTCTTTATATATATATATATATATATATATATATATATAAAAGAAAGAGGTTGTAGTGGTTCCATATATATATATATATGTACGTATGTATGTATGTACGTATGTATGTATGTATGTATGTATTATGTAAAAGATAATATCGTAAGGAAACAAATGAACAAAAAATACCAACGTGAAGAAAAAACACGTGGCCTTCCTTGTTTGAAAAACCTTTTTTTTTTCAAGGGAATGTTTGTTTTATCTCATTTTGTGTCTGTTTCGAACTGATTTCAGCGAAAAGATCAAAAAATATTTTTCGGCGCAACGTTTCTTTGAAAAGTTAAAAGGATAACGAACGAGAATAATATATGGTTTAGGACCTCTGAAATTAAGTACAGTAACCCTAAAAAACGTGACAGACCTCTTTTTTTCCACCAAGAACTTCCAAATGATGAGGTTCAGTTACAAAAAGAAATAAAAAACACCGAACGTTATCGTAATTGTCTTTATTTTAGTTTCTGCGTACATTGTGTTTTCACACGAGAAGTAACTGGAAACGATTATTATTATTATTATTATTGACCGAGAGGGTGGGGTTCCAACAAAATGACATTGGGGTACAGATATACGAAGCGCGGCTTACCCACCATGGTACGAAGTCTTACAAAAAGTCTACCAGGCATTTTTATCACAGACAAATACGCGCGATATTGTGAAAGATTTCGATAAAAGCAACGCATGAAATTAATATAATCTGCCCTGAAGAGCTCCATCTATGATCTGTTTTGTTTTTTTTTCTCTGGGCTGTATTTTCGGAATAAAAATTTGCTCGCGTCTCACCAAATTTTATGCTATAAGAAGTACATTTAAAAATTAAAAAAAAAGACTAATAGTGCATTAAATACAATATATAACACAAATAACTTATAATATGATTAAAGTACACAAATTTAATGACTGTTTTTGATGGTTAATCTCCTTTATATTAAGCGTAATTTGAGGTAAATGAATTCTCATCTCCTCATCAACACAAACACAACAGCCCTAAGGGAAGGGAAGTCCCAGTGAAAAAACGCAAACAGCCCTACAGGAAAGAAGAGCCTAAGAGAGAGAGAGAGAGAAAGAGAGAGAGAAAGAGTTAAAGGGAGATAACCGCGGATTCGAAGTCAGAACATTATCATTGACAACTCTCTCCTCCAATTTGCAGACCCTAGTTACTATATTCTTAATACTTGATATAATGTAAAAATATCACAATAATAAAATTGGTCAATAATTATTTACAACTATTTATACTGAGACTCAGGCATGCAATTACAAGTTATACATAATAATATTTTAAATTTTAGAATCATATTTTTAGCATATGAATTTTTGAAACTGTTTCTAAATCTGTCTTTCAGTTATTGTGCCTCACCGGTTATCCTCTTCCGTCGCACCTGTGAGGCGCGCCGTACGGTTTGAAAACCACTGATCTGGGGTTTGCACATTTCTCGCTTACGACTAGCAAACCCGGGCTTCTCGCCTGAATGGGAGTGGTCATATTAGATCTCAAAGTTAGGTACCTCGGGGCGGTGTAATCGTTAGCAAGTTTATCTAGCTAGAACAATTACAACTGAGTAGTGAGTTCGATCCTTACTGGGTGCCCCTTACCTTCGGCCTTGTGCCACATCTAAGCTACGCTTGGAAAATCATTATTAGATCTCAAAGTCCCAGAGCAATCTTTTTGTATTTTCCTAACAGCCTCTGACTTGAGCTAATACCATTCTTTTCTTTGGTCACACATTTGCACAGTTACCAACCTATCACCATTTTCACCCTATCATGTGTATATTTTGCATTCCTTTATGTATCAGGTTATTGGTATGCTGCTTTTTATAGTAAGAATTAAGAAATGAAAAAAAATCATGAGACATTGACATTTGAAGATTGACACTGACTGGGTGTGTAACCCAAAGACGGGATAATTACCAATTATTCCCATAACTAGGACACTTTGTGATGATCCCAGATACAACATACAGAAAGGAACTACAAAAAATTGCACTGTTAGGTACCCCACATATCCCAAAGAGATTCAACATGATAATGACACTAAAGTCTTTTCTAAACCTACCAGGTAAAAATTGAGCGTACCAACCTGTGGTGTAGGCAGAAGCCAGGATCGAGCGTAGAGAATGAAATACACAAAGCATTCTGGGACTTTAAACGCGTCGTCCAGAGCACCGGATCTGGTAATCGTAAACAACAACCATACATGCCAGATAGTAGACATTGTTCTTCCGCTGTAACACGAAGAACACATATAAAAGAGAAGATGGAACGAATCCCGGCCAGGCTCGTAACATTCCCCCTTCGTCCAAATACCTTGGGGAAAGGCATGAAACCATTTCTTGTCCTCCCAGTGATGTGTCAAAATACTCTTGCTGTGGTTGGCAATCAGCCTAGGAAAAGAACAATTTTGAGTTCAAAACCGTATGTAGCTCTAATGGGGTACATATTTACAAACCCGGGGAGATTCGTTTAGCGTGGAGATATGTGAGTATGACTGAAAACTGACCTTTCCTCGATGTACAGAGGTCGTGTGTAGGGCCAATCGCGCTATTTCGTGACACAATTGGATGAAAGAAACGTCACTATGAGCCCTTATGTGAAACGAGGCACAGAACCATAGAAAAATTAAATTATCTCGACATTGCTAGAGAGATTGAGGAAGCTGTGGAAAATGCAAGTGGCAGGCGTGCCAGTCTTAATCTTAATCCCGAAGATTATACGGAAGAGGTTGAAGAAATCAAAGGCATTATGGAAACCATGATGATGGCAACAGCATTACTGCAAACAACTAGAATACGATGAACAGTGTTAAAAACGCGGGAGTCCCTAAGGTTCTATCCTGGGTCCTACACTGTTTCTGATCTTCATCAATGATCTTCCTGATGTCACTAACTCCCAAGTAGGCATTTATGCAGATGACACTACCATTTCTTCCTGTCTCAATAGCAAATTCGCCAGAGCCAACCTGGCCGCTGATTTTGACAAAAAAATTAAATCTGTAGTTAACTGGGGCAAGAAATGGCTCGTAAATTTTAATGCCTCCAAAACGAAACTGCTCTCATTCAACGATCACCGAGAATCTTTCCTGTCTGCTATCAGTATAGCTGATGCTAGCCTCATGGAAATCAACACACTGCGGCTTCTTGGCCTCACGTTTAAAACTGACTTGAAGTGAAACGACTACATTGAATCAATAGCTGCATCTACTGCAAGGAAGGTTGGGTCACTTCGTCGTGTCAAAAGGTTTTTTTCCTCGTCAGAGTCCATCATGCATATTTACAAATCCACCATTCGTCCGTGCAATTAATGCTGCTGCCATATCTGATCTGATGCTCCTGCTATTTATCTCGAGGTTCTTGACAAAATCCAAAGAAGGATCTGCAATGTAATCGATCCTGATTTGGTATCTCTACTTCTGTTTACTTGCTTCCCTGAAAATTACAATCTTCAAAAATTTAAATACAACGTCAATCGCCATCTTCTGCCATCTTGAATTTTGTTCATCTTTTATCCTTTCCTCAATCCCCACCACATATCTAGTCTGTTCTCTCATTTTCACTGTCTTTAAACCCCAGCGTACATTTCTGTCTTGTTGTTTTCCTTTGTCTCTCTTGCCTTCAGTCTATCCTGTGGGTATCAAATTTTCCAAGCCCACTTTCTTCGTTATCTGTCCTAGAAATTATGTTGATATGTGTAATTTTCGTTTTCATTTTTCTCCAAAACTTCATCGTTTCTCAGCATCCTTCTGTAGAACCACATTTCTGCTCCCTGAAGTTTTTCTTAATCAGTGAGAAAATTGTCCAGCATTTACTGACATACGGGGGAACCGATATTACATAATAGTTCAGTACTCTTTTTTTTCTTTTTTTTTTTTTTTCTAACGACATTTTCGTGTTTCTTAATACTTTGCTTAGTTTTTGGAAGGCATCGGATTTCAGTGTCTTACTTTCCGTTAAAACATTTTCCAGATAAGCCTCGCTGTCTTTTAATCTCATGTGTACGTCACCAAACCTTCAGCAGCAGTAGCAGCAGCAGCAGCAGCAGCAGCAGAAGAAGAAGAAGAAGAAGAAGAAGAAGAAGAAGAAGAAGAAGACGCAAACAAACAAACAAAGAATATTAACGAAATGCTCAGCAACCAATGTTTACAAGAGATTTTAAAAATGCTCTGTGTGTTAAGGGTTCATCTACTTAGGAGTGTACTATCAATGTAAATTAGATATAAACCTTGTATCACTTAACATCAGAATTTGTACAAATAGAATGAATGCATTTATTTCCTTGCATTACCCTAAGTTTTTGGGTAATGACCCTGTAAGTAATTGTACTGAACAGTAAGCAAAAGGAGAAGACGACGATAACAATAACAACAGCAACAACAACAATAATAATAATAATAATACGCTTTCTTATTGGCATAGTAGTCCCTACAGATTGTAATGTATCTTTGAAGATCTTCAAAAAAAAACTATCAAAATACAAGGATCTTGAAGTAGAAATCTCAAAAATGTGGCACATGAGGATATCAATAATTCCAGTAGTAGTTGGAGCCCTCGGATTGATTGGAAATGGTTCCGATAGACTCATTGAAGGGATTCCTGGTAGCCTGTAAATTGATTCCTGGTAGAAAATACAAAAAAATTGTACTCACAAGTACAGCTCACACATTACAAAGATTACCTATTTAAAATATGTGTGATCCTAGGGGATTTTTTTGGGGGGGCGGATCAGTGAAAAATGTCATGATGCCATTTCTTACCTTAGCTCTCTGGTTGGGACCCGGAAGGAAATGTGCATGCAACAGAAACCCAAGGAAATAATAATAATAATAATAATAATAATAATCATAAAAGAAATAAGAAATTTATTCAGTAATAAAGGAAGCCATCAAATTCAAAAGGATATTTCAAGTGGGTGGAGAAGTGCAAATAAACCATACTACACCTACTGCAGCGACAAAGAATATAAAAAGGAAAGCAAAAGCAAATACAATGTACCAGCAGGAACAATGGCAACATAACCCTATTCATAGTCAATACGGTGCCCGTAACAAACATGCTGATATAGACAAACGCCGTATCTATAGTGGTTACGTTGTGAAGGGTTAAAAGCTGAAATTGAAGGTTTTATTCTGTCTGCTGAAGACCAATGCTTGCTAACTAGAAATTACCAAGCACACATAATGAAAAATTGTATTGACCTCCCAAATGCAGATTCGGTGATAAATATCCAGAAATAATTGACTAATTGTATCAGGTTGCACCAGTGTTAGCACTAACTGAATATAAAATTCGGAATGATATAGTGGATCAATATCTGCACTGGAAAATATGCAACTTTTACGCGAAGGAAACTGCAAGAAATTGGTATGAACATCACACAAACCTGGTTACAGAGATAGGATCCGTAACAATTTTATGGGATATTACAATACACACAGGCAGACCAATCAAAGTTAATTGCCCAGACAAATACCATAAGATCTTAAAAAAAAACCCCAAAAAACTATCAAAATACAAGGATCTTGAAATGGAAATCTCATAAATGTGGCACATGAGGATATCAATAATTCCAGTAGTAGTTGGAGCCCTTGGAATGATTGGAAACGATTCCGATAGACTCATTGCAGGGATTCCTCGTAATCCATGCCGTAAAGAAATACAAAAAAATTGTACTCACAAGTACAGCTCCCACATGACGGAGAGCTTTATCTATGTAAAATGTGTGTATCTGTTAAGTTGTTTCATTTATATTTTTTAAAAAAGACGTTCTTTTTTACAACGATGTTCGCCTTGTACAAGTTTCAAGAGTCTCTCGAGGTAGAGGGTTACAGTGTAAGAGGCACAACCCCAAGCAAGGTGATAATGCCACCAAAAATCAAGAAGCCAGAGGAAGTGAAAGAGAAGGAAAAGACTTAACCGGAATCTCACTCAGCGCCGGTGCGTTTTACACCCTAAACCCTAAACCCTCGACCGAAAGTGGGGGTCTTTTTGAGGCCCCGTTGTAGCCTCTGCCATTTTTTTTTCACCACAGTTTTATGGCCATCCGCTGTTTTTAAATATTATTTTTAAACTGATATTACAATAATAATTTACATCGCGTATCTGCATTGCCGGTGCGGTTCGTGTATTAAGCAGTGATCCCCGATGAGGATGGAGCCCCAAAAAGGCTAGTTTCAGCAGCGTTTTTTTGTTGTTTTTTTTTTTTACTTTTTGTACTTTTTAATTTCTTTCTACCTAAGTTATCTTGTCAATGATCAACTATAATCATCGACGGGGCCGGTGCTTGCTACCCCGAACCTCTCAACCTCGTGGGGCCCCCAAGCCTACTGGGGATGGGTGGAAGAACTGCTAATTTCAGTAGCACTTATTTTTTTTAAATTGTATTTTTATTTCTGAATAGTTCTTTTAAATTAATTAATATGGTAATATATCTCAGTAAAATCATTTTTTATTCCGAGATCATCCACTAAGGAGAATGTCGGATTTTTTTTTTTACTAATAGTAATACTAACCAGAAGTCCATGGTTAGTAATTAAAATAAAATTTCTAGTATTTATTTCTAAAAAGATAAAACTAAGAAAATGATTGCGTAAAAAATAAAAATGTTTAAAGATTTCATCACATGAAAAAATTTCCCAAAACTGAAATAGTTTTTTTTTAAAAAAAAATTAAGACAGACTCGTTTGTGTTGTGTTGGAATCTTTGTAAAAAATTTTACAGTAGAGATACGTCAGGAATTAATCTTTATGGAAATGTAAAAACTTGCGACTTAAACATTTTCTTCGAGTAAAATTTAGTCATGAAAATATTAGTGGTTATTACAAAAAAATAACATTTTCTCAGATATTTTTAAAATGAAAAAAAAAAATTCATTATAAAAGTAAATAATAAATATGTATTGAAATTTTCATTTAAATTGGATAATTCCCTGATTTTTGGTAATTTAAAAAAGCGTTGCTCCCCCACCAAATTTCCTTCGAGGGTCTATGGCCCTAAGGTTGGGAAACTTAGTAGAGAGTGGGGCGGTATCAAAGTTTCGTGGGGAGGGCGTGACCTTAGCGCCGGCCCTGATCCCAATCCTAAACAGGAAACAAGGGGTAAACTTCTACAAGTTCAAAAGACCGAGGAGGTGTGTGAACCGGACGATAAGCGAATCCATCAATTGAAAATGTCATGATGCCATTTCTGACCTTAGATCGCTGGTTGGGATCCGGAAAGAAATGAGTATACAACAGAAATCAAAGGAAATAATAATAATAATAATAATAATAATAATAATAATAATAATATACAGCAAAACAATAATAAATAGGAATAAAAACATAAAAAATATATATTAGCTAAACAAACAAAATCAATCACTTTAATCAACGAGAAATAAAATAAATAAAAAAAAAATACCTTTTTCACACGAGAGAAGCCGAATTCTTTCAGATATTGTTTGCCTCTTCTCAAAGTAGCAACCAACCATTTTTTTCGCTGAAATATGTTACTTTTCGTAATGAAATCGACCCCCGGCATTTTAAGGGACCGCTTCTAATATATGTCCTTGAGATTTAAAAAAAATAAAAATAAAAAAACATAATTAATTAGTTTATTAATTGCCTATATATTTGCAGTTGCATTTACCCGTGAGTTCATTGTTTGTCAATCAAATATATCGGCTTTCGTTTATTCATGCACCTCAGCATGTCTCTGGAGTACTTTAATACGAGTGAAAATAGAGATTATAATCGTATGAACTGCATTTGTTTAAAATATTCCGTCTTGGACAGCATCAAGAAAAAAAAATCTCGATATTTTTTTTTAAGTGTGTCTCAGTTTGAATATATTCAATTATCTGCACGTTTCCCCGAATGTATTAACGGGAACACGAAAGAACAATTTTTTTTCCATATTTGTTGATATTTGATTTGTGTTTGTGTCTGTGTAATGTTTCTGTACGTGTAGTGATTTAAACGTTCTGCACCAAATGATACCTTGGCTTGTGTGTGGGTGTTTTCTTTCCGCGACCGACCGAATACTAGGCTTGTATCTCAACTGCTGTCCATTATATAACAATGTTGTAAATGCCGAAAGTATACTTTTTGCCAATGTGGAGAAGATCAGGTTTTGTCACTTTGGGTCAGCTATACTTCAGCTATTCCACTAAAACCTCGTAAATTAAATCGTATTTTTATCACAAATGGGTAATGAATGTTAAGAACATAGACTTGATTATATCTGTCTCTTTCTCTCTCATACACACACACACACACACACACACACACACACACACAC
This sequence comes from Acanthosepion pharaonis, assembly GCA_903632075.3. Classification (NCBI taxonomy): domain Eukaryota; kingdom Metazoa; phylum Mollusca; class Cephalopoda; order Sepiida; family Sepiidae; genus Acanthosepion; species Acanthosepion pharaonis. The sequence continues at coordinate 789,264 of CAHIKZ030000418.1, read as the reverse complement.
ACACACACACACATATATATATATATATATATATATATATATATACACAGTGCTGTTCGATAAAAGTGACTCACCTGATTTTTTTGACTTCAAAATTTTTTCGCCTATTGTTTTTGGGGTGAAACTAATTTTTAATCTTACTAATATATAGACCCCTTCCTGACTACCTAGTAAAAAAGTTTACTCACCTTAAGGTATTCTATTGATAATTATAATTTTGGATATAAATGAGATTTAGGGAAAAACTCTGTGCAAAAAAAGTGACTCACTTATTTCCTGCAACTAGTAATCAATAGAAACATAACCGAACAGCTTTAAATAAAGAATAATAAAGGTATAATTTATTTATAATAGGTAATATAGTTCGAAATATTGGGTCCTCCTTTCTTTTGAATAACCTTTTCAACCCTTTTTGGCATTGACTTGATTAGGTTCTGGCAAATCTCATCTCCAAACATTCGGATATGAAATTCAAAATCAAATCCTCTTTGTTGCTCAACTGCTTTCTCGAGAGCCTGTACTTTATAATGCTCCATAAGTTTTCTATGGGGTTGAGGTCAGGAGATTGGAGCGGCCATGTCATAACACTCACCTGCTTCTCATCAAAGTATTCCTTCATCAATTTTGATTTGTGACAGGAAGCATTATCTTGCATAAAATGAGCTTGGTGGGGTCGATTTGCACCCTTTCAGCAGAAAGGAGCAGACAAGACTGTAAAATTCTCTTGTACTGCTCGCTCCTGAGGGTCTTTTCAATAGGTTTTAAGAAACCAGTTCTATGAAAAGAAAAGCATCCCCAGAACATTATACTGAACGGATGCTTGACAGTACTTACTGCTAAAATCAAAGAGCTTTCAAAGCTTCTTCTTCGGATTTTAGATCGCTTATCCTTTGAATTTAGCTCAACTTTCGTTTCATCGGAGAAGAGAACATTTAGTAAAAAAATCAGACGAGTCACTTTTATCAAACATCACTGTATATATATATATATATATATATATATATATAATTTATTATTATATTGTCATTATATTTGGTCTACTCTATATTGAGCACTTTTTAAGAATAGTATTTTGGGCTATTAGAATTTATTCCGTATATACCAATCCTATACTTGGGTATATATATATATATATATATATATATATATATACCTAAATATATATACTTGCATTATATATATATATATATATATATATATATATATAAAAAAAAAAAAAACCGATTTATCCAGTGTGTTTTACCAACCGGCCACAGTAGCAATACAGCTCAGCGAGGCTCGAAAACGCGGGGCGGTGTATATATATATATATATATATATATATATATATATATATATATATATATATATATATATATATATATATATATATATATATATATATAGAGAGAGAGAGAGAGAGAGAGAGAGTGGCACCTCGAGGCGGTGTAATAGTTAGCAAGCTTGTCTCGCTAGAACATTTACGACTAAATAGTGAGTTCGATCTTCACTAGGTGCCCCATACTTTCGGCCTTGTGCCACATCTAAGCTACGCTTGGAAAATCCCTAGATAGATAGAGATAAAGATTGATTAGTAGAATATAATATACTTTTTCAGGCTTTCTTCATCACTTGTAAAATGAATGTGCGTGTGTAATGTATATAATTTATTTGTTTGTGTATATTGCTTACATTAATACGTCTGCAAATATATACGTACATATGAATAGAGACAAAAGGAAATTTTTTCTTAGCCGACGTTTTTCGTATCTTGATGAATTTCATTAAATTCCATCTCTAAGGATCGTATATAGTTTACCTTGACTTTCAGTCAGCCGGATCTACATTTATGAGCGATCTTAAATTCTGAAAAACTTATGATATTTGTGCTTCTGTTTATAAATTCTTGTTGCAAAAAAAAAACCATGCATTTGACTCAATAAAATAAAAAAGAGCTAAAATAAATTTTCCGTTTATGTTTATTCATATTGTCTTTTTACAGTTACAGTGTAACCCGGATATAAGAGACCCGGATATAAGAGACCCGGATATAAGAGACCCGGATATAAGAGACTTCTTCTCCGGTCCCGACAACTCTCTCATATCCGGGTTACACTGTATATGTGAATTTTTCTCATACGTACATATGTATATGTCTACGTATATCCATCTAACAACGCGTGTCATACGATTAAGGGTATATTTGCAAGTATATGCTACCGTCTGTCTTTGAAGTCAGTTAACTATATGTGCGTCTGGGAAACACCGTATGTGTTGATCGTCTGAAAATCCGACATTTGTATGTGAATATGTGCGCATGTGCAGAAGCGTGAGCATACCAGCAAGCATCCATGATTATTTTCTTGACACTCACAAACCGAAATATGTTTTCGTCTCAAAGCTGATTTCTAGTTTCTCTTTTTTGCTTTTCGTTTGTCATTTTAGTCTCATTTTGCATAATTTTTTTCTGTCCCACTTTTTTTTTTTAGTTTTTTGTTTCCTCTTTTTGTAGGAATCCGTGTTTCTGACCGTTCCAGTTACTTTTTTTTTTTACTCCTGTCGTCTGGCTCAAATTTAGCTGCTATATTTTTTTTTTGAATTACTATTTATCATCTTCGTCATTTCTCTCTTTCTCGCTTCTTGATGCTCAACTTAAAAAAAAAAAATCTCGTTGGCATAAAAAGGGCCCATACATCATCCGATTAAAACACATTTACGTCTACTGTCAGCTAAACCCCCAACAACTAACAAGCATTATAATAGTCGAGGGATGTGGAAAGAAACGTTAGAAGTTGTTTACCGAAAACACATTCACAGAGACGCAAACAAAAATAAAAGAACGCCTGCCGTAAAAGTTATGGCTATCAAGCAAACAGTTCTTCTTTTATACACCGTGTCTCTTCGGAATCTGGACGATCACGACTCTCCACATTTTCCTGGTTGTTATAGCAATAAACACCATTGATTTCTTTATCATTTATCTTTGCCCTCTCTCTGATATCAGTTCACAAAATATTCACAAAATCGATTACTTGATGATACCATCTGTCCCCTAGCCTTCAATGTCCTTTGAGTGCTGAATTTTCCGAGCCTTCTTTCCTCATAATGTGTCTTAAAAATGTCAATCGTGTCTTTGTTATTTTAAGTAGCAGTGTCCTTTTTGTTTCTATTTTCTTTAAAACCTTCTCGTTGCTCACATGTTCTGTCGGTGGTATTCTCAGTATCCTTCTGTAGAGCCAAATCTCTCTCGCTTCGAGTCTGCTCTTCATCTACGAGGAGGTTTTGTTGTTGTTGTTGTTGTTTTTAGCACTTCACCACAAGCAGAGCGGGAGTGTTACTAGTACGTTAAGGGGTTACAGAGAGTGAAGGTAAGAGAAAAGACTGGGTATGGGGGGGGAATTGAGGAAAGGATAAAAAGAAGAATGGGGATCAAGGTATCAGATATCGATTGACATTACATTTAAAATTTTGAAGTCTATAGTTATTACGGAAGTAAGTAAGAGGAAGGGAGTTCCACTGTCGGGAAGTGCGAGAGAAGAAGCTGTTGGAGTAGAAGAGGCGGTTACATTTAACTGTTTCAACAGTAAAAGAGTGGGACCCAGATGCCAAACTAGTAGCAAGCTTAAATTTATACAGTCGGAGCGCCAGTGAAAATGGCTCGTCAGAGCGGATGCCATGAAAATATTTGTAGAAAAGACAGAGGGAAGCCACATTACGTCGGTGAAAAAATCACTATTCATAGCCATGTAAAAAATTAGAACTTACATAGGATCTCAGCACCTTTTTCTTTGTTTTTAATGAAAATCGTCTAGGTCTTTATATTTTGCTTAGCTTCCGAAAGACATCTTCCGCTATTCTGATGCACTGTGCCTTAGGATTTCAGTACTCCCCACCCACTTTTTCCGTCGTCTCTTATGACACTTTCACTGATGGAATAAAGTTCGAGTTCAACGTTTACCCGATTAATTTTGCCCTGTGCCAGACTTAACCAAGCATCGTCAATGCACCCAGCAATCTAAATTATACCCCATATTTCCGTTGCTTCATCTTTTAGAAATGAGCGGGTGTCGAAACAACAGCGATGCAAATGGAATGACCGAAAGGCATGAAACCACCTTCCCTTTCTAGAAGCACATTAGTGAGACACACTGGCTTATTTAGCTTTGATATGGCAACCAGTCTGGCAGAAAGACTAAGTAAACTAAATTCAAAATAATGGAGAAGCCAATGAAAAATTGTTCCACTGCCTTACCGACGATCAACGATGACAATTCACAGATATTAAAGAAAAGGAAGATGTGGAGAGCCATGAAAATCTACTTTCTGAAGGGACATTGCCGTAAGAAAAATAATGGCTGCGACTCGATTTCGAGTAATAGCATCGCTTGAATTTATCCTCAAATATGTGCAGCGCGGATGTGGCTTTTTAGTCCTGCTAGAGTCTTACATTCTCCTGCATAGATGTGGCAACGTTGGACGTCTTTTAGGATAGTCATCACATTAAAATTTTTGAGAACTTTCATCGTCAATTCACCCAGCAATCTGAATTTTACCCCATATTTCAAATGTTATTTTAGTCCACCAACTGAGGCACATTCTTTTTTTACACACTCTGCAAGTAGAAATGCCGCATAATGTGAGTGAATGACTTCTCTCTCTATGTGTGGGATCTTTGAGGATTTCTTCTAGGCCAACCCTCCTTAGACAGACGAGACCACATTCATGACACTTTAGATCAAAATCGGTGGCAGCGTTTTCAGGGAAATTAACATCAGAACACTTAGGAATAGTGTTATACCGAAACATACCTATTCTATTGTAATAGACTCTTCCACACAATAAGTAGTAGTAGTAGCAGTCGCCAGGGGGCTCAGAGTGACTTGGTGAGTCAGTCGATGTCGGACCTTAAAGTATCAACCACAACTAGATTGCTGCGTCATTAACTCTTATTTCAAGTTCCTAACGTTTTGTACGTCGGACCCTTTTAGGACCGACTTAGTGAAATACAAGCCTCCACTGTGAAAACTACTCTACAACAAATATTTATGTTCGGTTTTTCATGCACGACACAATTCTGTTCAAAGATTCTCATAGCGACGTACACTGCTTTCCTCCAGGATGAACAGACTAAAGCTAGTTCAACGGTGCTTTATGGGTAGCAAGGTCTAACTTGCTACTCATAATGCACCATTGAATTAGCTTTGAGCGGGCGCTAACGGTTACATTTCTTATTATTCTAGAGTCTATTGACTAGGAATAATTGTGGATCGGGATACGGGTTCATTTGAGCTGTTGTATAGTGTTGTTTTTTAACTTTAAACTTATTAGAAAGGAGACTTTCTGGTGTTATCGTACTGGGGGGGGGTCAATCCCAACGTTCGATACCTTTGGAAAGTGCCTGAAAAGCACGGGTTAAGCATTGTGAGTGAAACTGGGTAGATGGAACGCTTGGGGGCCGTCGATAGCTGTGCTAGCACGAAGTCACAAGTCATCGTGACCGAGTGTTTAAGCGTGCTGAAAAGTGCAGAGGATTCGGAAAGAATTGAATGTTGATTACAAAAGTACAACAGCTCGGAAAACTCACTCTGATACTAATAAGAAAAGAACTCCATAATTTGTTGGTGAGAGCCTGATATCCTACATCAAGTGCCTTGAGTGGGTAGTGTTGCCCTGGGGTCAAGAGGATGTCTCCTGGGAGACCCTATGTCTGGCAACAGGGCACGTGCAGTAGAACCCAGTCATGGCTGTCAGACAATTTCTGCGGCCACATTACCCTTTGCATCTGGCCACCTAACTCCCCAGACTGCAACCCCCCTTCATTATTATGTGTGAGGTACAGTTAAGCGAGAGACCAACAAAACTCCTTGTAAGACCAAAGATTAGCTGAAAACAAGGATTATGGCAGTATTCACCAACTTAAACAAGGAGACCGTCCAGGAAAGTTGCAGGAGATTTTGAAGTTGCCTGGAGGCCATGGTTGAAGCCAATGGAGATTTGATTGAATAAATTTACTCTTTAGTATTTCAAGATATTTTTGTGTAATTCTGTTAAAATGAAATGTCAGTGTTATTTTAATTTTTGTGTAAATCCGACAACAATTTATCGATCGCACCCTGTATAGCTATAATTACATTCCCAGACCAACAGAAATTATAAAATAAGCAATCATTATATATATATATATATATATATATATATATATATATATATATATATATATATATTTAAAGTTATGGGAGGAAGGATTCTTCTCGGATGCCCCTCAGCTTCGTCGTTTCGGCCTTCTTGATGATCCCTTTGAGCCTGGGGAAAAGTTTAAAAAATCATACAGAGAAAAATCAGGGGAATAGGGAAGTTGTTCCGGTACGGCGATGTTCTTCTCAACCAGGAACTGCCGGATGCTAAGGGCATTGTGAGCAGGTGCATTGGCGTGGTGAAGCAGCTGCCATTTTTCCTTCCACAACACTCGCCTCTTCTCGCGCATTCATCGAAGCAAACGCCACAAGATTTCTTTGCAGACTTGTTGATTAATCGTCTGGACTTGTGGCAAGAACTCACGATGGACGATGCCTCATTACTTTTCAGTCAGACCTTTCATATATATATATATATATATATATATATATATATATATATATATATATATATATATTTAACCAGAACTCTTCTAATTGTATATATGGATATATATATATATAACAGACTAAAATAGATAGAACAGACTTCTAATTGTATAGTTAGATATAGATAGAAACTAGATATGAATAGATATTGATAGATAGAAGAGATAGATAGATAGATAGATAGATAGATAGATGTTAACGGACTGAGATAGATATGAACAGACTGAGACAAAGAAAAGGGGAAATATTCTACAAAAACTCACTTTATTTTCCATCCACTTAAATGAAATCTTTGAGTATTTTCATAAAATGAAATTCAAATCTTCAGATGTATGTTAGAAGTAATTAGTCAAGAGTGATGTATGACTCTATTTAGTTGAAAAAGTACTAAGGACCTGTGTTGGTCTTTTTCTCGGAAACGCAGATTGGAGAATGGTCGCTTGGAATATAGAATTGGCGATTCGCCTAAATTGGGAAAAGGGTTAAAAAAAAGTAATTAAATAATAAAATAAAGGCACTGAACTCGAAATGTCAAACTCTAGTTGTTTCGACTTTTTCACCTTTTCGAATAAGTCCTGTCCGCTTTCGCATCCCAATTTAGCTGTTTTGAAACATAAAACCCAAATATGTGAGCCATTAGGGATATGAATGTTTCATAGAGTTTTTTTTTTTCTGGGGATGAGAGGAAGAAAGAATTTGTAAAAAGCGAGATTTGAAGGACAGTTGGACCAGACATGTTTTGTAAGGCCACGGGACAAATAGACAAACACATTTTTTTTTATCATATCATCCCATACAAGGCAGTAAAGCCCCTAAGACACTGTGTGAAAGACTAAGAAAAATGAGAAACAGTAGATGAAAATAAATAAATATACTGTTTAATAAATAAACAGCCCGCCTAACTAAATACGAGTATCCATCAGAAATAACATTTATATATATATATATATATATATATATATATATATATATATATATATATATATAAAGTGAACATAGAAGTCAACACTTAGAGGCGACAGTCTGTTTCATGCTATATGCAATCGTCAGGCCACATATGCTGTTATTTTTCTCGGCTATTTATATATATACGGGTTAGTGGTGCATTGTGGGTATTCTATTATGGTGGTTATTTTACCGGAAGTCGTTTGTTTATTTATTTGGGTCAAATTATATTGCTCGTTTTACACGACTTCCAAATTATAGTATTTTGCAGTACTTTTTGTATCGAGCACTGTTTTTTTTTTTTTAAATAAAAGTAATTGCTAAGAACACCGGATTAAAAATCTTACTGTCCTTTCTTATTATATATATATATATATATATATATATATATATATATATATATATATATATATATATATATATATTTATATTGCTGCGGCAATGGTAGAATTCGAAAACAGATTTTTTAGCAAAGCCCAATCGTATCTTCTTAAGCACCTGTCTTTTTAGTCATCAAAGAGATTGAGTCTATCTATCTCAGTCTGTTCCTATCTATCTATCTATCTATCTATCTATCTATCTATCTATCTATCTATCTATCTATCTATCTATCTCAGTCTGTTCCTATCTATCTATCTATCTATCTATCTATCTATCGATCTAAATCTGTTCCTATCTATCTATATATCTCAGTCTGTTCCTATGTATGTATGTATCTATCTATCTATCTATCTAAATATGTTCCTATTCATCTATCTATCTATCTATCTATCTATCTATCTATCTATCTATCTATCTATCTATCTCAGTCTGTTCATAGCTATCTAAACAATTAGGAGTATGCTGGTCATTAAGTCGTTAAGTAAATAAGTGCTGCGTCGATTAAGCATTTCCTTATGTACACCTTTTTCCCCCGACTGTCATAACAATAAACCCCGCAACTTAGCCTACCAAAGGGTCAGATTTCGATGGGGAATACTCGATGATGTGTAAGCCGAAAATCAACATTCGAGAACCTACGATGCACACACACACACACACACACACACACACACACACACACACACACACACATATATATATGCGTGCGCACGCGTGTGTGTGTGTGTGTCTGTGAATTTGGATCAAAGATGGATCGGAATCCGACAGAATGATAAAATAATGAACGAATATGAAACGTTTATCAATATAACATGTCTTAGAGAATTAAATAAAAATAAACAAGAAAAACACAAAAAAATCTTAAAGTAATTCACTTGGTCTTCAACCAAAACCTGTACAAGACACAAACACCCAACTGACACGCACGCATAGAAAGAGGCACACACAAACACCCACTCACACGCATAGAGAGAGGCACACGCAAACACCCACTCACACGCACGCACATAGAGAGAGGCACACATAAACGTACACATACACAAACATAGACACACATAAAGAGATACAGAGACAGAGACGAACACATACACCTACACCAACACACAGACACACACACTTACACACAAACACTGACACCAACAAACAGGGACACATTATATATAGATATTCAAACGTTATTATAGTGGATAACGTTTAAAGTAACAAACATGTAGGATTAAAAAAATCAATTAGTTGTTTAGAAATATATATGTATACACACACACAAACATATATATATATATATATATATATATATATATAAAGAGAAAAAACAGACATTAAGAATTCACCGTTCTTTACCAACTACTTTTTTAAAAAGTGCTCAATACAACGTAGAGCAAAGTATTTTAGTAATATTTTGTTTAAAAATTATTTTTCATCGATACATAAAAATTTCTATGTTTCGGAATTAAAAACTGTTTTGTCATCAGGCGATTTTATGTAACTTATGATAAAGATCATTTACCTTTGAAAACAGAAAACAATACGATTGATTATTTAAGATTTAAAAAAGGAGAGGGACAACATTTCAAAGTTTTATGGGTATGTCTTGGTTAACCAATCCAAAGACGGCCAACACTAAAGCAGAAAAGTAGGAAATACAGGCTGGGTAGGTGTGTTATTCAATCCTCTCTAGATGGAAAATGTTCTCAATCAATGCAAGATACTTTCACCCTAACTTAGTACTAACCATTTGGTCAAATGGAGGGGGGGGACCAAATGAATTTTGTATTTCTATGTTTTTCCGGCTATTATTATTATTATTATCTTTTCTCAATTTAATATCGTGGCATTTATACCCACTGTTTTTTAAAGCTTTATTATAAAAACTGCAGTGTTTATGAAATATATCTTCGTTGGCAGAGTTAATAATAATTTTATATTCTATGGCTGAGGGTACGTGTTTTATTATAAATGGAGGGTGATTAAACTTTGGGTGAATATATAATTGATTAGTATCTGTTTTCTTTTATGGTTGGTATATATTGTTTACTCTTTTTACTCTATCTGTGATATTTTTACTAGATGCATTTATACTGTCTACCAAATTTACTATTTTATTATTTACTTTTCTATATTTTGTTAATTTTTTTTTTCAAATTATAATCCTTAGCCATTATTTTGTAGAAATTTGCAGTTTTATCTGATTTTACACACACTTCTTCAGATTTATAACGGTCGAAGGTTATAATAGAATCATAAACTGCATATTATTAAGTTTCCTAAAAATAATGATCCCTTAAATCAGCGTAATGAACTGACAGTATTTTGTAGGCATCGTATGTTTACGTTAAAATATAGTTAATAGAATTTTTCGTAAAATATCTATGTATTACATTTAGATATCCATTATTCTATTGACATATAACATTTATTTAATTCCTGAATTTTGACTGTTATACTGCCGTGTTTTATTGCCAATTCAACATAATAAGTATTGTATTTTGGGTTCAAAATAATATATATAAAATTGATTTAATTACACTAGAGGCCCATTTAAGATAGTTATCAAGTATATACAAAAATTTTTAAAAATCGTGAAATTCTTTAAAATTGACCTTTTGTTAAATATACTTCAATATATCTTAACTGTATATTCATAAACGGATGTCAGCTAATAGTAACACTTCTTAAAAAAATGCCAATTAGACAGGATTGAATAACGCATCCATAACCTTCAACCTATATTTCTCACTTTTATGCTTCTGCCTTGACCCGTCGTTTGATTGGTTAACCTGGACATACCCATAAAACTTTGAAATGTTGTCCCCCCTTTTTTAAATTTTAAATAAGCAACCATATTGTTTCCTGTTTTCAAAAGTAAACGATTTACATCGTAAGTTACCAAATATCACCTTAACAACTTTAGTTCCGAAACATAGAAATTTTTATGTAGCGATGACAAATATTTTTTAAATATATATATATATATAAGTTAACATATAAGTCAACACACTTAGAGGCAACAGTCTGTTTCATGCTTGATGCAATCCTCAGGCCACCAAGCATGAAACAGACTGCTGCCTCTAAGTGTTGACGTCTATATTCACTTTTATATTTACACACGCTCTATCTCTGATATTGAACACTTTATACCATAAATATAGCACATCTTAAGACTATATTTCTTCATATATATATATATATATATATATATATATATATATATATATTTTTGTATTTAGGCAGCAATCCTTCTTTCATGCACATTTCATTGATTACGACAGACAAGGTGCTTTTATTTAGTTTTTTTATACAATTTCTCATGCGATCTAATAATTTTTCTTTTCGGATGATAAATTATATAAAAAAAATATGTATAGAATTATGTATAGCTGAAAGCGCTCGGATAAAAAGAACATACGGAAAGTTTTTATATAATTTATCATCCGAAAAGAAAAAAATTATTAAAATCGGGGAAGAGTATGAACCGGACGACAGCCGAGCCTATCTCCACCTATTAAATGATTTCTTCTCTCGCACTTCTCGCCTAGGGAACCCCCATTCCAGCTTCCTGCTTTCTGGTCAACTACGATCCTCAAGCATTTAATGGAACATTAATCTTCATCTTCGATCTCTGTGAATCCTGTTCTTTTTATTGTCCATTCGCCTCGGTAACGTTTTCTCCATTTTCTTTTGCTCAGTAGTGGCTTTATCTCCTCGCTTGTGGTGAATGATTTAAAGAAAACTCCTCCACAACTTCCTGTCCTTTGTAGCTCTTAACAATGTTGGTAGTATATTAAAATGATCATTACTGTACATAATTCTTCTTCTTATATATGCGCCGAATCCCTTCAGGACGTGGGCGATAATGACTCTCCATAATTCCCTCTCTTTTGCAGCTCTTACTAAAGTTTGTCTTGCTATCTCTCCTAATATCAAACTCGTTACGTAGATTATGCGACGCTTTCCTCTGTCCCTTCAATATGGAGGTGAACCGGACGATAGTCAAGCCTATCTACTCTTATTGGGATAGTAGAAAAAATACAGAAAATTTCAAATTTCAGACGAAGATGTCAGAGGAGAAACCGGAAACTCAATCCAAAACAGAGAACGAAGGATAAACCTCTACTCCTGTTCAAAAAATCTGGGAAGAGTATGAACCGGACGATAGGCGAGCCTATTTACTCTTATTGGGAGAGTAGAAAAAAAAAAAGAAAATTTCAGATTTAGGGTGAAGATGTCAAAAGTACAATGTTGAAGGAACCGGAAACCCAGTCCAAAGCAGAGAACGAAGAATAAACCTCTACTCCTGTCAAAAAAATCGGGGAAGAGTATGAACCGGACGATAGGCGAACCTATCTACTATTAAATGATTTCTTCTCTTGCACTTCTCGCCCAGATAACTCTATTCGAGCTTCCTGCTTTCTGGTCAACTACGATCCTCAAGCATTTAATGGAACGTTAATCCTCATCTTCGATCTCTGTGAATCCTGTTCTTTTTATTGTCCATTCGCCTCGGTAACGTTTTCTCAATTTCCTTTGCTCAGTAGTGGCTTTATCTCCTTGCTTGTTGTGAATGATTAAAAGAAAAACTGCTCTGATACTTTCTTTCATAGAATCAGTCTTGGTTATCTGAGATTTCCCGAAGAGTTCCAAAACAGGAGCAGGTTTTACATTTTGACACGTATGTCTGATTCCTCTCCCAACATTTTTGACCGTATCGGGTCAGACTTAAATGTTACTTTGTCAACCTACACAACTTAGCTGTAAATGAATAAAAGTCTCGTCGAATATATCGTTTCAGTAGGAACGAATGAACTGCCCTGTCCTCGATTTAGCGAATTTGGTTGCATACGAGACGCTTTAGAAAGGACTTGTCGCTATTTTAAATTTAAAATAATACGAGGCTTCATTGATAACAAAGGCCTCCAATTTTTTTAAACAGTTTTCAAGCCAGATACAATGATGAAACTGGTACCAAAATGAAAAAAAATTATTTCTCTTCCGAATTACGAGGGTTGATTGATAAGTAAGGTCTCAAATCTTATAAAACAAGTTTGAGACCAGATAGAATAATGAAACTGGTATCAAAATGAAAGAAATTTATTTCTTTTCTGAATTACGAGGGTTGATTGATAAGGTCTCAAATCTTATAAAACAAGTTTGAGACCAGATAAAATAATGAAACTGGTATCAAAATGAAGTAAATTCAGAAATGCGAGAGTGGATTGATAAGTAAGATCTCCAATCCTATAAAACAATTTTGAAACGAGATAGAATAATGAAACACGTATCAAAATGAAGTAAATTTATTTCTCTTCAAAATTTCGGGGGTTGATAGATAAGTAAGGTTTCCAATCTTATAAAACAAGTTTTAAACCAGATAGAAGTATGTGTTTTTTCTCTTTAAATTTTCGAGGGTTAGTTAATTCGTAAGGTTATCAATCCGAAAAAAAATCAGGCTTTAGATTAAAACTGAATTATGAAACGGCATTGAGGAAATAAAAAGATGTCGAATTCTTTGATAAATATGTAAACTGTCCGTAAAGAGACATCTATCTATCTATCTATCTATCTATCTATCTATCTATCTATCTATCTATCTATCTATCCCAGTCTATTCGTCGGTCTCTTTCTCACTCTCTCTCTCTCTCTCTCTCTCTATATATATATATATATATATATATATATATATATATATATATATATATATATATATATATATATATATATATAAACTGTCACGAACTGTATTCCTATCTATCTCAGTCTGTTCATCTCTCTCCCTCTCACTTTCTCTCCCCATATATATATATATATATATATATATAATACCCTGTTCATATCTATCTATCTCAGTCTGTTCATTGTTCATCTCTCTCTCTCTCTCTCTATATATATATATATATATATATATATATATATATATATATATATATATATATATAAAAACACTGTCACGCACTGTATTCCTATCTATCTATCTATCTATCTATCTATCTATCTATCTATCTATCTATCTATCTATCTATTCATCCCCTCTCTCACTCTCTCTCCTTATATATATATATATATATATATATATATGTGTGTGTGTGTGTGTTTGTATGTGTGTGTATAATACCCTAATTCACTCTGTTCATATCTATCTATCTATCTATCTATCTATCTATCTATCTATCTATCTATCTATCTATCTATCTATCTATCTATCTATCTATCTCAGTCTGTTCATCTCTTTCCCACCTCCTTTTTTTTCATTCCCCGTGTCAGTGACAGTATCTTTTTTCTTTCTTTTTTTTTTTTTTTTCAATTTGAAAACCTCAGACAACCTATCCAGAGAAGACTTTTTAGTTTCAAGGCCTTCTCGGTTAACAGATCGAGTTTCCCGCGTAAATGTTATTAATGTCTGCAGTGTGTAAACTTAAACGGTGGTCTCATTAATGAAAGAATTCAAAAGTCGTTGTCACTGTTCACCACGGGGTTGGGATTGTTGATACAATAAGAGAAATCTGTTCTTTGGTATTCGCTTCGAAATGTTCTTTAATATTGTTTGATTCTCGTATCGCATATTTATTTCCCTATTTTTTTTTTTATCGTTAAACTTTTGACAGCTTATATGGCCTTCTCGAGTTCGCAAAAGACAAATATCGTCTATATTCGTGTACGAGTCGATGTATAGGTCGACAGTAGATTTAGGTCAAGAAATTTATGATATGCATAGTGAAGAGGTCAGGTCAACAGCAATTTTAAAGGTTATAGAATTACAAATGAAGGTTAGAAATCATTGTACATTTGGCAAATTAGTTCGTATTTGGCATCTTTGCTGTTACTGGAGAATAGCTTTCATGTCTGAAATCCAGCGTCGTTTCCGTTGACGGAAGCATTCCTGGAACTCCTTTTTTGGGGATAGCGAGCAGCAGCCTCGTGGCATTCTCTGTGATTTCCTCGACGTCTTCAAATCTCCTTCCTTTCGGGTAGAGTTTGAATTTTTGGAGAAGAAAAGTCGCAAGGCACGAGATCTGGAGAATATTGTGGTTGTAGGACCTCGGGTATGTAGCTCTTGGCCAAAAACTGCTGCACAAGCCATGATCACATTCTACACACATTCGACGACATTTCCTTTCAAGCACTGATTATTTTGATCAGCCCTCGTATATCTATCTATCTATCTATCTATATATATATATATATATATATATATATATATATATATGGTGGATGTCAACCTGTTTAATCTGCTAACTTCCATGTAAATCCCTCTACAGACTTAAAAGTAATTTTCTTATATATATATATATATATATATATATATATATATATATATATATCCGTCCTCTGTATGAAGATAAACTACATCCGCGTCCTGGGTAAGACGATAAACTACGTCCAGCAGCAAGTACTCTAATCAGGAGGTTTTGAGGAACGTTGAACCGCCTCTTAATTGCTGGTGTTCCCAGGTCCACCCTGACCTGGGGTGGTAGCACCTGTTGGAGTCCCAGCTATGGGCAAGTCGTTAACACCCGATCTCGGGTCTAAACAATATGAAAGTGTAAAAATAAGGTTTACTACCAGAAATACTTTGTAAAAAAAAATTAAAAAATTATTACTAACAATACATATTTTGAAAAACAAATATTACCAGTGAAGGAAAATTCTTAAACGAAATAGAATTTTGAAAGAAAAAATATTACCAGAAATAGATTTTAGGAAAAAAAATATTACCAACAATAAAAATTTTGTCGGCATTAAATAACCCATTGAGATTGATATATCGTAAAACAAACCAAACCACACACACACACACACATATATATATAATATTGTTAATTTTTTTATTATAATAAATTAAATTAAAACCATTTTACTAATTATTGTTAAATTATTTTATTAATTGGAGATTTTCTTTCTATGCGGCTATTTGAAAGGACAGGTCTATATACCTACTTTTTCCTACAAGCCTAGAAGAATTTAAGCAAAGACTCATTGTGTCGCTGGAGAATGTTACGCAAGACATGCTACTGCGTGTTTGACAGGAGCTGGACTGCCGACTTGACGTATGTCGTGTCAAAGGTGATGCGCATATTGAATATTTGTGAAGCTTTGTGAAATTGGTTATAAAAATCTATATGCCTTTGAATATCTTGTTCGAATTTTGATTAATAAATATTTTATTGCTCAATATTAAGCCTATTTAATTTTGTTTGCCTGAGACATTTAGTTACTTAGAAATTCACATTCTGAATGATGTCAGTTTGGCGGGGAACACCCTGTATATAATCTCATCAATAAAAAAAAAATATATTTAGTCTGAAGATGCAATTTTTGTCATTCAGTTACCTACCAATAGTTTTTTTTGTTATTTTTAAAACATTAAATATAGGTATCTTCACTAATTTGTGATACCTAAGGTTTAAAATGATTTTTTAAAGATGAAAAAGCTTTCTAGAAGCTTTCATTTTAGCTTTAATTGAAAGCGAAACGATTAAATTTACTATTTCTTGTAAGTAAAATACGCTGTGGGGCATTTCAAACAGAAATTAGATTGACTGAAATCGATTTTTTTTTTGCTAAAATAGCTGATTAGCACCCTTTTTAGGCGCCTTTCGTCGCGTTATAATTCGCTTTATTTAAAAAAAAAAACTTTCAAAAATAAAATATGCTTTTCAAATTCTTTATTTGAGGAATATTAGCTGAACTAAACTGATTTAAAACAAATATTATTTATTTTAAGTTTAAAATACCGCAGGAATCATTTTTAAGCAAACAGTAGCAATGTTTATAACTGACAGTAGCCGTGTTTACGTGTTTGACTAAGCGATGGCATATTCATTGTTGTTCTACGTAGACTTTATCTGTTAAAGCATAATTTAAGAAAATGACGTGAGCACCTTTTTTTATATATAATTTTTAAGTACTTATAAACCTTAAAAATATTGGAAAATATTTTCCGTAATCTAATTTACGAATGTTAACTTTAAATTTACTATAGTCATCGCTCTTATTTTCTGATAATGTCGCGTATGGTCGACGATACTTTAAAAATAGGCATGTTACATAATGTAAAAAATTAAAAACTTATTTGAAAAATCTTAGCACATAAGGATTTGTATTAAACTTTTCAATTTTTGATTAGTTAGTTTTCACTTAATAACAGTATCAACTAACGCAATCAAAGTAGTGCAGAAATTTAAAAGATTTGAAACTTAATAGATTATTAAAATTAAAATTAAAAATAATTTTAAAAAAATGAAAACAATTCTTGTAAAAATTCATTATTCATTGATTTTTTCTTAAGACAATAGAGTCCTTAATAAATTTTATTTATAAAAGCAGTTAAAACGTTTTCTAAATAAATGAGGCATTTTTATTGCATTATTTATTTTGATATTTGGGGTAGATTTTCGGGAAATGTGTAACTGTTTGGAAAAAAAAATGGATGATTTACATTCTCCAAGGAGTCCTGCTTTTAACTAATACAAACAAATTTCGGATCAAAATTGAATTTCTCTAAATTTAATGAAATTAAGTGGGGGTAACATACGTAAGAAAAAAATAAATATTTTTACTAAAATTTTCTAAAAAGTAAAATTTAAAAAATAATTTCATTCATTTGTGAATAAGTCCTGAAAGTTCCATTAAAATCCGACATTAATTTGATTTTTGCAATAATTTCCAAATCAATTTTTTTTAACGGAAAAAAGGCGCTAAAACATCAAAAGTAAATATTAAACCGATCGCTGGCGCCAAAAAAAAAAAAAGAAAAATCACAAAAATTTCGGACGTGCTAGAAAGGATTAAAAAAAATAATAAATAATAAAAAAAATACTTTCGTTTTTCCTCTTAAACATTTTAACGATAAAACTTTGTTTTTTGTTTAGTTTGGGGCCTTTTTATATTATGCTATGCTGTTTTTTTCATCGATGTAGTGGAGGCACCTATTAAACAGGTTTCTTTTTTTTCTTGGTAAAAATAACGTATATTGTATTTGTTAATATATATTTTATTTTTCTTATATGTATTTATAAAAATAAATATTTGGGATGAATTCAAGGCGTTTCTACTCTCTGTCATTTTCTAAGCATTGTCTTTGTTTTTCTGCGTCTATCAGACGCTTGTATTTCAAACCAATGGCAGCCTTAAAGTTTGTGGAAATGTCAGCGTTTGACCGTTACCCTTGTTCTTTGGTTAGCGTATAGAACAAACGCTTAAAAGTACAACGGTCCACGAGACTTTAACCCGATTAACACGATATGTGTATGTGGTGTGTATGTGTCTGTGCGTGTGAAAGAATATGCGTTTCTTTTCGTGTGTACGTTGATAGTTCACTGTTCTATTCTGTATTCTATCTATCTATCTATCTATCTATATATATATATATATATATATATATATATATATATATATATATATATATATATAGATCTGTTCATATCTCTATCCCTGTCTCTATATATATTCATATCTATCTATCTGTTCATATCTATCTATCATCTATAAATCTTTCTGATTATCTCTCTCTCTCTCTCTCTCTCTCTCTCTCATATATATATATATATATATATATATATATATGTTCATATCAATCTATCCATCTTTATAGATCTGTTCATATCTCTATCCCTGTCTATATATATATATTCATATCTATCTATCATCTATAAATCTTTCTGATCATATCTCTCTCTCTCTCTCATATATATATATATATATATATATATATATATATATATATCTGTTCATATCAATCTATCCATCTTTATATAGATCTGTTCATATCTCTATCCCTGTCTCCATATATATATTCATATCTATCTATCTGTTCATATCTATCTATCATCTATAAATCTTTCTGATCATATCTCTCTCATATATATATATATATATATATATATATATATATATATATATATATATATATATATATATTATAATCTGTTCATATCAATCTATCCATCCTTATATAGATCTGTTCATATCTATCTATCTATCTATCTATCCCATATAAATGGAGAACGGGATGTTATCCGCGATTGTGCTATAAATTGCCAAGAGAAGTCGTAGCGTGTGATTGGGAAAAGGGAAAATTGTAGCTGACGGAAGGTACACGTCGATACCCGATCAGTATCGGCAGGGTTAACGTGGAGAGGGTGTATGCTGTTGAAAGACCCGAAATCCATAACGAACCTCGGTTAGAAACATCACTGATGATATGTACTAAAGCATCCAATGAATGTATTTTACGAAATATATACATATCTTTTTGTAATTGTTCGTTCTACTCACCAGAAGATACCAATTTATATATATATATATATATATATATATATATATATATATATATATATATATATATATATATATATATATTGTCATCTACAGAAAGACTGTTTCGCTGTATATATATATATATATATATATATATATATATATAGTGTCTATTACAAGAGGTGGGATTTGTGTCGGTGTTGGAATTTTTCTTCATATAAATGGTGGTGGGGGGGTCTTAATAAAAGGAGTTCAGATAATCATTTAAATTTGAATTTTAGTAAAAAAAAAAATTTTTTCTCCCCGCAAATGAAGAAAAGACTTCAAGCAACAGAAACGTGCAGCTACAGAAGGATGTTGAGAATACCATGTACCGAACATGTGAGCAACGACGAAGTTCTAAAGATAATGGAAGCAAAAAAAAGGACACTTAGATTAACATCGGGAGGAGACAGTTGAAATTTCTAGGGTACATAATGAGGAAAGGGGGCACCGAACATTTGATACTCACAGGGCAGATTGAAGGCAAGAGAGACAGAGGAAGAGAGACAGCGCATAATTTAGCTAACGTGCTTGAGGAAAAGGATGGCGAAGAAGGCTAAGAACTAGAAGGAAATCGTGGAGAGATATGATCATCATTAACCCGAAGGGAGGACGGCACATAGAAGAAGACGAAGAGGTCGAAAAGATTCAAAAGAAACGAGTGAAAGATTTTCAAGAGAAATGACTTTCAACACGCTCAGGAATGTTACACACACACACACACAGAGACACACACACATATATATTTATATATAAATATAGGTAAATATACTCGTCTCGAATTTTTTATTTGCCAATAATCAAATCAATCTCGAAGGAAAAAAAAAAGGTTTTAAAAAAAGAAAGAGCTACAAACATGAAAGTCTGTCGAAAAAAATCGCACAGATGCAGGTTTGAAGCCCAAAAAAAACCCGACACGTGTAAACAACTAACTAAAAAGAGTTCAATACAACCGTAGAGCAGACCTAGATAAACCTAGTGAGCCAGACAAACCTACCCAGGTTTCACCTAAGCGGATCGTCAGGGAAAGCTGGCCTGCCGATCCGCTTAGGTGAAACTTGTCTGGCTCACTAGGTTTATCTATATATATATATATATATATATATATATATATATGGTAAATGTGTTTATCCATGATTACAATTCCCCCGCCCTTATCAGAAGTAGATATATAGATGTTTTTGTTGTTAGCTAATTCTTTCAGGGCTTTGATGTATCTTCGAGGAAGTGCGGTGTCATTCTTATTTTTGTATGTAGCTGTGATTAGGCCCTGAATATAGGCTTTTGTAAAATCGGAGTCATTGTGTTGATGATTTTTAACTATGTAATCTGTGGTGTCATATTTCGGTATTCAAGTGATAAATTTCTGACCAAAGCGGAGTGCTTCTAATTGTGTATCCGATAGTTGGAATTTGGATAAGTTTGTTATTAGGTCTTTTCTGCCGACATTGGACCATTTTCTATTATTAATGAGTTTATTGAGTGTGTTTTGCAAAACACAGACATTCTTCGATATATATTTATCATCTAAAAAGAAAAAAATATTAGATCGCTGAGAAATTGTATAAAAAACTAAATAAAAGCACCTTGGCTGTCGTATTCAACGAAATGTGCATGGGAGAAGGATTGCTGCCTAAATACACACACACACATACACACACACACACATATATATATATATATAAAGAACAAATGATATTTTAGCATTTCATTTCTGAGATGAGTAATTGTCATTATTCCTGAATAAGAAAATAACTCAGATATTATATACCAAATTATGAAAAGTGATACAAACACAACATTATAACAAAATGTCAAAAGCCATCTTGCATTAAATATAAAAGGCTGAAAAACACACCATTAATGTTTTTAAGGGCGGTAGCCGAGATGATATATAGGAGTTTTGGGGGGGTTTTGGGTTTTTTTTTTTTTACTAATGTTCACCCAATAACAAGGCCCAAGAGCCACTTAAGGTAGAGGGTTAGTGAGTGGTATTGTGTTAGCGTGAGAAAGGACAAGAAGTGAAATTCTTGGAGCTATGCAGGAAAGATAACGGCTAACTGTAGACTTGAAGAAGTCAAGATTTAATTAGTGAATAACATTAGAATTATAGAGTGGGAGTAGAATTTAGCAGGAACCGGAAACCAAATCCTAAAAAAAAACAAAAAAAACTAGGGATAAACTTCTATAACTATCCCCCCCAAAAAAAACTGGACAGGAGTGTGTACCGAACGATAGGCAAACCTATCTACTCTTATTTAACGTGTGTAATTGGGTGGCATAACAATGGTTGGAAGGGATAGCGAAAAGACAAACCTTACCAAGAGATACAAAAGATATGAAGTTGTGGAGAGCCATGTGTTACGGTTTTTGGGCTATATTATATGTAACTAGTGAGCGAGTCAGAATGACTTATTTCCCTTTATAGTCGACCAATAGAAGGTTGACCAAATCAGAAGCCGCACAACACTGTATTCGTTGTGTATAAAAGCGGCCATCTTGTTTCCTCTACTGGAAGGACCAAAGGCGACCAGGAGAAGGATGAACTACACTCTGCTGTGATATCCACTGCGAACCTAAACTACGCTTTCCTACTGTCTCCGAAATATTCACTGCCAACCTCTGGATTCTATACTCGAGGACGACCGTCATGAAAATGTCTAACACCATGATTATAAACGTCCTGAAGGGATAGGGTACATAGAAAAAGAATGAAGGCATTTTCAGGCGTAGCCCGAAGTTTTCTGCACGTCATCAACACTTCATGATGAAAAAATGGACTGTATAAATGCGAATTTTATTGTAAAAATATTTATGTTATTGTTATCCAATGGTCATGAGTTCAGTCCTTGGGTCGGGCAGTGAAGCATTAATAGGAACGAACAATAATTGACACCAGTGTTTCAAAATATCATAATAATAAAATATATATATATATATATATATATATATATATATATATATATATATATCCCATATTAGCGAATCAATGAACAACTGATACTGACCCGAGGGCATATGGTCGAAACGTTGTGTCTATATGAATGTGTCCATACCAACTAAGATAAGAACAGTAGCTTGAAATAATGCAAGAATAGTTTATACAGATACTTAGATATAGTGTGTGTTTGTGTGTATGGAAGTGTCCATGTGGTTGGTATGAAATTAACTAGTCGGTTTGCCGGAACTAGGACGTCTTCTCGCAGAGGAAGAATGTCGTGTTGTCACTACATCGCGGAGCAAAAAAAAAAAAAAAGAGGGGGGGGAGAGGATTTGTTGACTCTTCCTTTTATAGATCCTGAACAGCGCCACTTATCAAGCGTTTTGGAAATGAAGGTGAGAGTAATCCACGAGAAACCAATTATAGTAAATATAACTTCCTGTTTGTGCTCTGAGAAAAAAAAAAGGGGGAAATTAATAAACAGTAGAGTACGGGTAATAAGCACGGGGTCAGAAAATGACCTCAAATAAATATGTAAACGTCTGGTTTTATAAAGGTGTGTGTTCAAGTTTATCACTCTCTAAACTTTTCATATCTCTTCGACTTTCTTAATTACTTATTCTTAGGGGCTTAATAATAAGAGGGGGGTAATAATTAAAATCCCGTCCAACAATCAATAGTGGGACGGGATTTTAATTAATACGCAATAAATGAGGGTAGAGACATAATTTAAGGGGGTTGCTTTCACGTAACAGCATTCGGAAAACCCCGCGAGGGGGAGGGGAAAATAGATTTGCTAAAATGGCCGCAAGCAAGAGGGACAGTCTAAGATTTGTGTTACGAATTGGAGATGTTAAAATCAATTAAGAAATTTCACTAAGTCTTCTTGTATGTGACGTGTCACTTCGTGACGTTGACGATCGTGGCTCTCCACAATTTCCTGTCCTTTGTAGCTCTTAGTAAATTTCGTCTTTTTGCTATCTCTCTTAAACCCCGTTCTCTCACCCAAGTACACAAGCCCGCCAATTAAGTTATGCGCCATTTTCCTCTGTTGCTCTTGCCCTCCTCATGTTCTGCGAGTGTCAGATTTTACAAGCATTCTTTCCTCATTATCGGCCCTAGAAATATTAATTTCCACTTTTTGATTTTAAGTATAAGTGTCTCCTTTTTGTTTCAGTTTTCTCTAAAACTTCCCCATTGTTCACTGGTTCAGTCCATGATATTCTCAGCATCCTTCTGTAGAACCACATTTCTGTTGCCTCAAGTCTTTCCATCTGTTCGGAGATTGTCCAGCATTCATTGCTATATAGGAGGACTGACATTACATAACAATTAAGTACTTCTTTTCTTTGTTCCTAAGGATTTTCTTCTTGTTTCTTAATACTTTGCTTAATATCATTTTAATAATGTATAAACTTAAATAAACGTTATTTTTGTCGGTACACGGGTGTGAGCTGCCATCCATGTCATTTCGAAAATGAAATTAATGTCAACCGGCCTTGAAATCGAGAAGTACTTACTGACGGAAAATTTGTTTCCCGACAGGAACCGAATTTGCATTCGATTTTTTTTTTTTCCTCCTAGGAAAGAATTTCTTGGGCCACAGTGTTCCCCTTAGCAATTAGGAAAATGATAATGGATAGTTCGGTTCAGAATTTTAGGAAAGCTCATAGAAGGAACCTCCAACGTGATTCGAACTTACGATCAAGTTGTAGCGATTCATTAACCAGATTACATTCGTTAACTCGAAACCCACGCATCTGCGCAGAAAATTGACAAAAAACAAGACAAAAATATATATATATATATACGAGTAAACAAAAGATAGAAAAGAAAAGTAAACGTTTTTTGAGATGGCTTTGTAAGCAAATCAACAAACATTTCAAAATAAACTCTGTTAGGAAGAAAAACACACACACACACACACACACACACACACACACACACACACACACACACACACACACAAACCAGAAAAATCGTTCGGCAAAATTATTCTGCTTAATATAACAAAGTGGGTGAACTAAAAATAACGACCTGTTTCAATTCGTCATCTTAATTTACAGAACTGGGACGAGTTGTTTCGGAGATCAATTATCCACACTGAGAGGGGGCGAGATGAAAGAGCTGAACGGAGGTCATTGAGTATAGTTAATTGAAGGCACAAAGAGGATCTCCGATTTACAGGGTCGCCTTGGTAAATGCAACCGCAGCAAATTTAAAGAGCGATGATAATTCCCAGAGAAATGTAATAATACAGAAAAGTCTGTTCATATCTATCTATCTATCTATCTATCTATCTATCTATCTATCTATCTAAGACTTTTCATATCTCTATCTATCTATCTATCTATCTATCTATCTATCTATCTATCTATCTATCTAATACTTTTCATATTTATCTATCTATCTATCTATATATTAAGAAATGGACAAGGTCCGACAATTTATTTATTAAAGACATTTTATTATTTTATTATTATTATTTATTATTATTTTATATTATTTTATTATTATTATTATTATTTTATATTATTTTATTATTATTTATTTATTATTTTATTATTATTTTATTTTATTATATATCTAAGACTTTTCATATCTATCTATCTATCTATCTATCTATCTATCTATCTAAGACTTTTCATATTTATCTATCTATCTATCTATCTATCTATCTAAGACTTTTCATATCTATCTATCTACTTATCTATCTATCTAAGACTTTTCATATCTATCTAAGACTTTTCATATCTATCTATCTATCTATCTATCTATCTAAGACTTTTCATATCTATCTATCTATTTATCTATCTAAGACTTTTCATATCTATCTAAGACTTTTCATATCTATCTATCTATCTATCTATCTAAGACTTTTCATATCTATCTAAGACTTTTCATATATATCTATCTAAGACTTTTCATATCTATCTATCTAAGACTTTTCATATCTATCTATCTAAACGTTATTTTAGTGGATACTTATATTTAAGTAGACACTTCGTTTCTTTATCAAACATTATATTTATTTATTTTCGTCTACCGTGATAAAATGAGTCTGTTTAATGAATTAGAAATTTCTATCTATCTATCTATCTATCTATCTATCTATCTATCTATCTATCTATCTATCTATCACCTGTATACAACCGCTTTCTAAGATCAATGGTTAAAAAAAGGCTTGGTTAATCCATCATTTGAACTCTAGACTAGCGCTACAGAATCACAAACAAAGAACTGTACCAAATAACAGAAACCACATCACTTGAGGACTATCAACAGCAGCAACAACTAAAATCGATAGCACATGTAACTCGTAGTGCAAATAATGACATAGTCAAGAGACTGACTATTCCACACTACTTCAAACAGATCAAGACAAATCGTCGAAGATTGTGTGTTTATAAACAGTAATTCGGGCTAACCAGACGTTTCTCTGTGGCTAAATGGTATTGCACGTCAGATCAAATAACGGTTTCCGTATAGGAATACAGGTTCGATTTCTCGAACATTCAGGCCGGTAAATGTAATTAATACTATTTAATTAAAAACAGTGCATTTACTTAAATAATTCTGTCTATAAAAAATAATATATAAACAGAATATTCGTCTACCAACTACTAGTTTCGTCTACCAACCTGCACACTCGAAAAAATAAATAAAGAAAATGTACTCTCCGGCAAGTTTCGTAACTTCACTCCTTTTGTAAGAGAAACCAGCGTCTAATCCGATGTGTCTACTCGCGCGTGCTAAAGGGAACTTTGCTATGCCGTGACGCTTTCTGCAGCAAAGAAGGCAAGTTCACTTTATTCCGAAGGCTGGCATCTCGGTCCCACCCTTTCACTATCAAAACGGTTAAATTTGACCGTCTCTTCTACTCAAACGGCTTCTTCTCCCGCACTTCCCGTCTGTGAAACTCCCTTCCCGTTACTTGCTTCTCCGACGACTATAATCTTCAAATATTCAAGTGTAATGTTAATCTGACACCCTGAACTTGTTCCCTCTCCTTCTCTGTATCCTTTCCTCAAACACACCTCTTTACTCTTGTTCTCAATCCTCTGTAGCCCTTTGCGTGCTAGTGGCACTTCCGCCTTGCTTGGGGTAAATTTCTTTAAAAAAAAAAAAAAAGAAATTATTGTTGAACTACTTCATTTCTCCGGCGCTTAGCCGTATGGCATAGGAATTGAAGCTATACAAATATCAAGTAAAGTGCATTTTTACAAAGAGGAGGAAAGGAAAAAACAAAAAGAGGTAAAAAAAACAAAAAAAAAATAAAAACAAAACAAAAAAAAACAGAAGGATTCTAAGAAAAGAAAATGAAGACAAATTATGAAAAATAATAAAAAACTGTGAACTGAAAGAAAGATAAACTAAACAACTCGTTATTTGTAAACAGAATTCTAAAAGGATCTGTAAAAGAAAGAAAGAAAGAAAGAAAGAAAGAAAGAAAGAAAGAAAGAAAGAAAGGAAAAGAAGATAACGAGAGAAAGGAAGGTAAAGAAAAGGAAAGAAAGAAAAAAAGGGCGAATGAAAAATGAAAGAAAAAGGAAGACAACTAAGGATAGGGAAAAAGAAAAAGATAAAAGGAAAAGAAAGAAGGAATGAAGAAACGAAAAATGAAATAAAGAAAAAAGATAAAGATAGAAAGAAAAAGAAAGAACAATGAAAAAGAAGAAAAGATAAAGAAAAGAAACGGAAGAAAAAGAAAGATAAAGAAGAAAAGAAAGAAAGATAAAGGAAGGAAACAAACGAAAGTAAAACAATGGCTGAAAGATAAAAGAAAGAAACGGTCGAAAAAAAGAAAGAAAGAAAGCTGAAGCAAGGACGCGAACGAAAGAGAAAGAAAGAAAGAAAGAAAAAGAAAGGAAACGAACGAAAGACAAAGAAAGAAAGAAAGAAAGAAAGAAGTAAACGAAAAGTAGATAAAAGAAGGAAACGGTCGATAGACAAATAAATAAATAAATTAATAAAGAAAGAAAGAAAGAAAGAAAGAAAGAAAGAAAGAAAGAAAGAAAGAAAAAAAGAAAAATGAAGTGAGGTCACGAACGAAAGAAAAAGAAAGAACGAAAGTTAAAGCAAGGACACGATCGAGCGAAAGAAATAAAGAAAGAAAGAAAGAAAGAAAGAAAGAAAGAAAAAGATAAAAGAAAGAAACGAACGAAATAAAGAAAGAAAGATATAGAGACGAAATCAGCAAGTAGGCCTTGATGGCCGACAGATTTGTGGGAATTTTTTACCTATGATTTGCTGCGAGTGACTTTTGTTGTACCCTTGAACAAAGTCAGTCAATTGGGTGATCTTTATCATATAAATCAACGAATGACAAAGCAAAGAAATATTTCCTGAAAGTACATTAAATTTTTCATGTTTCATTTGGGTTATGTCAGAAAAAAAAAAACGTTTTGAGAGAGCGTGGAAAATAATCTACCTCCAGTTTTAGATATTGAGCACTTTATCCCATAAATATAGCGACATCTTAAAACTATATTTCTTCATATATATATATATATATATATATATATATATATATATATATATATATTTTGAACAATAAGAAAATAAAAAATTAAAAATTAAAATCATTAGACACACTGGGTTGTAGATTAATATTCTTTCGTTTTTTTATTATTATTATTCCATTTAGATTCCTCGACTAGTTTCGACCGAAATGGCCATCATCGGGAGGAGAAATATTTCTGCTTGCTGTTGGCAGTGAACTACAGAAATGAATGATATATATATATATATATATCAAAATAAAAAGAAAGGAGAGTCAGATTTATAATCCACAATTCTTTAGCATTTATTTTTAAAACCAGTGCTCGATACAGAGTAGAGCATAATATAATAATATTATTTAAAAATAGGTATTCATTGCGACACAGAAATTACCATGTTTCGGAACTAAAAACTAAAATTAAAATTAAACTTAAAATTAAAGTTTTTGTTCTATTCTCAAGCGATGCTGAATAACTTTCGAAAAAAAGATTTACTTTTTTTAAGCTAAATAGTATTACATAGTATAAGTTGGAGGGGGAAATGGATTATAAAATTTTAAAAAGCTGTTGCCTTTTTTTGACGAATCATGATACAAGTCTAATTTAAGATGGCAGAGTATAAATATAGGTTAATGTTTAGGTGTGGATTTGTAATTTCTGTCTGTCGATACTGGCTTCCGTATATGGGAACGTGTTATACTTTTAAAATCAGGGAGTCAATTGAATCCGTTACCTTGGTCTCAACCTTACGGTATCCTCAGGCGATTTTATCAAATGACCTCTTAACGCTTTATTATTTTTTTTTTAATAAATAAAAAAATTTTTTATTTTTTCACATGTGTATTGAGCACATTTCAATACTATTTCCTGATGTGATTAAACTCTGACCGTTCACCTTTTAGGTAATATATATATATATATATATATATATATATATATATATGAAGAAAAATATACAGAAAAAAAAAACAAACAAAAATCTTAATATGCAATTATGCTGTATTAATGTTAGCGGTACTGCCCGCTGGGATAGTCTCCTTCGGCCATCTTCAGGACATTTTCATTTAAACATAATTAACATTAGAACATATAAAAATCCAACACGAAAAGACGATGGACATAAGAGCACAACTAATCCAAACAGATAACTGAAATTTTTATATAAGATCAGCGTTCCGTTTAAATATGATCACGTCGTCGTCACGTGGGCGATGTTGTGAAAACGTATTCGAAGATGATTTCCAAATATTAAAATATTAAAAAAGTCGATTGAACTATTTTATATAAACAGTTCAAGAAATCCCTTCCGTTATGTTTAATGAAAATGTCCTGATGATGGCCTAAAATAGACCGAAACGTCCGACGTTGACTTTATATTAACATTAATACAGTATAATTACATATTAAGATTTTTGTTTGTTTTTTTTCTGTATATTTTTCTTCATACTGTCGGATCTATATCCATTATATTTGCTTACACACACACACACACACATATATATATATATATATATATATATATATATATATATATATATATATATAGTACGGTAAGTTTCACCCTGTACAAGGCCCGGGAGGTCACTCGAAGTAGACGGTTACATTAAGAGGCGGATTATGCGGATAGGAGGGTAAGATAATTGTTAACCATAGGCTTGAACAGGTTAAGATTGTAGAAATCTGGAAAACATCCTCTTGGGAGTTGGTTCCACAGAGCAGTGTTTCGCGGGTAGAAGCTGTTCGAGTGGAACTTACTTCTCACTACTGGAATACGAAGGGAATGTGGCTGGTTGGCTACAATATAAGTAGCATGGTGGGTTCTAGCCATGAAGGTTCAACCTGACGGAACCAAGGAATGGAGTTCGTCCGAGAAATTTCCATGGAATAAACGATAGGGCATGTAAGACCAATAATGGAAAAGCGAATAGAAAAACTTCTAAGTGACGCGTTTCGTTCCGAGAATGAACTTCTTCAGACTAATAATAATGTTATCGATGAGGTCAGTCATATATATAGGGGAGAACGTATGGGGAGTGATACAGCAAACGTTGATTATAGTTTTACGCTGTAAACATTAATGATACAGGGAAGGCCGGATTTAAATTTAAATTTTGACGTCCGCTGAATCCAGATGTTTTATTTAGCCAACCACATTCAGCTTTGTACGTTTTTCTTTCTTTTTTTTTTTTGATTTTTTTTAAGCAGAAGAGATCATAAATGTATGCATCGATATAGGGAAAAGAAAAACCCAAAAAGAACAGTAAAAGATAGATAGATAGATAGATAGATAGATAGATAGATAGATAGATAGATAGATAGATAGATAGAGAGAGAGAGAGAGAAACAGAGGTGAACTGAGGCTTAGATAGATATAAACAGACTGAGATAGATATAATCAGATATAGGGAAAAGAAAAACTCGAAAAGAACAGTAAAAGATAGATAGATAGATAGATAGATAGATAGATAGATAGATAGATAGATAGATAGATAGATAGATATGACCAGAGACAGATAAACAGAGAAGGACATAAGAAAAAATATAAGTGGTAAATAGGTCATAACTTCTGAAGAGTAGACGGACAGGTGTACCCACGAAACCCTGGAACTGGGATGCCAAAGGTAACATCAATCTGTGATAAACTTTTACTCGTATTAATCTGATATATATATATATATATATACACACACACACACACATATATATATATATATATATGTGTGTGTGTGTGTGTGTGTGTGTGTGTGTGTGTGTGTGTGTGTGAACAGATAGATAGATAGATAGATAGATAGATAGATAGATAGATAGATAGATAGATAAGAACAGTCTCACTCTCTTAGATGACTAAACAAAGACCGGATATACAGTTGGGCCTTGTTTAAAAATCAGATTTTCGACTCCTACAATTGGCGCAGGTTGATAGATAGATAGATAGATAGATAGATAGATAGATATGAACAGAAAGATAGTAGCCAACGATATTGTATTTAATGCCGTTTGTATCAGAGGAGCTTCATTCATTTTGTGGCCATTTTGACAATGCCTGTTATATTGTACTTTGACCTTATCTACTAATAGGTTTCTTAGGTTACTAGTCCTATTATGGTTTCTTGGGATGTATTAAACAATATGATCTGGATATGTGACAACTACAAAAAATGTAATTCAAAATTGGAACAGTCAGACCTTGTCGGCGTATTCAATAAAACCTGTTTGGATATTTCATCGCTGCCAAAGTATCCGTTAAAGAAAGAAAGAAAGAAATGATTATAATTCATTCGAAAATTATAATATAAACATGTTATAAAATCACTATAAAAATAGCCATTTTGTTTCAACACTTCTGGTGTCTTATCAAGTGATGGTGTTGAATGTAGAATAAAGAATTTTAAAAGGTTCAAACCAAGCAAACACCTCTCAATAGGAGAAACGCTGTAACATATCGAGAGGTGTTTGTTTTATATATATATATATGTATATATATATATATATATATATATACTGACGTCATGTATTCTGATTTATATCTAAAAACATTCAAATATTCAAAATTGGAAGCAGAGGCTGTTTACAGACATTCTTGGTGCCACAAGGTCTTTCACGAGACCTCCCTTAACAGCAGACAAAGATCAGACGATAAGCAACATTGGTTACTTCTATATCCGCTTCGTGAATGACTGTCCCGTAGTTACTGAATGTTTTTGGTGCCATAATTAATATTATTAAGCCATCAGCTGTGGGTTAAATAGTAAAACTTGCGTCACTAAAACCATTATTATCTAGATATCATAATGGTGATAAAATAAAATAAAATTGCGTCCAAAATATTTAGATTTCGGCATTAAATAACACACAGAGGTATTGATATGCCGCTAAAAATATCCTCTCATGGTATTCCTAACGGTACTGCCCGCTGGGATAGTCTCCTTCGGCCTATCTTATGACCAAGTCACCTCCTTGAAAAATCAACCATAATCGATTCAAACCCGGATCTTGTGGTCGGGACGCGATCGTTGTAAACACTCGGCCACGCGAGTAAGGAGAGATGATCACGCCTAAAACTGGGGTGAAGTGAGACCAAAGGGGCGGCCATGTTCGCCATTTGTTATTCCGTCATAGCGCACGTGTTTGCATGCGCGAGGACGCAACTGATATAAGAGCGCGTCCTTTTTTTTTTTCAGGACGCGGTTTTTTTTAATGGGGGAGCAGTACCATAGCCTGTTCAACTCTCGAACTCTCTGCCTCGGCAGAGAGGAACCCGGACGAAGATTTGCCGAAGGGCAAAGTTTTCGTCCGGGGAGGTAGACAGATCCCGAACCCGCTTATACGGGTTCTAAGCGAATATTTTTCGCCGAGCCTACGTTAAACGTTAAACTCGGCCTTGTGCCACATACATTCCTCGTGGGAGGACTGTTAAATATCGGTAGTCGACACGCAGTCTCTGACTGTGTGCGACTTCTTTTCGAACTCTCTGCTTTGACGGAAAGGGACCCAGACGTGGCTTTGCCGAAGGGCAAAGTTTCGTCCCGGGAGGTAGACAGATCCCGACCCGCTTATACGGGTTCTAAGGGAACATTTTTGGCCGTGTCTACGGGCTTGGAGAAACCCACGTTAAACTCGGCTTTATGCCACATACATTCCTCGTGGCGGGACTGTTAAATACTGGTATTTTTTTTTTTAATCAGACGGTTTTGAACGGGCAGTGGATTGACAGCGAAAAAGACTTGTGTACTGAGATTTCTTGATATTGGTGTACAATTTTTGATTACAACATTTCCTTCTGCACCCCCCCTGGATTTTACAGTGTTTTTAATTATGGAACAGTTTTGTCTTGATTTGATCCTGGATTTCACATTGTTTTGATCATCAAACTATTTGCCTTTTTGAATTTAAAAAACGACTTTAAATAAACTACAAAAACGACACAGTTCCTTGTGTGTGCCAATTCCTGTGGAATCTGTTTGATCAAATTCAATGCAAAAAATGTTGCTGAAAACCATATCTGTATTATTTTAGCCACTGAGCAGGTCCATAAATAGATATAATCATTCGTTCAGACGGACTGAAAGGATTTCATTGAGACGTTAACGCATAGACGCATAATGGCGTAGATTTATTAGATAGGTCAGCACAAATATTTATGTAGGCTTTTCCGGGTCTGCGTGCTGAACGGGAAAAAAAAAGAAAGACAGAACGGAGAAGAAGGAAAGAGAAAGTAGAAAAAAAGAAAAGGAAGAAAAAGAAAATAGCAGCAAAAAATAATAAAAGGCAAAGTTGAGAAGAAAAGGAAAAATGCAAAGAAAAAGGAAGAAGACGAAAATGAAATAAGAAAAAGACGGAGAAAATGCAACCCCCAGAAAAACAAGGACACAAGAAATTAAATAAACCGAAAGGAAAGAAGAAAAAGAAAAGGCAAATGGAATATATATATATATATATATATATATATATATATATATATATATATATATATATATATATAAAAATATGATTCCAACGCTACATAAGAGTTCTCATGTTTCAAAAAACAAGAGCCGAAAAAAAAAAAAAAAATTCGCTTGAAGATGGAACAGAGCTTAGTACTTTAATTCAATTCTAATAATTATATTGAAGTTTTCGGCTCTTGTTTTGAAACATGAAAACTCTTATGTAGCATGTTGGAATTTTGAAATAAATAATTATATTTATGCTCTACTTTTGTATCGAGCACTATTTTTTTTAAAAATAATAACAAAAATACAAAAGAACTTTGGATTATTTACCTAACGAGTTCTTTCCTATTTTCTATATATTTTTACACACACACACACACACACACACACACACACACACACACACAAAAAATATATATATAGGTGTGTGTGTGTGTGTGTGTGTGTGTGTCCAGTGTGTGTGTGTGTGTGTGTGATTTGTATCCTTCGAAAAGGTTCAGGCAGTTTTGCATGCAGTAGGTTGCCATTTCTTTCTGCGGTAGACCAGTTGTCATCCAAGGCTATAGAACCCGATCTGTCCAGCTATTTACCTATAGCTGGGAGGGTGGGAGAAGAAGAGGGTATTAAGCATGTAAGTGAATGTAATGGATTCGACTGGAATTCGAACTCGGCTCTCCGATTCCTATGAGAAATAAGCAAAACGGAGGTTGGATATGAAATTGTAATCTTTAGAACATCAACAAAATACAATACTCGCCAGAGGCGTGAAGTAGGTCAACCACTGCTAGTGGTGGACTACTTAGACAGCATATTACCCCCCTCCACTTACCATAGTGTCCAATGTATTTCTGAAGATTGAGACATGCCCATTAGTATGAATACTAATGGGTGATACTAAAGATCACGCTCAGGAGGCGGGAGCTTAGGTGGCTGAGTATCCCCATATTTTTATTCAAAAACACTCTATTTTTCGAAATAATGTTTGCATAAATACTCAATGTTGTTTTCAAACAAATCAAATCGATTTATCTAAGTTCATTAACGTTTTTTCAAATTATTATGAATAAAAAAGTAAATAAACTTAAATTAAGATATACAGTGAGGTGAAACAAGTATTTGGACAGTAAAAAAAAAAATGGATTTAGAATCATATATTGAAAGAAAAGCATTGTCTAAAGCTCACAATATATATATCGCCGGACATGAATCCAATAGAGAATCTTTGGAGAACACTGAAGAATCAGATTCGTGAAAGGCGGCCAAAGAACCTCAGTGAATTGAAAGTTTTTGCAGAAGAAGAATGGGCTAAAATTCCCACCAAATCATGCCAGGCGCTTGTAGAGAGCTACAGGAACAATCTGAGAGCTTTGGTTGCAAATGAAGGAAGACCAACTAAATAATAAACACATTTAAAGCATAATTTATATTCTGTCCAAATACTTTTTTCCCTACCTGTTTTAATAATTTGTATATAAAATATATATACGTGTCAAATAATTTATTTTTGCTGTTTATTTGCATTTATAATTGTTTTACGAATATATTGTGAGCTTTAGACAATCCTTTTCTTTCAATATATGATTCTAAATCCATTTTTTTTTTACTGTCCAAATACTTGTTTCACCTCACTGTATTTAAACATATTTAATTTAATCATTTTTTTTTCAAGCAAAAACTATAGCAAGCCTTACTTCTTCGAAAAAATTATTTACTATTTATTTTGGAGGGGTATTTAGATTTTGTAAGTAAATAAAGATTACATGAGTGATTATTTT
This sequence comes from Acanthosepion pharaonis, assembly GCA_903632075.3. Classification (NCBI taxonomy): domain Eukaryota; kingdom Metazoa; phylum Mollusca; class Cephalopoda; order Sepiida; family Sepiidae; genus Acanthosepion; species Acanthosepion pharaonis. The sequence continues at coordinate 754,392 of CAHIKZ030000418.1, read as the reverse complement.
CTTTTTAAAGAAATTGAAAGAACAAACATATCTCCGTAAATGAATTTAATTACTAACAATTTTGAAAGAGAGTAGGATAAGATACATTGAGAATTTAGTTTTGAAAATCAATATGTTTAGATTTCAAGTTATATTTATATTTGAAAAGAAAAAAAATAGTTAAATGAAAATTAGGAGAGACAGACATGATTTACAGTCAACATTAGTCGTGTTGTATATTTGTTTTACGAATTGAACTATATTTTATTTAAATTAATTTTCAAAAAAATAAGGCTCGCTACAGTTTTTTTTTTTTTGCTTTATTAAAACTTAATTTTAAATTATTTACTTTTTTATGCTAATTACAAAGCAAAAAAAAATGAAGTTTATTTTTTAAAGACTGAATAAAAAATATTTCCATAAGATGGCCGAAAAATATTAATAAAATTAAATTTCTTCTTTTAAATTTACTTTGTTGTTTTAATATTCATTTTTTTAATGTTATGTTTTTTTATTTACTGTAGATATGGAAATAAATTCAAGAGAATAGAAATTTTAAAAATACATATAGCGTTTCGAAATTATCAGCAGAATTAAAAAGAAAATACGAACAGAATAAGAATTATTCCTGTTTGTGTTTGTTTTTTAATTCTGAGAATTTCGAATGCATTCTAATGCAATTATTACGTATTTTTAATTCTAAAATATCTTCGTAAATACAAATCATACGATGATAATTTTTTTTATAAAAACGTGGGTTGTGCGATACCGAGTCTGTATATATATTTATTTTGTCGTAATTATTGTAGTTTTTAGTTTTAACCGGACACACACACATACATACACGCACATACAAACAACTGTCCTTTATATATATATATATATATATATATATATATATATATATATATATATATATAAGTTAGTAAGAACTTGGTAATCCGTATGGGTAATCCCAAGGAATGTGAAATCCTGAGAGCTCAATGTAAAACCAGAGCTAATATTTAAAAGAAAAAAATAATCTCATTTTTCGTTTCATTTCGTTGTTGGAAGTGCTATCTGATGATCCGGCATCCTTTTAAAAGGACTCTGGTGAAATAAATTATTGTAATGGTACCTTAAAGTGGTCTGTTTTTCTTTTAAATATATATATATATATATATATTTTATATATATATATATGCATATTCTAAATAAATATCTGTCGCCTTGTTCAAACTACTCTCTGTTTTTGGAACAGGAGTAGCGGTTTATTCCTTGTTTCCTGTTTAGGACTGGATTTCCGGTTCCGCTTAAAGTCTACTTCTAACGTCTCCACTTAAACTGTAAAATTTTATTATAAATTATTTAATTTTCGCTCCTCCTTCTCGATAGGACTAGAGAGGTTTCCGGTTCCTTTTACAGTCTTCTCATACACTTTCCTAGCATCCTTGCGCCTTAGTGGCATTATTGCCTTGTTTGGGGCGAATTTATAAAATGAAATGAATAAATAAACGGAATCAAATATATATATATATAAAACTTCAAACAAAACAACGAAAAAAACAACAAACCAGAAAGCATAACAAAAGAGACCGACCATATAATTGCGACATAGTTTTTTATTTTTTTATTTTTTTTTCAAACATGGTCACTAATGTACGCATGTTTATCAGCATCTGATGTAACGATATAACCGGAGTCAGATGCTACGAATCTATGAAATCTTATTAAGAAATGGCCAGAAAGCCTACAGTGTCAAAAATATCCGAATCATTAATAATAATAAAAAAAATATAATGAAATAAAAATTCGAGGTCGTACAAGTTTCTGAAGGTTATTCAAAAATAATAAAATATAAACCAATATTTAATCAGCAGATTAACGCCATCTGTTCACGGTAAAAAAAAAGTAAAAAAAGAAAGCATTTATCGACGGTTTGAGACTAAAAAAACCTTAGTAGATTTTTTTGTGCGAAATGAGCAAAAACAACTTATAGATAAAACTTCAGAACAAATTAAATATGATTTTTTTAAAAATATACTTCATAAAAACATCTTTGTATCAGACATAGTGTCTATGTCATCTTATAGAGTACATTTTGTTCACTCTCAAAATGGGAAAGCATGTTTCACTGCGTTCACCACAGCTCTTTTCTTAATGCTGCTACTGTTGAAGCGTTGCTGTCACTTCTCTTAATTTAATGACTCCCACATGGTATTTGTTTCTACTAGAAATACCCGGGAAATTTTACCGTTTTTCTATTTGAATTTTCTGATGAATCTTAATTCTTCGGTTAATGATCGAATAAGCTCATGGCTAGTTATACGACAATAAAATATCCGTAGAAATTCCCCTATCGCATTGTTCAATATTTGAAATTAAGAACTTCAACAAAAATAATGCTGGTCTTTATTTAAAGAAGAAAAATGAAAAGATTCGAAATTTACAACTTTTTCCACTTCTTTCTTTCTTTTTTCTTTCTTTCTTTTTTTTCATTTATTCATTTTCTTACTGAAACCAAGTAGTCTTTTGTTTTTCTACGCAATCAAAGTGGAATAATCCATTATCTATGATGTACTGGCAGGAGACGTTAAACACTTCTTTCTTTCTTTCTTTCTAGCCAAATCACCGTCTTACGAACATTTCTCTTAATGATTATTTTAAAGTAATTCAGCAGACGATATTGTTTTATTCATGGTAACTGGATTTTTGGCGCTTGTCTTATTCTGTTCCCGTCGTTCGATAATGTGTCTGAAAATGGCGTGTTTATTGCGGTCACCATCGTTTCTCAGCCTTCTGGCTAAGATCAAAGTGTAGTACCTTATTCCCCCTCCCCCCTCTCTCTCTCTCTTTCTCTCCACTTCTATCTCCCCTTCTTTCTTTCATTTTCTCACTGAAACCAAGTAGTGTCTGTTCCCCTCATTCGACGCAATCAAAACAGAATAGTCCATTATTTATGTGGTATTGGCAGGACATAACGGTCGTGCGAATTAACGAAGCGACAAACAAACACAGCTATAATAGGATGTTAGACCTACTAGTAGGGCCTACATAACCTAGCATATGTGCAGATATTTCCAGACGTCTCTCCGATGTTGATTGCTGTCGAGTATTTTCGATTCATTGCACAGAGATCGGTGACCGCCATTTTCCCTCTATACATAATCAGCCATGCCTGATTTCATTGTCTCGCCCCTAACTCATCAGCCAGTTATTGCTTATGCTCTTAAATACAATGATGTTTTGTTTTTACTCCGTAACAATTTTCCGTACAGATAATATCACTATTAAAACCGCTGGGTGTTGTGTAAAGACGTCCCGCCCTACAACAAAAGTTATTTTACAGAAACCACTGCAAGTTGCCCAAAAAGGTAAATGCCATAGCCGTTTGAAAATTCAGTGCGCAAACAAACAAGGAAAATCAGGCAAATTAAAAATCGTGTTGAAAAGACGTGCTTGTTGGTAGATGTCACAGACCCAGCCAACAAAAATATTTCTCTCAAAACATTTGAAAAATTGAAGTAAATACAACGATCTTAAAATAGAAATTAGCTGTCAAAAAAAAAAAACAAAAAAAAAAACATTTCTCTTCAAAATTAATGTTATTTTGAAGAAATGCATTATGATTTTCGGTGATTCAAATGTGCTTGTTGTGTGCTGAATTCATTTTTTTTTTCATCCAAAATGGTCAATATAAATCAAACAATAGTTATAGACTGAATTGTTTACAAATGACATATCTCTAAAAATAAAATTAACAATGTAACATTCCCAGAAAATTCCTTCGCTTTTAAAAAAAAAGAAGTCAGCAACCCATCACTAAATGATCGCCCTAAGAAAAATAAAAACTTTTTTCTTCAAAATTAATGTTATTTTGATTAAATACAGTACTATTTTCGGTGATTCAAATACATTTGCCGTGTGCTGTATTTATAAAAGATGTTTTTCGTTCAAAATGGTCAATATAATGCAATGATTAATTATAATCTGAAATCTTTAAAATTGACATATCTTTTAATTTTAGTATTCCGGGGGAATAAAATGCATTTTTGAAAGTTCTTTTTAAGCAAAAACCAACATACCTGAAACATTTCACCTTTTACGTAGCCTAAAAAAGTTCTTTTTACTCCAAAAACTACCTGCATAAAATACAGATCAATCCTAAAGACAATGAGTGATCGATGGAAAGTTAATAACTTTTGAGTTTAGTAGTTCAGAATAAAAAATAGCAAATACGTGTTAGTTTCTTTTTTTGTTGATTTTATCAAAATGGCGGATTTAAAGGTATCTGGAAAAAATATACAAGAATATGCAATAAAAAAAATAAATAAATGCAACTCTTTAGAGCAACTGAAAAAAAGAAACACTGTCTGAAAATTAGACAAAAAAAGATGGCGTTCACATCGGCAAGATCACTGAGTAATATTGAAATGTATCATTTTTCTCCACAAATTTCACGCAAATTTAAAATCAATCATCATCAACATGATTTATTAATGAAAAATTAAAATTAAGAGACATAGGCAAAAACATGCAACGAAATAGAATATATGTGAAATCGGGTAAAAAAATATCATTTGCATTGGTAAAGTTTTAAAATCTGTGTGTGTGTCTGTGTTTTTGTATGTGTATACATTTGTGTGTGTGTACATATGTGTGTGTGTACATGTGTGTGTGTGTGTGTGTGCGTGCGTGCGTGTGTGTGTGTGTGATTTTTTTTTTTTTTTTCGTTTCTTATTTTCTTTCTTTTCTTTCATTTTCTCTCAACACTGTTTTTGTTTTTATTTAATCTCGGATTTGCCAAATTTACGTTTCCGACCCCTGACCTCCCACATTTGTGACTCTTCGGATTTTTTCTCCAACCCGCTCATAGCTTATTAGAATTCTCCCCGTTTATTAATATTTGCTTCTTTCTTTCTTTCTTTGATGGGTATTTACTTATGTTACAATGTTATCACGACATCATGAATTTTTTTTCGATGCTTTGCATTTTATTTGAAGACATTAAGGGATATTTATTGTTAGTCTTCGAGATTGTCTTGCAATCTGAAATACTTGTTTTTAGTCATTTTCCTATCACCCCATTTATTTACCCCGTCCGTTTATTTTCAATGAAATTTATTTGTATTGTGAAGTTAGCAAGATTTCATAGAAATAATTTTGTTAAATCATTTTACTTAAAGACATTGTCGAACATTTACCTTTTAGTCTTATTTCTACGTGATCTTCTTGTTTGTACAAACACTTGTTTTTGGTAATTTCCCAACCAACCCAGAAAAAAAAAAAACATTTATTAGAATTTCTCATTCTTTTCTCAAAGCCCCGTTTATTTGGCACATAACAGTAAAAATGATTTTTTTTTTTCTGAAAAGGTAAAGAAAATAATTTAAAAAGAATAACAAATAAATTTCAAACTCGCTGAAACATAAATACTGAAACATAAAAAGATTATAAAATTCACTTATAAACGACATTGTAATAACGATTTGGAGAAACTTTATATATCTTCCATACGAACGTATTTTTGTAGAAAGCTATTTTTCCCACTGAAACAGAAGACAACAAAGCTTGTGTTTCAACGTGATATGCAAACAAAAATATATATATATATATATATATATATATATATATATAATGTCCTGAAAAGGAAAAATAATATCCATTCCTGATGATGATAAGAAGAATTATTGAAAGTACCAGCATATCTAAGGAAATACGGAACATCTAATCCATTTTATATTTTTTTAAAACAAGAATCGCGTCATTCAACTCGTGGTTTGTAGGTTAATGGTTTATTAAATCTGTTAGCGAAGTGAATTCGCCATTAATTACATTAACTTTAATGATTTATTATTTGTATGACTACTTCTTTGTACACTATTTACATTATTCGAACTATTGTCCTCATCTTTGTTGGCATATTTATCACATTTCGGTCGCTGTACGCTCCGGCCTTCTTCAGGTGGTTGGAATGTCGAACTGAACCCTTTATTTCGCTCCCTGCGGTAGACTGTTCTAGTTCCACGTGCCATGACTAATGGATGACAATTATCAGTTATCTCCTGTTAATTCCCTTTTCTAAGTTCTCCACGGGCTTAACCAGGCATTGAACTTTGGATCATGTCACTGGATCTAACTAACGCCTTTATCCACTGTGCCATGTGTACTTGAGGACAGAAAGGGTTCAGTTCGACATTCCAACCACCTGAAGAAGGCCGGAGCGTACAATGGCCGAAACGTTTGTGATAAATCTGGCAACAAAGATGAGGACAATAGTCGAATAATATAAATAATCTCAGAAATATAGACAGATACGTCTTTATAATATATATATATATATATATATATATATATATATATATATATATATATATATATATGAACATAATATTTTTTTTAATGAATGTGATGGATTTTTACTAATCCGACAAATTTTTTGCGCGTTATTTTCAGTAGATATTTGAATGACGTTCCGTTTATTTAATAAACAGTATATTTGTTTATTTTCGTCAACCTGCTTGAATATTCATGAAATCGTTTTAACAGAGCGTAAAATTTTATTTAATAAGATTTCTCGAACCTTCAGTGCTTTAGGAGAAAATAAATAAATAAATATACTGTTTAATAAATAAACGGAACGTCTACTCAAATACGAGTATCCACTAAAAATAGCCTTTAAAGTGATTATATATATATATATATATATATATATATATATATATATATACAGCGCATTGTGTGCTGACTGATGTCTTTCGAAAAACGTGAAGAGACAAATAAATATTGGGAGCGTTATTAATAATCAGCCACCCATATTGAAAAATTGCCAAGCTTTAAACAGCACAGTTAATGGGTAAATAAAACAATGATGCATATATATATATATATATATATATATATATATATATATATATATATATATATATATATGCGTGTGTGCGCGTGTGTTTAAAACTGCAAAAGATATAGGCATCTCCCTTTGTAACTGACAATTTTCTTTGATGCATGTCTATCAAGATGATAATCATCAAGAATAATTGCGTTTATCACTGCAACCCATTTCTTCTTTGCTTATTCTTCGTGAAAGAAACCAAATGCAGTAAACAAGTGAAAGGAAAGAAAAATGACTTACCTGTCTCGGTGCAGCATCAACTGCATCAATTTCCAGGTAAAAATGGCTCAAATATCCAGAACGGCGTCTTTTTTTCGTTGATGTCTGCAAATAATACATATCGATGTCAATTTTTGGATGGGTTCAACAACAGAATACGAATTTCGCCATGTCATTACTTGCTAACCGACATATCTGTTAATATATCTTAGAATATGTTGAAAGCATTGGCTCCACTGTCAATATCTGCGAGAACAAATAAACGTAGAAATACCAAGTTATTAAATACTTGTTTAAAGCCGTAAAAATTTCACGGTTTTCCTATTTGAAATTTCTGATTAATCTATATTCTTCAGTTAATGATTGAATAAGTTCATGGCGTGTTCTAAGACAATAAAATATTCGTAGAAATTCTCCTATCGCATCGTTAAACATTTGAGCTTAACAACTTTAACAAAATATTGCAATAACAATCATAAATATGAATGCTGGTCGTTATTTTAAGAAGTGGGTACAAATGAAAAGATTCGAAATCGAAACCTTTTTACATTTCATTGCAACAGTCGCTAAACACTTCTTTCTTTCTTTCGTTCTTTCTCTCTTTTTCTTATTGAAACCAAGTAGCGTATGCCCTTTGTTTTCCTACGTAATCAAAATCGAATAGTCAATTATTTATGATTTATTGGCGGGAAGCGTTAAACTTACTTTCTTTCTTTCTTTCTTTCTTTCTTTCTTTCTTTCTTTCTTTCTTTCTTTCCTTCCTTCCAAATCCCCGTCTTACGAACATTTCTCTTAATAATAATTTGAAATTAATTCAGCAGACGATGTTATTTAATTTATGCTAACTAGAGTTTTGGCGCTTGTCTTGCTCGGTTTCCGTCGTTCAATTCGTACTGCAGCTACAATAGAAGTGTTGTTTCTTAGGCAAGATAGACTGAAGATTTTTCAATTCAGAGTTACCTTCTCCAAGTCTGTCCTGCTATAGAAGAAAAGAAATCATACTTTCCCAAGGATATTAGAACGTAAGTAGGTAATGGATCCGACAAGAATTCGAATTTGGCTCTCTGATTCCTCAATCCAAGTTGCTATCCATTACTCCGCCATGTCTACTGAAGAATACTCGTTAAAAGATGCCACTATCTTTTTTTTTTAAAGTTTTCCATTTACGTCGCGGTATTTCTTGGCGTCCTTGATATTTTGGCAACCTGCTCTTACTTTTGCAATATGAGTTTCTTGCAAGTCCTGTTCTCTTTTAAGAGCATAAGAATTTCCATATTGTGGGATGATGGGATGACACTTGCTGCAAAAAGGCCCTATGCCATCCTTCAAGGGCGTTATTAGTTCGAGGTAAATCAGACTCTCTCAAAGCAAGACCATATACGTATTTCAAACATAGGTATTTCGAACAATTATCATTTAGTATAATTGTCCTTTCGGTTAATTTTTATTCAAACAATTAACAATTCGAATAAATGTTTTTCGAATAAGTGTTTTTGAACAATTTTCTCAATACAGTAGAGTTTAATATAAAGCAAGAAATCACGTTAGTGAAAACAAGCTACACGGTTACAATATCAAAACTTTGAACGAGAAAACAAAGTAGAAAGCATTTTATAAAAAGTAAGTTACCACTACAGTGGAAAATAAACGAACACGCAATTTTACGACTCACTCCTCACCCAACTCCAGGCTAGGGTCTCGTGAAATCAATGTTTTCTGTTAGCATACGTATCGAGATTTTATCCGTCGCCGGATTGCTATGGCTTGCCGCGAAGCTTACATCACCTGGTATTCCCCAGGGGTTATCCATCATAATGCTGATCAGACTCAACGTTGCTTAACTTAGGCTATCGGATGACAGCCGGTGTTTCAAGGTGATATAGCCGTAAGCTAAAGACACAAACCCTACTCTTTTTCTCTCTGTCTTTACTCTTTTTCAACCACAGGATGCTATAGTGACAAGATGCGGTTCGTTTCCGCCACCCCGGGGGAGTCTTCTTAGTCCCCATGCGAACTGACTTTTTAGTTTCAACCGAACCACGTGGTAAACAGCACACAGTACGCTACGATATCTCAACAACAATCTATCAAACCCATTCGAAACAGGGTATGTCTCGTAGGGCACTCGGTAAGAATTGAAGCCATTTGAAATAAAGGCCCAGTTAGTAAGGAAATTAGTAAAAAATGAGCCCATTTGAAACATAGGGTACCCAATGAAGACTGAACCCATGTGAAACAAGGCCTGGTTCGTAGGACACCCAGTAAGGATTGAACCCATTTACAAGAGTGGACAAGTTTAGTTAGCAGACCATTACCCAGCCGCCCCAGAATGCAAAATCCCGAAATTCTGCCGTGTGTAGTGTGCATTTCTAACCACCTAGCTTTCAAAAGATGTTTTCCTTGTTATTCCAATGTCACATCAAACGGGATTCTCTGGTAAAACACGTAGCAAAGTAAAACCTCTTACTTGATAAACAACCAATTGCGGGGGAGGTCAGACCTCACACAAAAGTTCACCTTTAATAATTTTTAGAATCAACCGGAAACCCGCTAAGGAAATAGTTTTTTTTTTCTCCATCGAACAAGTCTCTTTGGGTTTTTGTTTTATTTAAACAATTCGGTTTCGTTATAAAAATGGAGTGGGGTTCAGGTATTGCAATTAAAGAAAGGACAAAACCGGATTTACGAGAAAGGGAAACTTTGTGGATAGATAAATGAATAATAATAATAATAATAATAATAATAATAATAATAATGAGAACATGAATCCCTTTGATAGAGTAAACAGATCACGTATTTTTCGGAAATAAGCTGAAAGTGTTTAATCTAAAGCCATGCGTGGTGGAAGTCTGTCTTACAGTCATGGCGTAAGAGACAGTCTTGAGCACACACGCCCCAGTAAACAGCAACAAAAACACAAAAAAAACTGAAAATGTAATTCTACACTTCAGAAGTAATATATTTTTTCTCACTTGCGAATCCAGCATACTTCGGGAAATTTGGAATTAATAGATAATTATAAATATAATGTTTCAAATGGGTTCAGTAATTACTAGCTTCCCTACGAACCGGGTCTTATTTCAAATGGGTTCAGTCCCTACTGGAAGCCCTACGAGCCGGACTTTATTTAAAATGGGTTCAGTCCCTACTGGAAGTCCTACGAGCCGGGTCTTATTTCAAATGGGTTCAGTCCCTACTGGAAGCCCTACGAGCCGGGCTTTATTTCAAAGGGTTTCAGTCCCTACTGGAAGCCCTACGAACCGGGCTTTATTTAAAACGGATTCAGTCCCTACTAGAAGCCCTACGATCCAGGCCTTATTTCAAATGGTTTCAATCCCTACTGTAAGCCCTACGAGCTGGGCTTCATTTGAAATGGGTTCAATCTTTACTGGAAAACCTACGACTCGTACGACTCATACAGCAATCGCTATCACTTGACGTAAAATATGTTTGCCCTTCCTTGCCTTTAAAGGAGTGCCCTTTGCCGTGCTGATGTTGCTACATGCCTTACTTCTCGCCTATCTCACACTGCGAATTTTTTCAAAGCTCTATACTAAACATTAAATCAGTTACGAAAAAAGAACTAAACAAAATGAACACAAAACGATCAGCTTTAAAAAAGGACTCATAACTGGAAAAACCGAATGAAAAAAGAATGTTAATAACAAATATTTTTTCACACCCAACCCAGAATCAGAATCAACGTTGAGTTTAAGCAAGCGAATGAGCCAATTGGAGTAAAGTGCCATGCAGATTTAAATTTTCCCCACTTGTAACGAATGCAGCTATCGATTTTTTTTTGCATGCTAGCATGCTAGTTAACATTCGTGTCAGTCAGCTGTTGGCTCTCACGCTGGCCAATAGAATCTTCCTGCCTATTCGTGGCAGCCAGCTATAGGCTCTCACTCTGGTCAGTGCGAAATAGCCGCAAACTACATGAAAACTGCCGTAGAAGCATAAAAAATCGATTATTTCCACTATTGATGGGAGTTGGGAAATGCAAAGTCGGTCTTGGCCTTTCCGCTAACTTGGAGCATGTGCATGTAAATTTTGGTGCAAATCCGTCGAAAATTGCGGCCGTGCATTCGTTACTGATGTGGGTGCCAAAGTTGGGACCACAGAAGGAAAACACGGAATACAGATTAGATGTAAGAAAGATATATTAACAACAGGTTACAGAGATAGAAAAATGACCAACAATAGATTTTATCATTAGCTGGCGGCATGCAATTTCGTTCAAAATATATTTATTTGAAGCCATAAAATTGTGATCAAAATATTTTGATTTCAGCATTAAATAATCCATAGAGATTAATATGCCGCTAAACAAAATCAACCAACAACCATATTAGTACATATATAAAGGGTCTTCCAATAACTTGGACCAATTTTAAATGTGAATTAAGTTTAAGCGTCTAATGATTTTTTTTCTTTTTCTTTCAGATTTGGTGGGGATTTGGGCAATATTATTTTTCACACATAATTGCCATGACTTAAATAACATTCCAACCACCTGAAGAAGGCCGGAGCGTACAACGGCCGAAACGTTATAATAAATTTGACGACAAAGATGAGGACAATAGTCCGAATAATGTAAATAGTGTACATAATACCTCATCTCAGAAATATAGACAGAAACAGAAATATGGTTCTGCAGAAGGATGCTGAGGATAACATGGACCGAACATGTGAGCAACGACGAAATTTTGGAGAAAATGGAAACGAAAAGGAAACTAATACTTAATATCAGGAAGTGGAAGTTGAGGATTCTCGGGCACATAATGAGGAAGGAGGGCTTGGAAAATCTGATACTCACAGGACAGATCGAAGGCAAGAGGAACAGAGGTAAACAGCGCATAACATACTTAGTGAATTGATAGCGGAACAGGGCTTAGGAGAAATAGCAGATAGACAAAGTTTATTAAGAACTTCAAGTGACAGGAAGTTGTGGAGAGCCATGATCGCTTAGGTCCTCAGAGGACACGGCACATAAAGATGAAGAAAAATGAGTCATAGGGGTTAAATAGCTGTACAGTCTGTGTTCTATAGCTTTGGTTGGCAACCATTCTACCGCAGAAAGTAACGACAGCCTTCTGCGGGAATACTTTTGCACAGTAAGGAAGTTATGGAGAGCCATGATCGCCTACGTGCTCAATAGACACGACACATAAGGAAGATGGTAAATGAGTCATAGGGGTTAAATAGCAGGACAGACTAGGTCCTATAGCCTTGGTTGGCCACCAGTCTACTACAGAAAACAGATGCCTCCAGCGGGAATTCTTTTGCTGAGTTAGTCAGGAAGTTGCGGAGAGCAATGATCGCCTATGTTCTCAGAGGATACGGCACATAAAGCAGATGAAGAATGAGTTATATGGGTTAAATAGTAGGAGAGACTGGGTCCTATAGCCTTGGTTGGCAACCAGTCTACCGTAGAAATTAACGACTGCCTTCTGCAGAAATTCGTTTGCAGAGTCAATAAGGAAGTTGCGGAGAGCCATAATCGTTTTCAGAGGACACAGAACATAAAAAAGAAGACTGGTTTTCAACTCAAGGCAAGAGAACCCAGTCTCTTGATATTTAAACCATAGATATGTCCATGCTTTTATTAGCGCATACTTTAGGGTAGTATACTATACAGTACGCCATGACGTGTACCCAGTCCATTATCCGCGCCTCCGCGACAAGTTTAGGTTTTATATTTTCAATTTTATCATTTTTCCTGCCATTTATTGAAGTTTATTTACTTTTCTTTGCGTACTTTAGACTCATTTAACCTATTTTATTTCATTTTGTTTCTCCGTTATATTCTCAGGTACTTTGATGTTTTTTAATCGGAGATAATAAAACAATCCAGTTTTGTTCCGATGTCTTTACGCGGCTTTGAATCTCTTTTAATTATCAGAACAGATGCTTCGGGTCTTCACTCAGCGGCATTTGCTCACCACCCACATTCTCACAGACAGAGAGAGGGAGAGGGAGAGAGATAGAGAGTGGGGTGGCTAGAGAATGCCTCATCTTCCAACTATGTGAAAAGGCACCAGTCCAGTGACATATTAACTCGTTCATACACACACACACACACACACACACACACACACACACACACACGCATACACAATGAGAGAGACGGACAATCAAATGTGTCACATATACACGGAAACGACAAGCAAACACACACATAACAGTAAATGCATCACATAAATGTACACATACGCAGAGGCGACTAGGGAAATATACGCCCTTGCGCACGCGCGTCCATACACGCACACATAAGAAACTGTATCACGTATGCTCACATGGGGAGACTAACGAAACACACACACACACACACACACACACGCACACACACACACACACACACCTCGACGTTGTGTAATGGTTAACAAGCTTGTCCCGATAGATCAATTACGACAGAATAGTGAGTTCGATCCTCACCGGCCTTGTGCCACATCTAAACTATGCTTGGAAAAGCACCATACACACACAGACCAGCAAATATCTAATATACGTTGACGACTAGTAAAATACACACACACACACACACACACACACAAGCACTGACACAAACAGACAGATAAATAAATGTCACATGCACAGACATGAAGACTACTATTCAAACACGCACACAAAACCAGCAAATGTATCACACACACACACACACACACACACACACACACACACACACACACACACACACACACACACACACACACACACACACACACGGAGGAGGAGACTAACAAAATACATGAACGCGCACATAAAGGAAGAGCAGCAAATGTGTCATACACGAACACATACACACATACCTATGTGACGAGTACATATAAACACTTGCACACGCACAAGAAAATGTGTCGCGTACGTACACGTGGAGATGACTGGTGAAACATGCACACACACACACGTACACAAGACAGCAAATGTTCCATATACAACCACGAATCTATATTTAGTCGTCCCCCCACGAGGGCGTCATGTGGCACAAGGCCTTTTTAACGTGGGCATTTCCGAGCCATTAGGCTCGGCCAAAAAATAGAACGGGTTCAGGGCTGGTTTTACCTCCCCGAAGGAGACTCCGCCCTTCGGCGTAGCCTCCTTCGGGTTCCTCTCCGTCCGTAGACAGAGTTGAACCGAACCGTCGCTCAGAAAGTGAGCGACGGACTCACAACCACGAATCTACCATCTATCTATCTATCTATCTATCTGTATACCAAGAAACGTCTTGTACGGTGAGCTGGCCACGGGACACTGTCCATCATTCCGAATTGTGCTACGTTTCAAGGACGTTTGCAAGAGGGACCTGAAAATCACAAGCATCTGGTAGCTGGGAACAGCAAATGTGCCATATACACACACTAATCTATCTCAGTTCACATCTATCTATCTATCTATCTATCTATCTATCTATCTATCTATATCTACCTATCTATTTCATTTCACATCTATCTATCTATCTATCGATTTCATATCTATCTATCTATTTCATTTCACATCTATCTATCTATCTATCTATCTATCTCAGTTCACATCTATCTATCTCAGTTCACATCTATCTATCTATCTCTATCTACCTATCTATTTCATTTCACATCTATCTATCTATCTATTTCATATCTATCTATCGATTTCATATCTATCTATCTATTTCATATCTATCTATCGATTTCATATCTATCTATCTATTTCATTTCACATCTATCTATCTATCTATCTATCTATCTATCTATCTATCTATCTATTTCATTTCACATCTATCTATCTATCTATCTATCTATCTATTTCATTTCACATCTATCTATCTATCTATCTATCTATCTATTTCATTTCACATCTATCTATCTATCTATCTATCTATCTATCTATCTATCTATCTATCTATTTCATTTCACATCTATCTATCTATCTATCTATCTATCTATCTATCTATCTATCTATCTATCTATCTATCTATCTATCTATCTATCTATCTATCCCACAAACATCGTGTACAGTGAGCTGGCCACGGGACACTGTCCACCATGCCGATTTGTGTTACGTTTCAAGGATGTTTGCAAGAGGGAACTGAAACTCACAAGCACCGACCCTGGTAGCTGGGAAGAACTAGCAGACGATAGCAGCTGCTGGTGCCATGTTGCTCAAGGAGAAGTCATGGGGTTCGGATAAAAGGCGAAACCAACTGTTGGAGATCAAAAGACAGCGCGAGAAACAGAGCGAACAAACTCAGACATCCATCCCACATTCGTCTGTCATACCGAATTCCTGCTTTTAAATACACACCTTCGCCAATTTTTCTTGATCTATCGTATCTGCTCTGAAACAGTAGACTAACGTAAATTTCTCAAACATTCAGGCCGTTAAATGTAATTACTGTTTAGTTAAAAACAGTGCATTTACTCAAATAAGTGTCTTATAAAAAACGTATAAACAGAAAATATATGAAAATATTTGTCCTATTCAATCCATTTCAATCAATATGTTGCCATTGTTCAGGTTCGAGTCCTGTCGGAGGATGCATATTTTCTACGAAATATGAATGTTCGAGACATGTTATTAAAAAAAAAAATTACGCTCTCCGGCGGGAATCGATCCGGCGTCCCAGAGGGAAGAGGGAGCTACCGTTTAGCCCAACACGCCTCACTACTTGGACACGGAGAACAGTCGGTGAGCAAAAGCTAAATTTCGTGCTTTCAAAATTGATGTTAGTCCTAGGTATGACAATAAACTACATCTGGCAGCAAGATGTCTGATCGGGAGATTGGAGGTTTTGAGGAGCGTGGAACCACCTCTTAACTGCTGTTGTTCCCAGGTCCACCCTGACCCGGGGTGGTAGTGCCTGTCAGCAAATGAACTATGAGCAAATAGTAAAACATCCAAACAAAACGAAAGTATAAAAATACATTGTTTTTGTAAAAATACCAGCAATACATTTTTATATAAAGAAATTACTAATAATACGCACGTACTAACAAATTGTAACGATTTCATCCTAATCTGTTTAAAATACTACCAAACAACGAACAGAAATGAACTTTCGTGACATTAATCTATTATATCCAATTTTGGGATATTATTATCCTACAATTTCTTAAATCAAACTTTATTCCAAAATATAACTTCAATAAAACTA
The DNA here is from genome assembly GCA_903632075.3 of Acanthosepion pharaonis. Lineage (NCBI taxonomy): Eukaryota > Metazoa > Mollusca > Cephalopoda > Sepiida > Sepiidae > Acanthosepion > Acanthosepion pharaonis. The sequence continues at coordinate 738,190 of CAHIKZ030000418.1, read as the reverse complement.
CAACATAAAACACACATATCACTGCCTCTAGTAATTACGTCCACACAAACATGCATATGCACAAAAGCTGAATATTATATACCATGTATTCAACTGTGAAAGCAGCATAACATACATCATATATGTATTACCTCTAAGCTCAAAAAAAGACTAAATTTCGGTATTAAATGACCCATACAGTGTTGATATGCCGTCAAAAAAAAAAACCAAATAAAATAAAATCTTGAGTTACACTGAATGCTTGCTTAACCCTGAAGCAAAATGGCTCCTAAATTGTCAGCCGTAGCAGAGGGCGATCAGTGGGTCGATCTAAAAATCCTTTCAATAATCACCGACAATACATATTTATAGCAGAATTACCAACAATACATTTTATATGTAGTTGACATACAATTGCGTTCAAAATATATTTGGCTGAAGCCATAAAATTGTGTTCAAAATATTTAGGTTTCGGCATTAAATAACTCATAGAGGTTGGTATGTTACTAAACAAAATCAACCAACCAATGGGAAAGAATTCTTTCATGACATTAATCCATATAATATCCTACAATTTCTTAAAGAAATCAAACTGTATTCCAAAATTTAATTTCAATAAAACTACAACATAAAACACACATATCACCGCCTCTAGTAATTATGTCCACACAAACATGTATATGCACAAAAGCTGAGTATCATCTACCATGTATTCAACTGTGAAAGCAGAATAACATACATCATATTTGTATTACTTCTAAGCTCAAAAGAACATTAAGTTTCGGCATTAAATGACCCACAAGGAGTTGATATACCGTTAAACATAGATGATACCTAGGATGGTTCTGTAGATTCTTATTTCTAATGCTTAGAGTCTTCTCTGCAGTTCTAGCGTTAATGTCTAAGATTCGCAATGCCAATGCATACAACAGTCCGAATTGTTTCAGGCATATTGTTCTTCTCTTTCCAGGCAGTTCTTAGTTTTCTGACAACAACCATTGTGTGTGTTGTTCTTGAAATTATTTATATTCTTCACGGAGCCAAGATATTTGAATTTGCTCACTATTTTAAGTTACTGCCTACTTACGGCCATATCATGTTGAAACACTGGTCCCCGTAAGATCAGTACGTAAAGATGGGTGACCGCTTGGGAATACAAGGTACTGTAAGTTTGGATGTGCGGGTGGTGTAATGGATAATGGCTCAGAATTTTTAATTAGTTCCACTTCCTGCTGGGTTCGTTATATTCACTTATTTGCAAATACCCTTGGCAAAGGTATGAATACACTTCTTCTCCCCCCCGGCTATGGGTTAATTAGTAAGACTTACATCACTAAATCAATACTTCTCCTCCCCAAAAAACATATAAAATCTATTTTCTGGCTTTAAATAACCTGCAAAAGGTTGATAAGCCGTAAAAAATGAATCAGTAAAAACAAGTTCATCGCTACCGAGTTTTACTTTGGCAGAAGGTCCTTTCTCGGTGTTTGTTCTTTAAAGCATATATCTTAATAGAGGATGCTACATGTAGATTCTTTACAAGAGCTTTTTACAATAATGTAAAGAGCAATGGAATCAGATCAATCATCAAGGAGGTGTCTTCATATTATCCCCCTGACTTAAAAGCCCCGCCCGTCAATTTAAAACACTGTGTAGTTAAATCCACCAAAAAATAATAATCTGCTATGGATTTAGAGATTCTTGATAAAATCAAAAGAAGAATCTGCAATATTATTGGCCCTGACATGGCATCTCAGCTTCAGTCAATTTCCTACCGTAATAGCGTCGCTTCCCTTTGCCTTTTCTATAAATACTTTTATGGTAATTGTTCTGATTAACTTTCTGCTATAGTACCTAGACTTTATGAATTCAAATGCAGTACTAGATTGGCGGCTAGGTCTCATCATTTTACAGTTGAAATGGCTAGATGTAACCGTAAGTTCTATACCAACAGTTTCTTCTACCGCACTTCTCGCTTGTGGAGCTCTATCCCAGATTTTTCTTTCTGCTTTGAGCTTCAGAATTTTAAGGGCAACGTCATCATTATGTTCTGTCTTAATTCCTGTTCTTTTATTGTTTCCTCTCGTTAATAGCTTAATTGCTTGAGATGAAATGCTTACACTATATATATATATATATATAGATATAGATATAGATAGATAGATAATTTTAGTGGTCAATGTATATATATATATATATTAATAAATTCCCAAGAGGATAGATTCCAGGTAGAACTCAATGTCCAGGACAGAGTAAGAATATTTTATAAAAGGCTCAAACACTAATATTTCATGATTATAATTTATTACATTGGAATCATAATCACAATCCAAATTCTCAGACCTACAAATTCCAAAAGAAATCGGAAAATATTTTGCAATTTCTCTTTGAATTTGTAGGCCTGAGGATTTGGATCGTGATTACGATTCCAAGTAATAAATTATAACCATGAAATATTAGTGTGTATATATATATATATATATATATATATATATATATATATATATATATATAAAGAGATATAGTCTTAAGATGTGCTATATTTATGGGATAGTGCTCAATATCAGAGATAGAGCATGTGTAAATATAAAAGTGAACATAGAAGTCAACAGTTCGAGGCGACAGTCTGTTTCATGCTAGATGCAATCGTCAGGCCAATCTTCAGGCCAATCGGTGGCCTGACGATTGCATCCAGCATGAAACAGACTGTCGGCTCTAAGTGTTGACTTCCATGTTCATATATATATATATATATATATATATATATATATATATATATATATATATATAGAGAGAGAGATAGAATTAATACAAGTAAAAGTTTGTCACTTAGCTGATTGATATTACCATCAGCATCCCGACTCCAGAGTTTCGTCGACAGACCCTCATGGAATCAACCATCTGGGTTATCAGCAATTAGATGTTTATACTTCTCGATCTTTCTTTTTCATATGTATCTTCATTGGTAGAAGTATTTTTTTTAATTTTTCTACTTCAAAAATTTAAATGCACTGTGAATTGCTAACTTGTATTTTCTGTCTTGTTTTTTTGTCCTCTCTGTTTAATAGTATTTTTTTCTCATATTCTCTAACAATCAGTAATATCTTGCGTCCTAGTGGCTTTATTCCCTTGCATTGGGTGAAATGATTAACAAATAGATAAATAAATGAGCTAAATAAATATTTAAATGTTTACTGATCTTTAAATAACA
>CAHIKZ030000418.1:680000-730000 GCA_903632075.3 Acanthosepion pharaonis | reverse complement strand
TGCTGTCTATGTAGCGCACCTCTAGCAGTGGTTTACCTACTTGACGCCGCTGGCGAGTATTGTATTTTGTTGATGTTATAAAGATTACCATTTCATTTCCAACCTTTGTTTTGTTTATTCCTCATTTATTAACCTTTTCTACCTTACAACAGATAGATAGATAGATAGATAGATAGATAGATAGATAGATAGATAGATAGTAGTATATACCTATGAACAATCCTCATAAATACGTTGGACACTATTGTAAGTGGGGCTAATATGCTGTCTATGTAGCGCACCTCTAGCAGTGGTTTGCCTACTTCACGGCGCTGGCGAGTATTGTATTTTGTTGATGTTATAAAGATTACCATTTCATTTCCAACCTTCGTTTTGTTTATTCCTCATTTATTAACCTTTTCTACCTTACAACAGATAGATAGATAGATAGATAGATAGATAGATAGATAGATAGATAGTGTTATATACCGTACCTATGAACAATCCTCATAAATACGTTGGACACTATTGTAAGTGGGGCTGATATGCTGTCTATGTAGCGCACCTCTAGCAGTGGTTTGCCTACTTCACGGCGCTGGCGAGTATTGTATTTTGTTGATGTTATAAAGATTACCATTTCATTTACAACTTCCGTTTTGGTTATTTCTCATTCAGTAAGCCTTTCTAGATTAGAACAATTTTCGAACGAATGAAATTAAACGTCTTGCGTTATTGGCAACCATGTTTCGCTGTTAAAATAGATGCAACAGTTCTATTCTAATAGATTCTTCTCTCACAAGTCTCCCCCTCTGAAACTCTCTTCCGGTTTTCTTGCTTCCCTGAGATCTCTAAACTTAAAAAAATTAATTACAATATCAATCACCATCTTCCGTCCTTCTGAAACCTCTTATTCTATTGTCCTTTCTCCTCACTAAAGTCTCCTCATTCTCTTCCACTCCCAGTAACCCTTTTCGTCTTAGTAGCACTATCGACTGGGGTGAAATGATTAAAAAATACTATATCTGTCTATATTTCTGAGATGAGGCATTGTAATTATTTACATTATTTACATTGTTCGGACTATTGTCCTCATCTTTATTGTCATGTTCCCAAGTGCGAAACTCCGCCCACTTCGTGGAAATAAAAAAAAAAATTAAAAAAAAAAAAACGCGCGCATCCAATCCAACCAGATGGATAAAAACTTTGGTTGGATTGGATGCGTGCGTTTTTTTTTTTTTTTAATTTTTATTTTTTATTTTTAGTGGCTTGACCCAAGCAGTTGTGAGTTCAATACCTTACTACGGCAGCGGTGAACAAAAACTTGGAGTGTTGAATTAAAGGGAGATAACTAAGACATCCGGAAAAAGCAGGTGGAACTAGAACAATCTGCCCCCGGTAGATGAAATAAAGGGTTCAGTTCGAAATTCAATCACCTGAAGAAGGCCGGAGCGTACAACGGTTGAAATGTCGTGAACATGACAATAAAAATGAGGACAACAATATTGTAAATAATTGTAAAACTAAAATAAATTAAATAATTTAAATAAAATAAATCCTAATTCTCTACTTTTAAGGTTACTTGTTTTTTTCTTTCACTGAACCAGAGTCTGTAACTTTTTGCCCAACCCGGAAAAGAGATTGATAATAATAAGAAAGGGATGTAATGGTCAACAAACCGGTCTTGCAAGTGCGGTTACGACTGCGTAGTGAGTTCGATCCTCACTGGGTGCTACATATATTCAGCCTTGTGCCCCATACTTTCGCCCATGGCCACATCTAAGTTACGCTTAGAAATTTATCTTCGAGCACATCGACGTGGTCTAATGGTTACGCTAGAGTAGTGAGCTCGATCCTCACTGGGTGCCCCATACTTTCGGCCTTGTGCCACATCTAAGAAAATCATCTGCAAAGAAGTCTCCATGATGCTAGAGTAGTATAAATTTGCATATACTTTGATTTACTGCATGTGTATATACAAGGTCCGATCAAAAATATCGGGACTCTTACTATGGCAACGGAGCTAAAACACGCAGTAGTCCGAATAATGAAAATAATGCACATAATACCTCATCTCAGAAATATAGACAGACTCTACAAGACAATTGTTTATAATAAAATTGAAAAATTCTATTCAATCGGTAGACTGATAACGATTGAAAACAATGTTTTTGTTTGAGTTTGGGTTTGACCAATTCGTAAAAAAAAAAAAAACCCAGACTAATTAAGACATGCGTGTCCGTCAACCTTAAACGATAATCTTTGTCAATTTTATTTTTCAGTCTTTATCATGGTTGATACTTGATCTATCTCTTACTGTTACATGCCCGGGCAACGCCAGGCTCTACTGCTAGTTTAAAATATTCCTTTTTACAGATTGTATTTTTGAAATGGAATAAGATCATTCTAAATTTCAGAATTTCACTATTGCCCATCAAAATGACTGGAAGAAAGCGATCTAAAAACCGCCTCTCTCTGTCTTTTCTACAAATACTTTCATGGTAATTGCTCCGAGGAGCTGCATTCGCTGGTTCCCAGACTTCATGAATTCAAGCACCCTACGAGGCTGGTATCCCGCTCTCACCCTTTCACTGTTGAAACTGTTAAATGTAGCCGTCTCCTCTACTCCAATAGCTTCATGTCTCGCACCTCTCGCCTGTGGAACTCCCTTCCCTATTCCAGTTTCCCTGAGAGCTATAATCTCCAACTATTCAAATGTAATGTCAATCGACATCTCCAGTTGTCTTGATCTATTCACTACTCTTCTCCTCATCCTTTCCTCTATCACTCCTATCTGATCTTGCTCCAAATCTTCTGTAACCCCTTGCGTCCTAATGGCTTCCCACCTTGCTTGGGATGAAACGCTTAAAAAAAAAAAACAAACAAAAAAACAAAAAACAAAAAAACAATAGAAAAGAGAGGTAACAAAGCATAAATGAAATAGCTTCAGTTTGTTCAACTTAGGAAACTTAGCATTGCAGCCAAAGTATTCTAAAATGTTGTCTATAACAAAAGAGAAAATGAAAAACAACTAACAATAGAATATAACATTAAAATTTATATTATTTTTATTTATTTGTTATGTAACTAAATACATAATTGTCAACAATGTTTCCGCAAAACTCGATATTTCCTGTCATCAACACTTAATAAATATTATTATTGTTATTATTTTACTCAAGTGTAAGGTAGTCCTACATTTACAATTCCTTACGCCTAACCATGAAAAATGTTGATCAAAACTGCCTAAAACCTTTAAGCACGTATTGCCGCAAAATTATCAAGTGTTGAATATGCCCCTCCTCCAGGAAAATACGTCAAATGCCGAATTGATATGTAGTGTTTTCTTTTTATATCATTAGTCCTAACACTTTTTGATCAGATTTCGTACATAATTAAGGTTTATCTTGTGATAGTCAAACTTTTGGAACATAGTATTTGTTATCGGGAATAAAGTGTTACAAGAAATTGTTATGAATACAGTTCATAAATTTGAGACCACACTTGTAATTTTTTAAAATGTCCCCCAAACTAGACATTTTGTATTTTAGATAAGAGAAAATTATTATAAATGGTTAAAAAAAAATGTGATACATGATTTTTTATTAGAAATTTTATTATGACAAAAAGAAAAAAAAGGATATTATGATTAAATTTTGCTCTCGTCAAGATATCCTCCTTTAGCCTTGATTACTGCAGCACATATTTTTGAAACTCATTGCAAAATTTTCTCAAAGTATAAGGTTGATAATTGATTCCATTCTTTTTTCAATGACTCTAAGAGTTCTTTTTTATTTTTATTTTTTTAACTCTTCTGTCCAGTTCACCCTAATTCTGGAGGTTATGTCAAACTTTTGAACTGTAGGTACATATGCACTAAGACCTTGTCAAGATCGAATTTTTTTTCAATTGTACCCTCTTACTTCTTTAAATAATGATCTGTATTCATAGATATGATTGTTCCCGTAATGTTTTGTTCAAGTTGTTAAGCTTAAGGTATTTTACGATGTAAGAAGGGTATTTCCACAGGTATTTTATGGTTGTAGAAATCGCAGAGTTTCTTTAGTCATTAGCTTAAGAATTATGATTCTTTCCTTCCTTAGGTGCTATGTGTGATGCAATTTTGGGTAATCATATTTCTTTTCGATCCACGACTGACTCGGCAGAGGAATTCCCTCAGTAGGCTGCCGTTACTTTCTGAGGTAGACTGGTTGCCAACCAAAGCAACAAGACCCAATCTGTCCCATTTGACTCATTCGTCATCTTCTTTATATCCCGTGTTACCTCAGGACGTAGGCGATCATGGCTCTCCACAATTTCCAGTTCTTTGTAGTGCTTAATAATTTTTGTCTATTTTTTATTTCTCCTAACCTGTATCCCGCCATCTATTTACTCAAGCTCACGAAGTATGTTATGCTTTGTTTTCTCGTGTCCCGCTTGCCTTCACTTTGTCCTTTTGCACATATCGTGTTGAGACAACGGTTCCCATACGATCCCCAAGGTAAGCAACATCCAACCAGGTCAGTACCGAGATGGGTGATCGCTTAGTAATAACAGGTGCTGTAAGTTTTTATTTGCGGGGGTGGGTATAATGGATCTGAATTGTTCATAGGAGAGCCAAGTTCCAATTCTAGTCGGGTGCGTTATATTCACTTACACGCAAATACCCTTGGGAAAGGTATGAAGTCACTTCTTTTGCCCCACCAGCTATGCGTCCTGGGTATAACGATAAACTACATCCGCGTCCTGGGTAAGACAATAAAGTACATCCATCAGCAAGGACTCTGATCCGGAAGTTTTGTGGAGCGTGGAGCCACCTTTTAATTGCTGGTGTTCCCAGGTCCACCCTGACCCGTGGGTGGTAGCACCTGTTAGGGTCCCAGCTATGGGCAAATAGTTAGCCCCCAAACTGGGGTCAAAACACTAAGAAAGGGTTTGAATAGGTTTTAATACCAGCAATACTTTTTGGTAAAAATTTATTACCATTAATGAATTTTTGAAGAAAAAAAATATTACAAGCAATACATTTTTGAGGAAAAAATATTGGCAGCAATAAAAATCTCAATAACCCATTGAGGTTGATATACCGTAAAACAAAACAGACCAAACCAAACCTAACTACCAATATAAAATCGATTTGTTACTTCTGTCCTAATATTTGCAATTCGATCCTGACTTGGCATCTCGACTTCACTCAATTTCTCACCGACGTGATGTGGCTCTCCTCTGTCTTTTGTATAAGTATATTCATGGCAACTGTTCTGATAGGCTTTTTTTTACCTGGGGCCCCGACTACATGAACTTAAGCGTGTTACTAGATTGGCAACTAGGTCTCACAGTTTTACTGTTGAAATAACTAGATGTAACAGCCACTTTTTTCTAACAGTTTCTTTTCGCGCACTACCCACCTCCCTTTCAATTTCTTGCTTCCCTGATAACTACAATCTTCAGTAACTTAAATGCAATGTCAATCGCCATCTTCTATCTTCCTGAAACCTGATACTTTTTTGTCGTTTACTCAATCCCTTCCATTCTTAGTTTTATTATTCTCTTTTACTTAAACTCCCAGTAAACCGGTGCATCTTAGTGGCTTTCTCGCCTTGGTGAAACGTTTAAAAAAAAAAAAAATAGAAAAGAATGAAAAAAGAAGATATTTCGGCTGGCTTAAAACGCAAAAGACAGGACATTGTTTTAATGATTAGGGTCGTTTGCCTCTTATGATGTCAGAGTTCGAACCCCGCACGTTTCTGTTTTCGCAAGAAATTGTTTACCTTTGAAGAGTGTGGGAATATTGTAACATTAATATCATTCCGGGGCCATTTTCGAATCTTCAGTCGACCTTTATACTGTATCGTATATTTTCATCCCCATTGTTGTTCTAATAAATAAATAAATAAATAAATAAAACGCAGCTCAAATGACGCCTTCAGAAGTTGACGTTATTTGCTCTTCTTGGGGGTGGAATTCGTACAGGAAACTGATTCTTTGTGGGATTCTCAGGTATCGCTTAATTTACCGGTAGATATTTACCAATAGCTTAGCACAGGGTACGGTTTCACTTTAGCTAGCTTACAAACAATAGCGTCCAACACACACACACACATATATATTGTTATATTGGTGGTTGTCGATGTGAGCCGAAAGCTTAGATCGACGACCAAATAATAAAGAAATATCTACAAGTTGTACAATTTTTGTCTTTATTTTCTCTTGAAACTAAAGCCATTATACGACGCTTGAAAGGCTCATGATAAAATATAATAGACATTCGTTCTGTTATATTTAACAATATATATTTGAACAATGATCTGCTGCCCCAATACATATATATATATATATATATATATATATATATATATATATATATATATATATATATATATATATATATAAAGTATGTGCAGTTCAATTTACATTACATGAATCATTCATACAAAAAACAGATATAGAAGTTAATGATATAAATGGCGAGAATCCATCTTCGCAAACAAATTTAATAAAGTACATTAACCCCGAACCTGTAGATGAATGTTATGATCCCTGTTTATAAATTCCAGTTGCATAAGGTCTTTTTTAAATTTTTTTTACAAGCTTTCGTCTGTTCATACAGACATCTTCAGGTATGGAAATAGTTTTATTTTTGTTTTCTACTTCTCCGTAATAACAGGACAACGAAAATATAGATTTAATCCACATTGACTAAAAAACCTACCAGTACAAAAGAATTCTCCTATTACCATATTAGTACAAAAATGCACAATCTTAAAATTTAAAAATTTCACCTCAGCGTTGCGACCGCACGCCCCCAAAAAATGTCTTACAATTAACAATAACACATTTCTAAAAACATATTTCGGATTACATCTATTTTTTCAAAGCTCAAACGTAGACTGATCAATACACTAAGTAGAAGGGGAAATAAATAAAATAAATCCTAAAGAGCCAGGAAAACCTTCTCAGATTTCACCTAAACGGGTCTTCAGGGTAAGCTGATTATATATATATATATATATATATATATATATATATATATATATATATATATATATATACTCCTTAAGGAACTGTTCATGATCAAACCGGACTCATAAATAATTACATCGGTTACACAACCACATGCTTATCCAGACGTCTTACGTTACACCTATCTGATCACAGCTCCATTAGAACCCATTTAAACACACACTCAGATTTACTCGACATCATTAGGAACATACTGGTAGAAAACACAAATATATTAACTGCATCCACCTGCAAAAAAAAAAGACTAAAAATAATGGAAGCTTTAATAATAAAAAAGAAAAAGCCAACTCTTAACAATATTAACTACGAACAAAGCCACAATGTACTAACCGTATTCGGAAATTAAAAACATCCCTACCATACACTAAGACATAGACAGAACGCACGGACTCAATTAAGCTGAACAATCGAATCATCCTTGATAATGGCTAAAGGTATAGCCGAAAGCGCTCGGAAATATAAAACATTTGGACAGTTCTTACACACCCTTTGTCCAGATAAGAAAGCTCTTGTTCGAACACAAGAAAAATTAAATGAAATGCTTAACCGTAGTACCTTGTCTGTTGTTTTTAATGAAACATGCATAAAGGAAGGATTGCTGCCTAAATATACAACTATATATATATATATATATATATATATATATATATATATATATATCCGAATCCAGTGGCCCATCAGGGTCCTAGGGGCACCACATATATCGCAAGCGCAGTAGAAGTGATGTTTCTTGGGCAAGATAACCTGACGGAGCCCAACCCTCTCCAGTCCGGTTTTGAATTCAGAGTTACTTCTCCTAGAACGGTTGCCACCCAGGGCTATAGAACCCAGATTGTCCTGGGTTGGGAGTGGGAGAAGAGGATTCATACCTTTCTTAAGGGTATTAGCACGTAAGTAACTATAAAGGATCCGACTGGAATTCGAACTCAGATCTAGCCTCTATCCATTACTCCATCGTACCTCCCAATATATATATATATATATTATATATATATATATATGTCTTGTATAATATTCGTAATAAAAAAGGAGTGTTGTGAAGTCCGTTAGTTACGTCAGAGAACCTAATACTATCAGAATCGCATGACCCTTGCGTCCAGTGAGGAAATCACCCACAAGTGGAAATGAATGCGTTGTCTCAGCAGTAGGCAATGGACTATTTTATTCAAGGTGACAATTTAGCATCTGTGAAACTCATAACATGCCAACTGTTCATGCAAATACCATTTAAAGTCAGACAGATAAGGAAAACCAAATTAAGTTAAAATATGTTACACAGTTTCAGCTGTTGGGAAAATAATAAAGAAATAAAGAAATGAGTTGAGGTTGACGGAAGCAGTCTACGCCATTTTGTTTTTTTACAACTTATCCGTCTATCATTCTGTATGTAAAAAAAATTCTATCTTAGCTGATAAAGCTATGCAAATATAAAAACAGTTTTAAAATTATAATTTTGAGGGTTTTTTTTAAAATTCTTTTTTGTTTATTTTCTTGAGATGCCAAAAGACGATGATCTCGACTCCAATTCTCAAATTACGAAAGATGTTGAGGTTGACGGAAGTAATCCACGCCTATTTTTTTCATTTTTACTTTTTATTTCTTTTTTAAAGCTTTTCCGTCCATTATTTGATGTAAAAGAAATTCTCGCTTAGCCGATGGAGGTATGCAAAGTTAAAAACAGATTGAAAATTATAATTTTGAGGGTTTTCAGTTGACAAAAGACAGGGATCTCAACACCAAAATTACGAAATCTGTCCAGGTTGACGAAAGCAGTCCACGACTATTTTTGCTTATCAACTTATCTGTCATCATTCATGTAAAAAAAAAAAAAAAAAATAACAACAAAAAATAATCTCAGCCGATGGTGGCGTCTGTTTTAAACTAATAATTTGCAGTGCTTTTTTTTTCTTTTTTGATTGATTTTATTTTTTTTACTTTTTTAACAACCCTTTTTGCGTTATTTAAAGCAAAAATGCAAAAATATAGTTTGGACTGTTACATTTTTTTCTTTTGCGAAGGGATATTATATCAACAATTTTATGGGGAGATAACAATTATTTTTCCAGACTATGGAAGTGGCTAATGCATAGCTGGGAAGAAAATAGATGGTGTCATATCTTTTCCAATAAGACTATCTATTCTAGGATTCTGGTACAATTAACTTGCCTACTAACGGATGTGTCTACTTATATTTATATCTTGATCAGCCTTCCTATGAACATTTCTAACTGACCCATATATATATATAAATATATATATATATATATATATATATATATATACAGTGCTGTTCGATAAAAGTGACTCACCTGACTTTTTTTTACTAAATGTTCTCTTCTCCGATGAAACGAAAGTTGAGCTAAATTCAAAGGATAAGCGATCTAAAATCCGAAGAAGAAGCTTTGAAAGCTCTTTGAATTTAGCATTAAGTACTGTCAAGCATCCGTTCAGTATAATGTTCTGGGGATGCTTTTCTTCTCATGGAACTGGTTTCTTAAAACCTATTGAAAAGACCCTCAGAAGGGAGCAGACAAGACTCTAAAATTCTCTTGTACTTTATAAACACAAATATTTAAGTAAATGCTCTGTTTATAATAAACGGTATGAACAACATTTACCGGCCTGAATGTCCGAGAAATCTCAAAGAAAATATGTGTCCTCCAACAGGAATCGAATCTGTATCCTACACGGAACCGCCATATAGCCTGACGTGCTATACTATTTAGCTATAGAGGAAGCGTCTGGTTAGCAAGGTTAAATTACATGCTAAAATAAATAACATATAAACAAAAAATATACTAAAGTAATTGTCGGACTACGTCCTCAAGACATTTCGAGTGTTGAGTCTGAGGCCCTGTGGGAAAATGAATGGAGGCATAAGGTGGCCATCACTAGTGATCACTCCAGACACCTTTGTAATCACCATTAGACTCATCCCACTCTTTTCGGATCCTCTGCACTGTCCTCAGATTGACAGCCAAACACTCTGAAATGTTCGTATTGGAGTTTTCGGCGCGAATGCCAAGCAGTACCGCACGGCGTTTTCAAATTTCTGGCGGAGTGAATTGCATTATGGTGCTACTTTTCTCAAAGACGGTGCCCAACTGACCCTACTTGACTGTGCAGTCGACAAATTCAAAAAAAACAGCGCGCATGCGCGAAATTAAAATATAAAATGGCGACAATTTTACCCATCACACATATATATATATATATATATATATATATATATATATATATATATATATATATATATATATATATATATATATATATCGGTTGGGTTTCGATACTAGCTTGAGGCATTCGGATATCTAGTCGCACTGAGGAGTTGTGATACAGCGAAAAAGTACTGTCTGCGAATGTTATATATATATATATATATATATATATATATATATATATATATATTATTACAAGTAACTAATTCCAGGTCTGTTAAATTCCTGCACATTTTCCTTTTAAATATTTTTTTTGCTTTGTCAGCATTTCAGATGGCTTTTTTCGGCGATTTAGAATCTTACAAGTGTTGACAGGGCAGATCTGCATCCAGGAGTCGATGTTGCCTGAAAGTAATTTGTTTTTTTATTCCTTCTTTTTGTATTTAGTCTGATTTCTAGTATTATCATGTAACAAAAGTAGTTTACACCTGCAGCTACTTAGCCGTGTTCAGAAGCGCCTGTCTGCGCCCGGGATTGTATCCGAACAAATGGCGGTTCGTTTTTTTGTTTGTTTTTTTTTGGGGGGGGGTTCTTCTTCTTCTTCTTCTTCTTCTTCTTCTTCATCATCATCATCATCATCTATGCATTTTTTATTCAGAGGTTGCGTTTTCCGCTCTTTGTTCTTCCTTTCTATCTTTCTTTCTGCATGCATCAACACTTTTCTTTCTTTCTTTCTTTTTCATTGTTTCTTTACGTTTCTTTCTTTCTTTCCCCGTCAACACGTTTTTTCTTTCTCTATTCACGTTTCTTTTTCTTTCTTTCTTTCTTTCTTTCTTTCTTTCTTTCTTTCTTTCCCCATCAACACGTTTTTTCCTTCTCTATTCACGTTTCTTTCTTTCTTTCTTTACGTTTCTTTCCCCATCTTTCTTTCTTTCTTTCTTTCTTTCTCAACACATTTATTTATTACCTTCTTTCTCCATCAACACACATTTCTTTCTTTCTTTCTTTCTTTCTTTCTTTCTTTCTTTCTTTCTTTCTTTCTTTGTCGACCACCAACAATGCCTCTTATATTAATACCAACAGGTCTGGATCGAATTCTTATGACTCACTATTGTCGACTCACTGGGATGCGTGCGCACGCCAACTCGCAAATGCACAACTTCCCGCGTGTTTCAAGCCAAGCAGACATAAAAGGACATGGTTGCATTCATTGCTTATTACCGCCCAGGTGATTTAGATGTAAAGAACATTATCTCTCTTTCCCCACTCTTGCTTTTCTTCTTCTTCTTCTTCTTCTTCTTCTTCTTCTTCTTCTTCTTCTTCTTCTTCCCTCGTCAGTTTTGGGTTTTTCTCTTTACTGTCTTGGACTAGTTTGCGTTTTGTCATTTTTTTTTCGAAAGTGCATCTTTTTCTTTTGTCTGTCCTTGTCCTCCTGGTGTTTCTTTATTTGTATCTCATTCTTACCTCAGTTCTTTTCTTTATCTCTTTCCCTTTCCACCCCCCCCATTTTGTTTGGCTGTACAATATTTCTTTATTTATATTCTACAAGGGTCGGTTGGAAAGTTCATAGACTGACCAAGATATACATGTAAGTAGACACACCAGTTCGTAGACTAAAAAACATGCAAATCTACCAGAATGCAGAAACTGTTTGTGTCCGGAATTCATCAGGTGTATATCGATCCGGGTGACCTACAGGGAATTTACACAGGTCTAGAGTTGATTTGGCTCCATAGTAATTGTGATTTCAGTTCCTAACCCAGGCAGTGTGTCTATGACTCAGTGGTAACAGGGTGAGCAATAACTTAGCTGTATTAACAATAAATAGACGAGATATCCCAAGACATGAGTAATGAAACGTGAAGTCTACCCCCTATAGATTAAATAAAGGGTTTAGTTCGAAATTCCCTATAGGTTACCCGAAATGACAAACACCCGATGAAGGCCGGAGGAAACAAATACCGAAATGCTATGACCACAACTAGGATGAGGGCAATAGACCGCATGTAAATATTATAAATAATGATAGCCCCTCATGCCAGAAAATCAAACAGAAAATGTGAGGCCCTTTGTGAGAATCGAAATCGTCACAGAGTAATAATCTTCAGTATCTATCTATATTTCTGAGATGAGGTATTATGTATATTATTTACATTATTCGGACTATTGTCCTCATCTTTGTCGCCATATTTATCACAACGTTTCGGCCATTGTACGCTTCGGCCGTTGTACGCTTCGGCCTTCTTCAGGTGGTTGGAATGTCGAACTGAACCCTTTATTTCGCTCACTGGGGTAGACTGTTCCAGTTCCACGTGCCATGTTTAATGGATGCCAGTTATCAGTTATCTCCTTGGATAAAGGCGTTGGTTAGATCCAGTGACATAACCCAAAGCATATGAGTTCAATACCCGACTAAGGCAGTGGAGAACTTTCAGAGGGAAATTGACAGGAGATAGCTGATAACTGACATCCATTAAACATGGCACGTGGAACTAAACAGTCTACCCCAGTGAGCGAAATAAAGGGTTCAGTTCGAAATTCCAACCACCTGAAGAAGGCCGGAGCGTACAACGTTGTAATAAATATGGCGACAAAGATGAGGACAATAGTCTGAATAATGTAAATACTGTAATAATCTTACTTGACAAGATCCTTAACCATTACCCTGCAATCGAGAAATTAACCTTATCATTTAATACAGATGCGTAGCTAGGCGGTGTAGCATCAATCCTCTTATATGACAGTGAATATTGGACAATTTCCTTGCAGACGAAAAGAAGAGACAACAGTGTTATGGTTCTACAGAAGGATGTTGTGAATTCAATGAACAGAGTGCGTAAGCCCCGGGGTCTTTAGGAAAATGGAAACAAAAAAGAACACCTATATTCACAATCAGAAAGAGACAGCTAAAATTTCTTGCACCCAAAAAAGAGGGCTTGAAACATTCGACACTCACAGCAGATATCGAAGGTAAAAGGCTCAGTCCAAAGCACCGAGACGCCTACTTGACGGGCTTGTGTGAACAGATGGTAGAAAATAGGTTGGTAGAGACTGTAAAAAAAAGACAAAGAGCTACAAAGGATAGGAGAACCATGATCGTGCACATTCTGAACTAATACCTCACGGAGAAGATCTAGACGCATGCGCGTGTGCATACGTGTGTCTGCACCCCAAAAAGTTATTTACCCCTGCCCTGATGGGAATTCATTTCTTGCGTCCTCGCCGACTTAAAGGCAACCCCCACCCTTGAATTAAAATACTCAGACGACGGCCCTGTTAATTCTTTATATGATTTCACGTATTGAAGCAACCGGAAGTTGCCAAGCGGCTTAAGTCACCATTTGCAATTAAGATAACAACAGACGGAGGAAAAGACGGATTGTCAAAACGACGGGTTTTCCCTTGACATCACTATTATTTTAAATACCTTCACTTCCTCGGCAATGTTTATTATTTTAAAAAGCGATGATTAGAATTTTAATAAAACTTAAACGTATGATGAAAGTGAATTTCTACATTTTCTTTGTTCTTGAGAACTTATAACAAAAAATAATAAGCACTATTTATTATATTGTTTATTGGAATGGCTGGCAAAACATCGTCTAATTGCCAATTGATTCGAACTTTATAAAATGGTAAATAATAAGGATTTCCTTATAGTTGCTTCACATATTTTAATAATTTAGTAAATATTTATAAATGTATGAATAAAAACTTTTCATATTTATTTCTTTATAAATTGATAACTGATAAATATTGCATTGCATTAATATCTGTCCATATTTCTGAGATGAGGTATTATTATTTACATTATTCGGATTATTGTCCTCATCTTTGTCGCCATATTTATTACAACGTTTCGGCCGTTGCACGCTCCGGCCTTCTTCAGGTGGTTGGAATGGCGAACTGGACACTTTATTTCGCTCACTGGGGTAGACTGTTCTAGTTCCCCGTGCCATGTTTAATGGATGTCAGTTCTCAGTTATCTCCTGTTAATTCCCCTCTCCAAGTTCTCCACTGCCTTAACCGGGTATTGAACTCACACTCTTTGGGTCTTGTTACTGGATCTAACTAACGCCTTTATCCACTCTGCCATGTGTCCTTGAGGACATCTGTGTATTATACGCCGACCAAGCATAGAAATGAATACAATATGGGAACCAGTAATAAGGAGTGCCAGAGAAAAGCAATGCTAACAAAGTTGCAATAAGAGCTCTGGTAAAAACATAGAATGATAACAGCAAAAATATGAGCACTGGTAAAAATGGTTGCTGAAGACTTTAGGTTTATAATATACAGAAATTCATACATTGTAATAAATATGGCGACAAAGATGAGGACAATAGTCCAAATAATGTAAATAGTGTGAATTGCATTAGTTTTAATGCAATTGTCTTAGTTTTTAAAATGTTGTAAATATAAAATTATGAATTCACTTTCATTATAGGTTTAGGTTTTATTACAATTTTAATAATCGCCATTTAAAACCATAAGCATTTCCGAGGGGTGAAGGTAGTTAAAAATAATAGCGGTGTCAAGGGAAAATGACCTACGGACACTCCGTTTTATGCGGTCACGAAGATTCATTTTTTTCACAACGAGATTCTTCTTCTATATGGTGTCCCTTCAGGATGTGTTCGATCATAGCCCTCCACAACTTTCTTTGTAGCTTGTCTTTTTGCGATATCTCCTAATCCCTGATCTAACAATGTACATAATCTCGTTAGATATGTTGTGCGTTTCTTTCTGCTATTCCCCTTGCCTTCAATATGTTCTGTGAGTGTCAAACTTTCCAAGCCTTCTTTCCTCATTATGTGCCCTAGAAATTTCAACGGTATTTTCCTGATGTTAAGTATAAGTGTCCTTTTTGTTGCCAGTGTCTCAAGAGCTTCCTCATTATTCACATGTTTGGTTCATGGTATTCTCAGAATCCTTCTGTGAAACCACATTTGTGTTGCTTCAAATCATTTCTTCATCTGTGAGGAGATTGTTCAGCATTCGTCGCTATATAGAAGGATTGATATTATATAGTTCAGTTCTCTTTTTCTTTTTCTTTTTTTGTTTGTTTCTAACTAAATTTTCCTGTTTCTTAATACTGTGCTTAGCTTTTAGCAGGCATCTTTTGCTATTTGTTAAACTGGAACTTTTTTTTTCTTTTTTTACCGCGAAATTCACTCTTGAATTTCTCCACGTCACCTGCCAATATTTTTTTTTTGTCTGCATCTCCCGAAACCTCTTCTTTCACTCGCTTGAAAAAAGAAAGAAGCTTTTCTTTTTAAAGATTTACTGCTAATGTTGATATTCCTCAGGCTTGTATTTGCTCACAAATGTGTGCATATAAAAGCATATATCAGCGAACGTACACCAAAGCATTCCCTTCTATCACAGCTAAGGTACGATGATAGCAAAGAATGGAAACGCATTTGATTAGGCATGACACAAAAACCTATTTGAACTGATAGGAAAACTTCATTTATTTAGAAAAGACACAATAATAACCTAAATTATACATTGGGAGCAAACTGGTTCTATACGGAGAGAAAATGAATTAAGTACACAAAAATAGAAAGTATTTAGTATTTCAAGATATTTTTGTGCAATTTTGGTAAATATATCTGTTAAGACAAGATGTCAGTGTTATTTTCACTTTTGCATAATTTAGACGACAATTTATCCATCGCACAACTCTCGCAAAAATAACCGCCCGAATAGATTACCCACAATGCACCACTGACACACACATATATATATAAACAGTCGAGGAAAAATCCAACATTCGCGGCCTGACGATTGCACCTATCATGAAACAGCCTGCCGCCTCTGAGTGTTGACTGCAATGTTCACTTTTATATTCATATTTACATACGCTCTATCTCTGATATTAAGCACTTTATCCCATGAATATAGCACACCTTAAAACTATATTTCTTTATCATATATATATATATATATATATATATATATATATATATATATATATATGATAAAATATAGTTTTAAGGTGATCTATATTTATAGGTTAAAGTGCTCAATATCAGGAAAAAGGACATTGAAGTTAACGCCATTTATATATATATATATATATATATATATATATATATATATATATATATATGATAAAATGTATATATATATATATATATATATATATATATATATATATATATGATAAAATGTATATATATATATATATATATATATATATATATATATATATATATATATATATTGGTTGGCTAATTTGGGGGGCAGCATATTAACCATTATTGGCTGACTATTTTGTACATAATTTTATACTTTCAAATTAAAGGTATGTTTTTAGATATATATTTTTTGTAAAATGTATTGTTGATGATTTTACTATAAAATATGTCCTGTTAATTTTTGTTTTTTGGGGGGTCACTATTTGCCCATAGCTGGGACCCTAACAGGTGCTACCACCGTGGGTCAGGGTGAACCTGGTAACAACAGTAAATAAGAGATGCTTCCACGCTCCTCAAAAAATGTAATGCTGGTATTTTTAGAAAAAAAAAAGTATTTTTACTCTTTTTTAGTGTTTTCTTTTTGTTTGTGTTTGTCCCTATTTGTCCATAGTTGGCTCTCTGTCAAGCGCTACAACCGAGTGTCAGAGTGGACTTGGTGTTATACTAGATCATACTTATTCTATGGTAAATACACTCTCCCACAGATAAGGAGAGAGAGAGCCTTTGTTTCACGTTGGTCAAGGTGGCTGCACCACAGTGATACACGCTGCGGCCCTGTGTTAAGTAGTAGTATTAGTAGTAGCAGTCGCCAGTTGGGCTCAGCGGTGTTGAGTGAGTGAGTCGATGTTGGACATTAAAGTATCAACCACCACAACTAGATTGCTGCGTCATTAACTCTTATTTCAAGTTCCTAACATTTGTACGTCGGACCCTTTTAGGACCGACTTAGCGAAATACAAGCCTCCACTGTGAAAACTACTCTACAACACCTGGGGACAATAGCTACTAAATGGTGGTTCCTCACTTTTCAAAACTTCCAAATTCTCGACTAGAGGCCTTGCTGCCGGATGTAGTTTATCGTCATACCAATGATTATAATGATAAATCTGTTATCAACAAATTTATTTATGTGTTAATAGTTTAAGAAGATATCTAGAGCTTTTAAATATTTCAAATATCAATATATTATATTAGGAAATTAAAAGCAATAATTTTATGCCTAATTGCTATCAGATATGTACGTTGCTTGGGGCATCATTTTTGGACTACTTTTACGGTATCAGCTTTAATGTGGCCCTGTTCTTATTCTTGTGTCACTACACCAGACTCATCCCGTGTTTCACCCAGAGCCTTATCGGATGTGTTAAAGTTTCAAGTTTGTTAACTGGGCATAGATCTTCAAGATTGGGACAAAACAGAAGATGCTTGCCCGCATTGACAGTTGGGTGGCATATTCTTATTTCTGAAGCTTGGCAAAGATCAAAAGCTGTCAGAGGTGTTTCAGGCAGGACAAGAGGGACGAGGCATTACTGGAGCCAGGGGGAAAAGATTCTGTAGGTCTGAGGGAGAGAGAGAGCCTTTGTTTCACGTTGGTCAAGGTGGCTGCACCACAGTGATACACGCTGCGGCCCTGTGTTAAGCAAATGTCTGCCAAATTTTGACCGCTGAAAAAAAAAATCTTAATTTTCAATTTCCTGACATTTCTTCTCTACTTCTTTTACATTTTATGAGATTGAATTTCATATTTTGTTGTAAAAACTTGTTTCAAACAAAGATTATTTTTAACGGACAGATTTTGTCTTTGAGCGTCATATATAGATATATAGATCGATACGTATGAACACATTGAGATAGATAGATAGATAGATAGATAGATAGATAGGAACAAATTACGATAGATAGAAAGAAAGGAACAGATTGATAGATAGATAGATAGATAGATAGATAGATAGATAGATAGATAGAAACAGACTGCGATAGATAGATAGATAGATAGATAGATAGATAGATAGATAGATAGATAGATAGAAACAAACTGCGATTTTTTTTATAGATTTATAGATAGATTTTATAGATAGATAAAATAAATAAATATAAATTTCTAAAGAAGTGGTGATTTTTTTATATTTAAGCCACTAAAATTATCACGGATAGACGAAATAAATAAATATAACATTTGATAAATAAACGAAGATAGAAAATATAAGTATCCACTAAAATAACGCATAGATAGATAGATAGATAGATAGATAGATAGATAGATAGATAGATAGATAGAAACAGACTGGCATACATAGATAGATAGATAGATAGATAGATAGATAGATAGATAAAACAGACTGAGATAGATAGATAGATAGATAGATAGATAGATAGATAGATAGATAGATAGATAGATAGAAAGAAACAGACAGGCATAGATAGATAGATAGATAGATAGATAGATAGATAGATAGATAGATAGAAATAGAACTGACATAGATAGATAGATAGATAGATAGATAGATAGATAGATAGATAGATAGATAGAAACAGACTGGCATAGATAGATAGATAGATAGATAGATAGATAGATAGATAGATAGATAGATAGATAGAAACAGACTGGCATAGATAGATAGATAGATAGATAGATAGATAGATAGATAGATAGATAGATAGATAGATAGATAGATAGAAACAGACTGGCATAGATAGATAGATAGATAGATAGATAGATAGATAGATAGATAGATAGATAGATAGATAGAAACAGACAGGCATAGAGAGTTGTCTCTCGAATCGCCAGACTATTCATACTTGTGTCTCCGGCTATCTCTTCTCAATGTCGTAAGCTACCTCTAGATAGATAGATAGATTGGAACAGACTGTGATAGATATATAGGAACAGATTACGATAGATAGATAGCTAGAAACATATTACGATAGATTGATAGAAACAGATTACGATAGATAAAAACAGATTACGAGAGATAGAAAGAAAGAAACAGATTGAGATAGATAGATAGATAGATAGATAGATAGATAGATAGATAGATAGATAGATAGATAGATAGATTGAAACAAACTGTGATAGAAACAGATTACGACAGATAGAGAGATAGAAACAAACTGTGGTAGATAGAAACAGATTACGACAGATAGAGAGATAGAAACAAACTGTGGTAGATAGAAACAGATTACGACAGATAGAGAGATAGAAACAGATTACGATAGATTAGAAAGAAAAAAAATAAAGAAACAGATTGCGATAGATAGATAGATAGATAGATAGATAGATAGATAGATAGATAGATAGATTAGAATGCAGATTAGAACATACATATATAGGAGACAGAAAGACAGGGAATTTATATATATATTAGATATGACTGATACAATTAAATATCATATGAAAACAATTTCCAAACTCCAAAGCAAATTGAGAATTCGAACACATGACCATATATGGTCATGTGTTACAATTTAGCATTGGCTTCAGCTTTGTTTACTGTTGCCTTCGAGATGAATTATTCGTGATAAGCTCCCTCACCTTTTATTCTGTGACCATTCAACGCAATACTATGCTCGAGCGAATAGTCTCTTCCAGAAATAATCCTAACAAACAGAACTTTTAAACACGACAGTATATTTTTATAAGTTTATTACGATATATATATATATATATATATATATTAAGACATTTTATGTTTATACATTCTTTTTATAGATACAAATATTTAAGTAAATGCTCTGTTTATAATAAACAGTAATAAACAACATTTACCGGCTTGAATATCCGAGAAATTTTCACAGAAAATATTCGTCCTCCGGTAAAGATCAAAGTCTACCCTATTATTTACAAGGGTTTACTTCTCGGCAGGAGAGTCCAGTCTACTCTGATATTTTACTCATATATGGGGAAAGATGGATTCATGCCTTTTCTCAAAATCATTAACGCGAAGTGAACGAAACAGAATCGATCGGGTTTCGAACACGGTACACTGATTCCACTTGCCAAGCCATTAACCGTTACGCCACCCGCAGATATGTAAACTCGAGATATCTAGAGTCAGAGTAAGAAGGTTGGTTTGGTTGATTTTGTTTAGCGGCATATCAACACCTATATGAGTTATTTAATGTCGAAATCTAAATAATTTGAACACAATTTTATGGCTTCGACTAAATATATTTGAACGCAACTGTATCCCTTCAAATTCGGAGAAAATGTATTGTTAGTTATTTTGCTTTAAAAATGTTTTGTTGGTCATTTTTTATATAAAAATATTATTTTTTATATAAAAATTATTGCTGATATTTTATCAAAATAACATTAGGCTATCTACAAATTTGCTATAAAACAAATTACAAATTATCATTATTATACATTGATTTGAACTTCTGTCTTCATCTTGGCTTTTATGGTTGCAATGTTTCGGTACCTTGAAGACTTCTTCAGAAGCCTGTTGAATTCAGTAATATTCATGAAATCTCAAACCGAACCATTTATTCAATCCATGGAGGTAGATTATTCGTTAATTTGTCTTTTTCATAACACTTCTGATTGGTTCACTGAACCATATTTCACTGCCTTATACAGGGATCGAACACCTGACCACCAGGTAAATTTCATACATTTGAAGTAAACTCATATGCCATTGTTTTATACAGGTTATTGGTTGGTTTTGTTTAGCAGCATATCAACCACTAAGGGTTATTCAATGCCGAAATTTAAATAATTTAAACACAAGTTTATGGCTTCAACTAAATATATTATTAACACACTTGTATGCCTTCAACGGCAGATTAAATGTATTGTTGGTCATATTGTTATAAAATGTAGTGTTAGTCATTATACTATAAAAAATGTATTGCTACTCATTTTGCTTTAGAATGGATTGTTGCTCATTTTTAATATAGAAACACATTGCTGGTATTTTTACCATACAAATACATTTCTGTACCTTCATAGTGTTTTGTTCACTATTTGCCCATAGCTGGTTCCCTAACAGGTGCTACCACCCAGAGTCAGGATGGACCTAGGAACAACAGTTAAATAAAACGTTGTTCCACGCTCCTCAAAACCTCCAATCTCCTGTTTAGAGGCCTTGCTGCCGAATGTAGTTTATCGTCAGACCCAGGACTGAGTAAGATATATATATATATATATATATATATATATATATATATATATATTATAAATTAATTGATTTAAAATATGTTTTTTTCGCTACACAGTTCTAACCATGTTTCAAAAATGGAAGCTGAAAGCTTCGAATTTAATTTTGTAATTAAATTAATTTAATGCTCTGTAAATTTACATTGAGCACTATTTTGTAAAAATAAAAATATCTATAAGAACACCGGCTTAATATCTTACTGTTCTTTCTTTTTATTTATATATACATATATATATATATATATATATATATAGAGAGAGAGAGAGAGAGAGAGAGAGAGAGTGTGTGTGTGTGTGTGTGTGTGTGTGTGTGTGTGTGTGTGTGTGTGTGTTGTGTGTATGTCTATATGTATGTGTGAAAGAAAGAGATAAGGACTTGTTTTCTTTTGTTTGTTTCGATTAAGACAATATTTCTAGACAAGTCGGTTTTCGGGGCCTCGCTAAAAGCCAAAATTTAGAATACTGATCTTAAAGGCAGGCAGACTCCCCCCACACACACACACACTCACTCTGGAAATATTACTGTAACACAATCTTCCTGTCCTCCTATACCATTTAGCTCCTATTTGATTATATGCCGAATCTATGAATGACATCTTTCGTCTCGCGCAGCGCCATCTTGTATTCAATCTTCTCAAAAGACCAATTCACAAAATCAAACACTTAAGTAATGTCTTTTTTCACACACATTTTGCTGTAAATGTTCTGCGTTGGGAATTTGATATCTTAAAGGTTAACGAGTACTCAGTAGATAACTTAGCGATAACGTCCGTGCCAAATATTACGTACAGAGGGCAGCGATTTTAAAATCGTTGATATTATCCGCTTTAGGGATATAGGGAAATTACGATACTGAAGAGGAATTATTGCATTCATTTTTATCTTCAGTTTAAAGTTCGTTTTATGACCAGGACAACATAACATAGACGAATCATGAATACAACGAGGAAGTTTTAAAGAAAATGGAAACTAAAAGACATAATTAGAATCAGAAAGAAACAGCAGATTTTTCTGAGAGGCATAATGAGGAGGAAAGGCTTGGAGAATTGGACACATCGGACACCTCTTCACTGTCGAAACTCCTAAATGTAGCCGTCTCTTCTACTCTAATAGCTTTATGTCTCGCACCTCTCGCCCGTGGAACTCCCTTCTCTATTCCAGTTTCCCTGAGAGCTATAATCTCCAGCTATTCAAGTGTAATGTCAATCAACATCTCCAGTTGCCTTGATCTATCCACAACCCTTCTCATCATCCTTTCTTCTATCACTTCTATCTGATCTTGCACCAAATTTTCTGTAACCCCTTGCGTCCTAGTGACTTCCCGCCTTGCTTGGGGTGAAATGCTTAAAAAAAAAATATATATATATAAGAGAGACAGAAGGAAACGGCGAATAACAAGCCTAACTAGTTGTATAAATGGAAGGGTGTCGAGCAATTGGTCATGGCTAAATGTAATTGTCAGAAAAAAATAAATAAACAAACAGAATTGACAAAGTTTGCCAATAAGCAATATTAAAAGAAAGAAAAGAACAGGACGAAAATAACACTAAGCAAACAATATATGCAAGACAAAAGTAGGCAAACCAACAGTAATGAGGGGGGGGAGGTCACGAATTAAGAATGGTGCTAAGACACAAAATGGTTACAGACAAGCGATCGCAGCGTTCTGACTTCAAGACAAGAAAGAACTTTCACCAATCGTAATGAACGGACGTTCCCTCCCAGGGAAACCTCATATCTTCTGTGGCTCTTGGGACTTAAACTCAACCGAGATCTCAAGTGGAACTCGTACGTACGATCGACTCTAAAGGTGCTAAAAAAATGGTCGGTCCTCTGAAGCGCTCGAGCAATTATCTCATCACTCCTCCTGCTATCCTCGAGATTTACAAGAGCCGGATCAGTCTGAAAATGAAGAAGTACCGCTGCCATATATGGGCAGGAGCTACCCAGTCTTCACTTTCCACTCACAACAAAGTCCAAACCCGTCTCCACGTCCTTGTTGGGGACGAAATCATTTTCCACTCCGCCACCCCTTTCTCACAGACGAGACGTCGCAAGCCTCTCACTTTTTCCTATTTCCATCGAGAGTGTTCAGATGAACTACACTCCTTCGTTTCACCAGTTCTAACCTTCATGGCTAAGACCCACCCGTGCCACGCCCATTGTACCGAATCTCTTCGTATTTCCAATGTGCCACTCGAGTAACTTCTTTCCACGAGAAGAACAGACCCAACAGTTATGTGCCACGCGTGATACACGCTTAGGCGATCATGTATCTTTCGATACATGACTGATGAGACAAATTTTTCCCGCAGTAGGTTGCCATTTCTTTCTGCGGTAGACCAGTTGCCATACAAGGGTATAGAACACGGTCTATTCTGCACTTTGGGGGTGGGGAGAAGAAGAGGGTTCATACCTTTCCCACGGATATTAGCACGTAAGTGAATTTCAGTCAGTGATGTGCCATGCGTGATACACGCTTAGGCGATCATGTATCTTTCGATACATGACTGACGAGGCAGATTTTTTCTCCGTAGTCGGTTGCCATTTCTTTCTACGGTAGACCAGTTGCCGTCTATAGAACCCGGTGTGTCCTGCTATTTACCCATAGCTGCGGTGTGGAGGGGGAGAAGTGGATTCATACCTTTCCCAAGGGTAATAGCACGTAAGTGAATTTCAGTCAGTTATGTGCCATGCGTGATATATACTTAAGCGATCATGTATTTTTCGATACATGACTAACGAGGCAGATTTTTTTCCTGCAGTAGGTTGCCATTTCTTTTTGGGGTAGACCAGTTGCCATCCAAGGCTATAGAACCCGGTCTGTCCTGCTATTTACCCAAAGATGGAGGGAAAAGTAAAGGATTCATATCTTTCCCAAGGGTATTAGCACGTAAGTGAATGTCATGGATTCGACTGGAATTCGAAATCGGCACCCGATTCCTCAATCGGAGCCGCTATCTACTACTATATAATCTTAACCTGTTGATGATAGGGTTAAGAGTTTATATTCCACACATACCCGCCAAAACAGTTCTCGAGTTTTGTATATGGTGATGACCGCTGTTAAAAAAAGGAAAAAGAACTGTCGAATTAGACCGAGTGGTGGCCTATCTTATTGGTTAGGAATATTGATAAATGGATGACACTGTTGATGGCAAACTCAGAAAGGAAACTTAAAAAAAATTCAAACAAAGTAGTAGCAGAAGGCAAGAAGAAAGGACTAACTGTTAAATGTATGAAAACAGAATAGATAGTTGTCAGCAAAAGAGACAGCTCAAGATGTTAAACTATATGTTGGAGATGTCTAAATCAAGCTTCAAAATTCAACTATCTGTGCAACAGGTGATGGAAAACGTGGCTCAGAAGTTAAGCAACGTCGAACCTGGTCAGTAACTAGATAGGTGACCACTCGGGAATACCATGTTTCTGTAAGCCTGGGTGTGCGGGTGGTGTCATGGATAACGGCTTGGAATTGGAAATCAGAGAGCGGAGTTCAAAATCCAGTCGGGTTCATTATATTCACTTACGCGTAAATATTTTTGGGAAAGGTATGAATCCACTTCTTCTGCTCCCAGCGATGGGTTAATTAGTAAAACTTGTATCACTAAAAACTATTAATATCTCAAAAAAATCTTACAATTTAAAAAATTTCTGGCTTTAAATAACCGGTAAAATATCGATAAGCCGTAGAAAACGTATCAATCAATCAAATTCAAAATGAGAACTGCAAAAATACTAGATACGGCACTAAAAGAAAGCAAGAAGGAAGGACTAACTATTAGCTGTAAGAACACAGAATGTTTGGTCGTCAGCAAAAAAAAAAATTACAAAACAAAATGGGGGTATCAAGATGAAGCAATCGAATTTTAACTATCTGCGTAATAACAGACGACAAAAAATCGAAATACTGATAAATAGTGAATAAAAAATGATGTCTTGCAGAATATAAGCAAAGTATTAAGAGATAGGAAAATACTGGTAGAAACAAAGACAAGAGTGCTGAACTGTTATGTAATATCCAGCCTTTTATATGGCAATTGTTAATGTACAATTTTCTTTCAGAGGCTTGAAGTAACAGAGACGTGGCTCTACTGACGAATGCAGAGAATAACATGGTCAGAGCATGTGAGCAACAAGGAAGTGTTTAAAGAAAAATAAGTTACTACAAAGAAACTGCTGCTAGCAATCAGAAAAAAAGAGCTGAAAATTTTTGGACAAGTTTCTTCGTCAAAATCCATCTTGCACATTTATAAATCTATCATTTGTCCGTGCATTGGATATTGCTGCCATATCTGGTCTTGAGGTTCTTGAGAAAACTCAAAGACTGGTCTGTAATGTTACCTGGCATCCCGATTTCAGTTACTTTCTCACTAACTTGACGTGGCTTCGCTCTGTCTTTTCTATAAATATTTTCATGGCAATTGTTCTGATGAGCTTTCCAGCATGACGCATATGGAAACGAGTTAGGACATCATAGAGACTTTGAGGTAGTGTGGTGACTGTAGTAAGAATGGTAAGTAAGAATGTGTACTTTTGTTGTAAGGAATACTGTGGTATGTTTGTGTCAGCAATTATAGCTGGCTAATTTTTAAATAAGACAGATAGTAGAACTACCCCCACCTCACTTTGTCCTTGTGTTACCTTTTTTGTATTATATCAAAATATTACTTTCCTCTATGGTACATCGTAGTTTCATTTTAAATGTTGTTATTTTTATTCCCTTCCCACCAGACAAATTTTATATATGGGAACTCGTCAGGACTACATCAGGTAAGTAAGGATGTGTTGTTTTTGGTGTAATGAATACTGTGCTAGGTTTGGATTAGCTAAGTTTAAGGTGAAACAGATTGAAAACCAGCCTTCCCCTATCCCTCCTTTTGGCCTTGTACCACATTTTTGTATTAAAACAAAATAAATATTACTTTCGTCTATGGTACATTTTGGATTAATTTTTAAATGTTATTTTCATTACCTATCACCACAGACAAATTGTACATATGGGAATTAGGACTCCATAGAGACTTTGAGGTATTGTGGTGACTGTAGTAGAAATGCTAAGTAAGAATGTGTTGTTTTGGTGTAAGGAATACTGCGGTATGTTTGAGTCAGTAATTGAGGTCAGCTAGGTTTAAGATAAGACAGACTGAAGACCAGCTTTCTCCTATCCACCCCCTTTTGATCTTGTGCCATTTTTTCTTTTACACAAAATAAATATTACCTTCCTCCCTGGTGCCACGAATGAATTTAAGCATAATACTAGATTGGCAATTAGGTCTCACCGTTTTACTGTTGTACTAGCTAGATGTAACCGTAAGTTCTAGTCTAATAGTTTCGTTTCTCACACTTCTCCCCCGTGGAACTCTCTTACGGTTTCTTGCATAGAGACGAGAAATATGTCACAAGGATCCATACTGAACGCCAAAGAAGCAGCGAAAACAGCGAGTGAATAGATAACAAAAGAAGGATGAAGAGTCAAAAGAGAGGAAGCTGTGGAGAGCCATGGTGGTCCATATTCTAAAAGGAGACGTCACGGAAAAGAAGAATAAATGAAGCCTCTTGTAAATCTGTAGTGGAAGTCCTAGCTTTTATCTAGGCCTGAAACCCGATCTATGGTGGCAGGGGATAATTCACGAGAATCTCCTTTGCCAGGTGAAGTCATTTATATTCCCTGTCGAATTTTTTTTTTCAAGTATCAACGCTACGATCAGCACATTTCAACTCATAAATCACTACTTGACATCATTCATAAGCCAAGTTCTCGACCCGAAAAACTTAATCTTTCATCAAGAAAAGCGCTTTGTATTAAATTGTGTTTAATTGGTTATAAATATCTATATATCTACATACAGAGTCCTTTCTTTAAAGAGAGATAGATAGAGAGAGACAGGTTTAGATAAAGACCTTAAAAAGTGTACTAACATTAACCCCGCCCCGCCCCGTCCCGCATGGGTATGTTCTAATTAATGCCAAGATCTTATATCAACACGACACAAGGCAGTTTTTTTTCCCTGCAAATTCAAAATGTAAGTGGCCGGACATCTGGGTAAATTCCTCATCCACTTTTTCAAGAATTTTTATGATTTTCATTATCGATGTAGATTGTTGAAATACTCTTTGAATATTCGTATATCTGTTGCCACTTGTTGACGGACGAGTTCCCCCTATGTAAATGCTAGATTCTAAACGCCTCAAAATACAGAAAAATACTTGTTGACAACACTAATATACTACACCATGAAAACAATAAACAAAAACTTCAAATTCTCGACGCCGTCTATGTTAAAAGCAAGCAACCAACACGCAACAAAATTTATTACCTGTATAGAAGCAATGTTTTAAAATGCATTTGAGTTGACCAACATTTAACACCATTTTGCAATTTACAAACACTGGTTATACCCCTTGCATTAAGAACGCTTGTTAACAAAACATCGGAACAACAACGGTTAATTTTAGAATCATTTACAAAAACTACCATAAACAATGATTAAAGTTACATTAAGTTTGTCTTATCACAACGTCGTTATCAGGGGTGTTTTTTCTACGACAAAAAATTGTTACGTTCATCTAAAAATCATCTATTTTTACGTGTGAAGTAAAAAAGACGAAGGTTATGTATCGTACAATTTTAAATTTTATCATGTAGGGTCACGCTTAGAAAAAAAACAAGACCCAATGACGACGTTGTGCTAATGTTGAAAGTGCATGAAATAAAATCGCCATGCATCAACATGCTAATTTTCTTCATTTAATAAGAATGCTAAGAAACTTGTCCGTAATTACGAGAGTATCTTATAAAAATAAGTAGATAAAACTTGTCTAAATTATTTATGAGACTTATCTTAATGAAAACATGCTGCCAATATATACGCAATAGATAGATAAATATAGATAGAGATATATGAAAATATAGTTTTAAGTTATGGTATATTTATGGGTTAAAATGCTCAATATCAGAGATAGAGCGAATATAAATATAAAAGTGGACATTGAAGTCAACACCCAGAGGTGACAGGCTGTTTCATGCTAGACGCAATCATCTCTCTCTCTCTCTCTCTCTCTCTATATATATATATATATATATATATATATATATATATATATATATAGATAGATAGATAGATATGAATGATAAAATATAGTTTTACGGTATGGGTTAATATGCTCAATATCAGAGATAGAGCGAATATAAATATAAAAATGGACATTGAAGTCAACACCAAGAGGTGACAGGCTGTTTCATGCTAGACGCAATCGTCTCTCTCTCTCTATCTGTCTCTCTCTCTTTCTCTCTCTCTCTATAGATAGAT
The DNA here is from genome assembly GCA_903632075.3 of Acanthosepion pharaonis. Classification (NCBI taxonomy): domain Eukaryota; kingdom Metazoa; phylum Mollusca; class Cephalopoda; order Sepiida; family Sepiidae; genus Acanthosepion; species Acanthosepion pharaonis. The sequence continues at coordinate 701,385 of CAHIKZ030000418.1, read as the reverse complement.
AGATAGATAGATAGATAGATAGATAGATATGAATGATAAAATATAGTTTTAAGGTATGGGTTAATATGCTCAATATCAGAGATAGAGCGAATGTAAATATAAAAGTGGGCATTGAAGTCAACACCCAGAGGCGACAGGCTGTTTCACGCTAAATGCAATTGTCAGTCGACATGACGAATACGTTTATAAAACAGAGTGTCGCCGCAGGGTGTTGATTTTAATGTCTCTCCTCTCTCTCTCTCTCTCTCTCTCTCTCTATATATATATATATATATATATATATATATATATATATATATATAGACGACTCTCCTTCGAAATTCGACGTATGAGGGTGAAGCAGATCAGTTTCCAGGAAACCGACACCGGCACATGAGATTTGATTATAGTGGTGAAGGCCTCGTGCAGGACCATCCACACTTTTTATATGAGGTCTGTCTGAAAAGAAACAACTGGCCTGGGTGGGGGATGTGTGAGCTACGGGTGAAAGAAACATAAGCAGATTGTGTTATCATCTAACTTGATAGCTTGGGAGTATATAACTGTAATTTTTGTTTTTTAACACTCATTGCATTTTTTTTTTTCGCATGCGAGAGTTGTGGCAGGGCAAATCGTGGCTGCTTCACCACAACAATGCACCTACTCACAACGCCCTGAACATCCGTCATTTTCTGGTTAAGAAGAACATCGCCGTACAGAAACAACCTCCTTGTTCAACCAACCAGTCTTTTTGAAGGGCCGAATACAGAGAATCGGTGCACTATGTACCACAAGGTCCCCAAACGACCATCAGCAGGTTTTGAATTCAGAGTTGTCCTTCTCCTAGGCCAGCTGCCATCCAAGGCTATAGAACCCAGTCTGTCCTACTATTTACCCATAGCTGGGGGAAGAAGAAGAGAATTCATACCTTTCCCAAGAGTATTAGTACGGAAGTGAATTTCAGTCAGTTATGTGCCATACGTGATACACGCTTAGGTGATCATGTATCTTTCGATACATGACTGACGAGGCAGGTTTTTTTCTTTCTGTGGTGGACTAGTTGCCAGCTAAGACTATAGAACCCAGTCTGCCCTGCTATTTACCCATAGCTGGAGGGAGAAGAAGAGGATTAATACCTTCCCCAAGGGTATTAGCATGTAAGTGAATGGTAATATATATTTATGCAGTTTTTTAATTTTTTTTTCTTACAAGAGTTTTTACTGATGGCACAAGATTATTTGCCAATATTATTTGCCGAAAGTACTTGGGGAAAATAACATCAGGAAACACATTTATCATCTTGAACCATCCGTCATAATACTTGCGAGAAGACGAGAAAAATTAAATAGTCTATCAAAATATGATGTTAACGAGAGCAAACACCGATCAGGATTGAAAACACTTTCATTTTCCGAAGATAGCGAAAGTGGCTAAAATGCTTATAGAAATAATAGCAAAAAATACAGTAATAATCTTGAACCACCAGTACAAGACACTTGTAAGGCAACAAAAATAAAAATAAAAACATCTTTTCTAAAGAAATATTTTCATGATATTCAGTTATATATATAGGAGTAGATAAAGTCGCTTAACGTCCAGTCCAACCTCCTCTCTTTAACTTTAACAGGAATAGACGTTTATCCCTTGTTTCCTGTTTAGGAATGGGTTTCCAGTTCTTTTGAAATTCTTTTCACTGTCTCTCAATTCCAGTAGGTGATTGCGTCTGAGTGGCATTATTTCGTTAATTGTGGTGAATTGATTATGTATATATATATATATAAAAATTATTGATTTAAAAATGATTCCAACTCGCGACATAAGACTAAATCCTCTTATGTCGCGAGTTGGAATCATATTTTTAAATAAATACTTATATTTATGCTCTACTTTTGTATCGAGCACTATTATTAAAAATAATAACTAAAATACTAAGGAACTTTGGATTATTTACCTAACCAGTTCTTTTCCTTTTTCTATATATTTTTTCACACACACACACACACACACACACACACACACACACACACACACACACACACACACACACACACACACACACACACACCCCAGTATTTGGATTGGTTGTATACAGAATAAATGACAATGACCAAAAATACTATTCTTAAAATCCGTCAATTAATCTGCTGGAGGTCCTCGCGGACAATATCCTTCCAGCAGCTGCGCGGTCTGTCGCCAGTTTGCAAATGGTGACCCGAACTGGTAGATGACTTTGGTATGGTACTCATCAGGTCGTCGGAGGACGCGAAACTAGCCAGTGAACACGGAGCTGAACGATGGTATTCTCTGGTGGCCGATCTTCGGGCGGTGGTCTTCATTGGCTACAAGATTAAACCTGTGCACTCCACAATGGTCCTGAGGTTGCGGGACTCGAAGCCATGGATTCGGGTAACGTGGGTCTTGCCGAGATGTCACGTTTCGGCTCCGTATAGTAGCACAGAAAAGACAGTGGTGTTGTAATATCGCAGCTTGCTGCGTCGGGAGATGTCTCGACGCCGTCTCCAGAGGCTCTCATCACAGCTGTAGCCAGCCCACATCTTCTGCTGATCCCAGTGAGGAGTTCACCAGTATTGTAAACTTCTGAGCCCAAGTGCATTTTCGACCAGGTGACACGCAACCCAAGCTTGTTGATACATCGTTGAACACGTGTGAGTAAATACATAGTTATTAATGGCATTCCCATTTCAGATTTGTTCGTTACCTAGACTAGTTGCCAACAAGGCTAGAGAGACTAGTCTACATTGCTATTTAATCCGTAGCACACACAGAAGACTTAGGATTTTCAGGCACTTCCCAACGATGCCACCGCTGTGATCATCTCCTCATGTGAGATCTGAACTTATGGTAGGGACGCGTGTAGGAACAAATGTGTTCATATAGGCATACATATTTATGTCTATACACGCGCATATATATATATATATATATATATATATATATATATATATATATATATAAGGTGTCCATAAATTTTCGTGTGCACTTTAAAACATTTATTACTTTATTTGTATTTGCCATAGAAATAATCTGTAAAAAATGTTATAAAGTTTAATGTACCTAGTTTTAAGTATAGCTAAAATAACTAATGTGATTTCAGGCATTACTGTAAATCAGTTGACAAATGTTTTCCGTGAATTGCAAAATCGTATTACCCATTGTATTGCTAATGATGGAGGACATGTGGAAACTTAAATGAAATTTCAATAAAACCTTAAAAAATATAGATTTACTTCTTTCTAATCCTTTTTACAAATTATTTCTATCGCAAATACAAATAAAGTTGTAAATTTTTTAAAGTGCACACGAACTCTATGGACACCCTATATATATATATATATATATATATATATATATATATATATATATATAAATATATATATATAAATGTAGAGAATCTAGTGGAGGAATCTAACTCAAGTAATAAAACGAAAGAATATTAATATACAACTCAGTGTGTCTGAAGATTTTAATCTTTTAATAATAAGCTAAATATAATGGCTCTCCACAGCTTCTATTTTTTATAAACTTCGAATTGCCGTGAATTCTTGGGAAAGATGGTGGACTGGTTTCCCGTTGCCTTTTCCAGATTTGAATTCAGAGTTGTCCTTCTCCTAGACTGGTTGCCGATAAGGCTAGAGTGTCAAGTCTACCCCGCTATTTAATCTGTGGCTGACTCATAAGACTTGGCTCATTCCGTAGTATTGTTTTCAGGCATTTCACAACGTTTCCCCAGGCCGATATTATCAAGAAGCCAGTTCCTTGTCTAGTTGCTTATAGTGAGATTTGAACCTGTATCTCTTTTTCGGAATGCTAACGGCCCATATGACAAAGAAAATTTGTATAATTTGAAGCGAGTAAAAGTGTCACCAGCTGCAGTTTTTCCCAAAGTACAGTCATCAAAGCTGATTCTATTTTAAACAGAAAACCAGGATACGTGACCCAAAGAAATGCTTATTCATTTGATCATTTGTCATCGACGAGAAATATATACATTTGTGCTGGTTACAATGAATAACTTTATTCATGAACGTTTAGAAAAGACACAACTACTGCAGGGATACACTGCTCTACGTGATCTAATTTTGTAACTCATAAATTCCCGTTCCAAACGGTCACATGACAACTGCCATGCGTCTTGGACTCTCCTAGAGGCAGAGAAAGTTTGGCAGTGACAAGGACTAGATATAATATTGAGAAGTCCCGAGGCAATAAGGTGAACTTCACCCACATAAACGCGCGCCTTAAAAAGCCGAGAGGTAGAGAACCCCCCACAAGGGTGCAGATACCTTTCGATTAATGACCTATTGTTTGTTGTGTCTTTTGTTTTATATTTTGAACTAGCAGTAGAGCCCGGCGTTGCCCGGGGATGTAACAGTAAGAGATAGATCAAGTATCGACCATCATAAAGACTGAAAAATAAAATTGACAAAGATTATTGTTTAAGGTTGACGGACACGCATGTCTTAATTAGTTTTTTGTTTTGTTTTTTTTTACGAATTGGTCAAACCCAAACTCAAACAAAAACATTGTTTTCAATCGTTATGAGTCTACCGATTGAATAGAATTTTATTATAAACAATTGTCTTGTAAATGGAATTTTAAAAACATTCTGAATGTAAAAATAAAGAAAAAAGTGTGCAAGACAATAAGAAACACTACCTGCCAAAAAAAAAAGGTGAAGTTTTGTTGAAATCGGTTGAAAAATGTAGGAAATCCGATCCCATATATAAACGAACACACACACACACACACACAACCTGGGTTTTATAAGTATAACTCGATATGAGTTGTCCCCCTTTCATTCTCGTGATGCCTCTTAATCGTGTTTTCAAATTGATTTCGTGCAAAAGCAAATGTGTTTTTTCCAATTTTGGCGCTGTCAAAACCACCACAAGGTAATTTTATGTAGTTCTGTGAAGTTTTGTTGAAATCGGTTGAAAAATGTAGGAAATCCGATCCAATATATAAACGTACACACACACACACACACACACACACACACACACACACATAAAACCTGGGTTTTATAATAAGTATGATACATATAATAAATGTGGTAAAAGTATATGGCATCGTCACTTCTTATTACATAGTACTTCTTTATTTTCTGTTCGGGAGCTCTTCCAAGCACGGAGCAGTTAAATATGTAACACCCCCTCCCCCAACACTACATTGAAATTCACAAAATCGAGCTCGAGACATTTATTTTCATTGACGTCAGTTAATTTCTGGACACAGGGACTCTAGCTTTAAAATAATTCTTTTCTTTTACTTATTCTCTATTTAGTGCAGTGTTAAAATTAAAGTACGTTCACATCCTGGGTAAGACGATAAACTACATCCGGCAGCAAGGCGTCTGATCGGGAGGTTTAGAAGAGCGTGGAAGCACCTCTTAATTGCTGATGTTCGCAGGTCCACCCTGACCCTGGGTGGTAGTACCTGTTAGGGTCCCAGCTATGGGCGAATAGTTAACCCCCAAACTGGGGTCAAAATACTATGAAAGTGTAAAAAATAGGTTTTAATATCAGTAATAAATGTTTGTGAAAATTATTACCAGTAATGAATTTTTGAAGAAAAAAATTATTACCAGCAATACATTTTTGGAAAAAATATTACCAGCAATAGATTTTTGAAAAAAAAAAAATATTACCAGCAATACATTTTTTGAAAAAAATATTACCAGCAAATAAAATTTATATCGGCATTAAATAACCCCTTGTGGTTGATATGCCGTAAAGCAAACCAGACCAAATCAAAGAACGTTCAACGCCCCCCCTAAAAGGGTATAAATTTTAACGGGAATTATTTACACATAGCAATATATTTTTCTTTAAATAATATTTTGTGGCCAACAGCATATAGTTTAAGCACACTTTTCGAAATCGTCTGCACGTGCAATTCGGAGGGGGAAAAAAAGAAGCTGGCATTCTACACAACTTCAAACAAAAGGTTAGGAAGGAAACCCCCATCAATACTGGAAAGAGCGATAACAGCTACTGGACTTGAGAAACTTATTTTATTGAGAAATTGTTTTAAGAGAACGAATTTTATAAATTTCACCCGACAGAAAATAATGACATAATCAAGAAGCTGGCATTCTACACAACTTCAAACAAAAGGTTAGGAAGGAAACGTCCATTGATACTGTAAAAAAAAAAAAAATAAAATAAACGGTAAGTGTACCAAATGACAGACACCACTGGAATACAACTTCGAAACTGTTTCGCCAGGGTACCTGCAGTGACTTCATCAGTAAGAAAATATTTGTTGTACGCATTTTATGACCAGGTACTCTATCGCGCTGAATAATTTTAACTTCGTCAATTTCTTTTAACAGGGTAGGGTTTTAGCAAATTAATGTACTTGTAGCTGTTCGATATTCCACCGATTTTTTTTACCAATTTTCCAAAACCATTAGACTCCAACTCCCGAACCGGATCTTGGATTACTTCTGGTGCCAACTGGTCTTTAGGTATACCCTATTGCATTAGAATGTAATTAGGGCTTTGATTTCGTCACTAAATATCAAAGAACTGTACCATCAAAGAACTGTATCATTTGAGGACTACAAACAGCAGCAATAACTAAAATGGATTCCAGATGTAACTCGAAGAACCTGACATTCAACACTACTTCAGACGAAAGGTTAGGAAGGAAAACCCCATCAATACTGGAAAGAGCGATAACAGCTACTGGACTTGAGAAACTTATTTTATTGAGAAATTGTTTTAAGAGAACGATCTTTATAAATTTCAACCGACAGAAAATAATTACATAATCAAGAGGTTGACTTTCCACACTGCTTCAAACAAAAGGTTAGGAAGGAAACAAACATCGATACTGGTAAAAGCTATAACTGTAGCAAATGCCAAACACCTCATAACTTGAGGATTACCAACAGTGGTAATAAGTAAAATAGATGGCACATATAACACGAAGAGAAAATAATGTCATAATCAAAATGTTGACATTCCACACTACTTCAAACAAAAGGTTAGGAAGGAAACCTCCATCAATACTGGAAAGAGGGATAACAACTACTGGACTTGAGAAATATATTTTGATGAAAATTTGTTTTAGGAAAACGATTTTTATAAATTCCAACCGACTGTTGTACTGGCTGCTCGGTCTATAAATGCTGAATGTTTCCTTATAAGGAAACGTTTAATATCACCATTACCATAGATGTTCTTTTACCTACTTTTTTTAACTTGTTTGAGGTTTTTTTCTTCTTGCAATATATCCATTTAAATTATTTCTTCTTAGTCTCCTTCTTATTGTAAGTGAAATATCAATAATAATGCTACTACAGTGTAACCCGGATATAAGAGAAACCCGGATATAAGAGAGATTTTCTCTGGTCCCAAATTAGAGCCTGTGTTAATGTATATCGATGTAAATTAGACCCGGATATAAGAGAAACCCGGATATAAGAGACTTCTTCTCCGGTCCCGACAACTCTCTTATATCCGGGTTACACTGTATTACTTAAGTCTCTTAAGTCACAATTTTGAAAGATCTATATTCATCTTCTGGCCGGTTTGAGTCGATATTTCAATTTCATGTTGACTCATCCATTGAGACATTTCTATGACCTTTATTCTCTTCTCGAGATTCACTTTTTTCCACTCCATCAGGAAATTGAAATCAGTTCACAATCCGGTACGGGTCTGAGGTCCGGTACCGGTCTGCGGTCCGGTGGTTGGGAACAGCTGTCATATAGATGTTCATTTGCCGATTCTTTACATCTTGTTTGATTTTTTTTTCCTTATGGCAATGTGTCGTATTAAATTAATTCTACATAATCAGCTTATTTGTAAGAAGTGACACATCAATAATAATTCTACTTTAATCTCTTTCTTAATATTGACGAGTTAGCTGGGGTTGGATATTGATAATCTAACCAGTTCTCTTTTAATATCTTTTGTATGCGTCCTGGGTATGGCGATAAACTACATCCGCGTCCTGGGTAAGACGATAAACTACTTCCAACAGCAAGGTCTCAGATAATGTTTTCGGAAAAATAATGTTGCCAGCTATGCGTTTAATAGTAATGTATATATATATATATATATATATATATATATATATATATATATATATATATATATATATATATAAAACTTAATTTGGCATTAAATGACCTACAGTGATTGATATGCGATAAAACCCAAGTAAACAACAACCAACCAATCTTTTTGTGTCATTTTAAAATCATTTTAAATCTCCGAAATGTTCCCATCATCAAGGTTCTTTCTGGGCTGATTTGGGCAGATTCATGTTAACGATATTCAGTCAACCCCCACGAGGGTTTCATGTGGCACAAGGCCTTTTTAACGTGGGCATTTCCGAGCCATTAGGCTCGGCCAAAAAATAGCCCATTGAACCCGTATAAACGTGTTCAGGGCCGGTTTTACCTCCCCGAAGAAGACTCCACCCTTCGGCGTAGCCTCCTTCGGGTTCCTCCCGTCCGTAGACAGAGAGTTGAACCGAATAGTTGCTCAAGAGTTGAGCGACTGACTCAATAAGGTTCCAGCGAGATTTGAACTCGTATCTTTGGATTTACAGTCCAGAACGCTAGCCATTACACCATCAAAGGCAGATTCATGTTGACTCATTCTTTGGGACATTTTGTTGATTTGCATTCTTTTCTTCAAACTCATTTTTCACGTTATGAAATTTAAACCGTTTACAATAAATAAAAAAAGTACCCATCGTGAAGTCACCAGAGTTTATGCAACCCCTGTTTGGTTCATTTCCCATGAGAAATTTGTACACGTATCTTAAAGTAAGAACGCGTTTACTATGGGGATGGGCATTTGGCACGTATCATTTGCCTGACCTCTTTTCAGGCCCATGTTATCACCTTTCGTATTATGTCAATGCGACTACTTCGAGGCCTGAATACTTCACCTGAAAGCACGTTGTAAAACGTCTTCTCCCTCTCTTTCTTTTATTAGTTCTTTCTTTCTTCGCATTATCTTTTTTCACTCTTTCTATTCTCTTTCTCCCTTTCTTTCTTGGGAGACATATTCGGAGCGTTATTTACGATATAGGCTTATTGACCTGAATATTTCTTTCTTTATGTCTTGAAACTTCTTTTTCTATTTTCTTTCCTTTTTCTTTCATTTATGTATTTCTTACTTATTCAATCTATTTTTCTTTCATTCTTTCTTTCTGTCTTTTAACTTCTTTCATTTCCCTTTTATCTTCCTCACGTTTCTTTCTTTATTTTATACTTATTTAATATCTTCCTTCTTTCTTTAATCTTGTAAATGATACATTTTTCCTTTATTTTTCTTTCTTGTTTCCTATCTTTCTCTCTGTTTTCCTTCTTTTTAGTCTTTTTCATTATAATTCATTTTCTTCCCTTATAATATCTTTCATTTTTTTAATTTCAATCTTTTAACTGTCTCTTTCTGATCTTAAGTATAAGCCTCCTCCTTGTTTGTAACCTCCCTAAGACCTCATCGTTGCTCACACGCTCGGTCCATGATATCCTTAGCATCCTTCTGTAGAACCACACCTCCGTCGCTTCGAGTCTCTTCTTCAGCTTTGAGGAAATTGTCCAACATTCGCTGCCGTAAAGAAGAACAGATGTCACGTAACAGTTCAGTATTCTTTTCTTTGTTACCAAAGAAATTCTCCTGTCTCGCAGTATTCTGCCCAGCTTTTGGAATGCGTCCTTGGCCATTCCAATATGTCTACGGATCTCATTGTCGCACTTACAATCTTCTGTCAAGACGTCTCCCAGGCAGCTGAAGTTTCTGGGACATATAATGAGGAAGGAGTGCTTGGAGAATCTGATACTCACGGGTCAAATAGAGGGAAAGAGAGACAAGGGAAAACAACGCATGACATACCTAGCGAGCTTAAGCAAGTGGATGACAGAACGTGGTCTGGGGGAGAAAGCAGAGGGAAGGAGCTTGCTGAGAGCCGCAAAGGATAGAGAGAGGTGGAGAGCCATGATCGCCTACGTCCTGAAAGAGATTGGCACATAGAAAGAAAAAGAATTATTTAACTTCATTCGTCCTTTTCTTTTTCTTTCCTTTCTCACCTTCTTGAATTTTTGCCTTCCCAATCACTCTATATTTTAATCCCTTTTCTTTCTTCTTTCTTTCTTTCTTTTTCTCCCCCGCCCCATACTATGCCATTGTAAATACAAGAGGCCTGAATGGCCGCAGATCTTTTATGTACTGTGCCCCTTCAGAACGTAGGCGATCATGGCTCTCCACATCTTCCTGTCCCTTATAGCTCTCAATAAGCTTTATCTTTTCCTTATTTTTCCCAGACCCCGTTCTGCCATTCACTTGCTTAAGCCCTTTATGTATGTCACGCGTTGCTTCTCCTTGTCCCTCTTTCCCTTTATCTGCCCTGTGAGTATCAGATTTTCCAAGCCCTCTTTTCTCGTTACGTGTCCCAGAAACTTCAGCTGCCACTTTCTGATGTTAAGTATAAGTTTCCTCTTTGATTGCATCCTCTCCAAAGCCTCTTCGTTGCTCGTATGCTCGGTCCATGATATCCTTAGCATCCTTCTGTAGAACCACATCTCCGTGGCCTCGAGTCTCTTCTGCATCTTTGGGGAGACCGTCCAACATTCGCTGCCGTAAAGTAGGACAGATATCCCGTAGTAGTTCAGTACTCTTTTCTTTGTTACCAACGAATCCCTCTTGTTTTGTAATACGCATTTGGAATGCGTCCTTAGTCATCCCAATACGTCTTCGGATCTCAGCGTCGCACTTACCATTCTCTGTCAGAACACTTCCCAGATACTTAAATTTCCGCACCTGCTTGATTTTAGTTCCCTCGGCCTGTAAATCGCATTTCGGGCTCATCTTTTTTACTGAGGACCATGCATTTTGTCTTCTTCTTGTTTATGCTTAGTCCTTTCTTCTCGCTCTTTTTCGCTACCTTCTATAGAAGGTTTTGTAGTTTCCTTTCCCTATTTGCTAACAGTACTGTCTCATCTGCTTAGCTTATGTTGTTAAGATTATGGTCGGCAGTGATAAATCCTGGTAGGATTTCCAGTTCTCTCAAAATTGTAACGCTGTATAGTTTAAATAAGTCCGGTGAGAAGACATATCCTTGCCTTACGCCCCCTTTCTGATTTTCTATATCTGCTGAACTCATTTTTTTTTATCTTTACTTCCTAAAAGTAATGTGTCGAAAATTTACAGCTTCTTTGCAAAACTTCACTTTTCCTTTCTTTATTCTTAATACATTTCTTTTTTTTTTTACATTTCTTTCTTTCTTTCTTATAATTTTCTTTCATTTTTATCAATATTTGTTTCAATTTTCTTTTTCATCTTAACCCATTTCTTCATTCTATTTAGATTTTTTTTCTTCGTTCTTTCTTTCTGTCTTGTATCTTCTTTCTTTCTTTCTTAACGTTTTTTAATCTTTCTTTCTTTCTTAATGTCTTTTAATCTTTCTTTCTTTCTTAACGTCTTCCTTTCTTAACGTCTTTTAATCTTTCTTCCTTTCTTAACGTCTTTGTTTCTTAACGTCTTTTATCTTTCTTCCTTTCTTAACGTCTTTCTTTCTTAACGTCTTTTAATCTTTCTTAACGTCTTTCTTTCTTAACGTCTTTTAATCTTTCTTTCTTTCTTAACGTCTTCCTTTCTTAACGTCTTTTAATCTTTCTTTCTTAACGTCTTCCTTTCTTAACGCCTTTTAATCTTTCTTTCTTAACGTCTTTCTTTCTTAACGTCTTTTAATCTTTCTTTCTTTCTTAACGTCTTTTAATTTTTCTTTCTTAACGTCTTTCTTTCTTAACATCTTTTAATCTTTCTTTCTTTCTTAACGTCTTTTAATTTTTCTTTCTTAACGTCTTTCTTTCTTAACGTCTTTTAATCATTCTTTCTTTCTTAACATCTTTTAATCTTTCTTTTGTTTCTTTCTTAATGTCTTTCTTTCTTAACGTCTTTTAATCTTTCTTTCTTAACGTCTTTCTTTCTTAACGTCTTTTAATCTTTCTTTCTTAACGTCTTTTAATCTTTCTTTGTTTCTTTCTTAACGTCTTTTAATCTTTCTTTCTTAACATCTTTTAATCTTTCTTTGTTTCTTTCTTAACGTCTTTTAATATTTCTTTCTTAACGTCTTTCTTTCTTAACGTCTTTTAATCTTTCTTTCTTAACTTTTTCTTTTTTAACGTCTTTTACTCTCTCTTTCTTTGCGTCCTTCTTTCTTTCTTAACGTCTTTTTTCTTTCTTTCTTAACGTCTTTTAGTCTTTCTTTCTTTACGTCTTTTAATCTTTCTTTCTCCACCTAGTGCATACTGTGTAAATGTGAATGCGATGATTCTAACGTCTTTCTTAACGTTTTTTAATCTTTTATCCTTTTTTTTTCCTTTATTTCTCTCTCTGCTCCACCCCCTCTGTATACTGTGCCAATGTGAATGCAATGAACTAAACTAGAGGCCGGAATGGCCACATATACAACTAGTGAAAGTATGTCGGCGAACAAATGAAACAAACTGTTTTTGAGGCCACGCATTTTTTTGGGTTTCATCACAATAAGAAAATGGGTTTTAAAAATAGAAACAAACGGATTTTGGGTGAGGTAGTGTTACTAGTGGAGTAATGGATAGCGGCTCGGATTGAGGAATCGGAGAGCCGAGTTCGAATGCCAGTCGAATCCATTACATTCAGTTACGTGCTAATACCCTTAGGAAAGATATGAATCCTCTTCTTCTAGCATAACAGACCGGGTTCTATAGCCTTGGATGACAACTGGTCTACCGCAGAAAGAAATGGCAACCTACTCCGGGAAAAATGACAACCTACTGTGGAAAAAAATCTTTCGATACATGACTGACGAGGCATGGCACATAACTGACTGAGTGCTACTGTAGCACTGAGGTGGGACCTTGACAATGTTTGGGGGTCAGCAGATTGAGATGCCAGGAGCTAGAGAAGAAAAGGAAGTTGATCAGAAAGAAATCACCAGACATCGAAGGCACATTGTAAATCAGTTTGATTGATTGATCATGTTCAGTACGGTTCACCGATTTTCAGTTCTGAGTCACTAACCCTAACCGGAAATAAAGAAAACTGGTCGAAATTAATAGCTTTTTTTAAAAAAATTGTTGTTGTTGTTGTTACTGTTGTGGTTAAAGGCAGAATTTAAAAGAAAGAAACAGGGAACGAAAGAAATAAAGAAAGAATTGAAAAAGAAAAGAAAGAAATAAAAAACAAGAAAAAAAAACAAAAGAAAAAAGAAAGAACGAAAGAAGAAAAAGAAAGAACGAAAGAAAGAAAGAAGAAAAAGAACGAAAGAAAGAAAGAAGAAAAAGAAAGAAAGAAAGAAAGAAAGAAAGAAGAAAAAGAACGAACGAACGAAAGAAGTTAAAGAACGAAAGAAAGAAAGAAGAAAAAGAAAGAAAGAAGAAAAAGAACGAAAGAAAGAAGAAAAAGACCGAAAGAAGAAAAAGAACGAAAGAAAGAAAGAAGAAAAGAAAGAACGAAAGAAAGAAAGAAGAAAAGAAAGAACGAAAGAAAGAAAGAAGAAAAAGAAAGAAAGAAAAAAAGAAGAAAAAGAACGAAAGAAAGAAAGAAGTTAAAGAACGAAAGAAAGAAAGAAGAAAAAGAAAGAAAGAAGAAAAAGAACGAAAGAAAGAAGAAAAAGAACGAAAGAAAGAAAGAAGGAAAAGAAAGAACGAAAGAAAAGAAAGAAAGAAGAAAAGAAAAGAACGAAAGAAAGAAAGAAAGAAAAAAAGAAAGAAAAGAAAGAAAGAAGAAAAGAACGAAAGAAAGAAAGAAGTTAAAGAACGAAAGAAAGAAAGAAGAAAAAGAACGAAAGAAAGAAGAAAAAGAACGAAAGAAGAAAAAGAACGAAAGAAAGAAAGAAGGAAAAGAAAGAACGAAAGAAAGAAAGAAGAAAAGAAAGAACGAAAGAAAGAAAGAAGAAAAAGAACGAAAGAAAGAAAGAAGTTAAAGAAGGAAAGAAAGAAAGAAGAAAAAGAAAGAAAGAAGAAAAAGAACGAAAGAAAGAAGAAAAAGAACGAAAGAAGAAAAAGAACGAAAGAAAGAAATAAGGAAAAGAAAGAACGAAAGAAAGAAAGAAGAAAAGAAAAAACGAAAGAAAGAAAGAAGAAAAAAGAACGAAAGAAAGAAAGAAGAAGAAGAACGAAAGAAAAAGAAAGAAAAAAAAGAAAGAAAGAAGAAAAAGAACGAAAGAAGAAAAAGAACGAAAGAAAGAAGGAAAAGAAAGAACGAAAGAAAGAGAGAAGAAAAGAAAGAACGAAAGAAAGAAAGAAGAAAAGAAAGAACGAAAGAAAGAAAGAAGAAAAAGAAAGAAAGAAAGAAAGAAAGAAAGAAGTTAAAGAACGAAAGAAAGAAAGAAGTTAAAGAACGAAAGAAGAAAAAGAACGAAAGAACGAAGAAAAAGAACGAAAGAAGAAAAAGAACGAAAGAAAGAAAGAAGGAAAAGAAAGAACGAAAGAAAGAAAGAAAGAAGAAAAGAAAGAACGAAAGAAAGAAAGAAGAAAAGAAAGAACGAAAGAAAGAAAGAAGCAAAAGAACGAAAGAAAGAAAGAAGTTAAAGAACGAAAGAAAGAAAGAAAAAAAAGAAAGAAAGAAGAAAAAGAACGAAAGAAAGAAGAAAAAGAACGAAAGAAGAAAAAGAACGAAAGAAAGAAAGAAGGAAAAGAAAGAACGAAAGAAAGAAAGAAGAAAAGAAAAAACGAAAGAAAGAAAGAAGAAAAAGAACGAAAGAAAGAAAGAAGTTAAAGAACGAAAGAAAGAAAGAAGAAAAAGAAAGAAAGAAGAAAAAGAACGAAAGAAGAAAAAGAACGAAAGAAAGAAAGAAGGAAAAGAAAGAACGAAAGAAAGAAAGAAGTTAAAGAACGAAAGAAAGAAAGAAGAAAAGAAAGAAAGAAAGAAGAAAAAGAACGAAAGAAAGAAAGAAGTTAAAGAACGAAAGAAAGAAAGAAGAAAAAGAAAGAAAGAAGAAAAAGAACGAAAGAAGAAAAAGAACGAAAGAAAGAAAGAAGTTAAAGAACGAAAGAGAGAAAGAAGAAAAAGAAAGAAAGAAGAAAAAGAAGGAAGAAACGAAAAAAGGAAAAAGAAAAGAAAGAAAGAACGAAAAAGAAAAGAAAGAAAGAACGACAAAAGGAAGAAGAAAAGAAAAAAAGAAAGGACGACAAAAGGAAGAAGAAAAGAAAGAAAGAAAAGACGACAAAAGGAAGAAGAAAAGAAAGAAAGAAAGGACGACAAAAGGAAGAAGAAAAGAAAGAAAGAACGACAAAAGGAAGAAGAAAAAGAAAGAAAGAAACAACAAAAAAGAACGAAAGAAAAAAGAAATAAAGAACGAAAGAAAAAAGAAAGAAAGAAAGAAAGAAAGAAAGAACGAATGAAAAAAAGAAAGAAAAAAGAAAGGAATAAGGAACGTAAGAAGAAAAGAAAGAACGAAAGAAAAAATAAATAAAGAAAGAATTAACGAAGAAAAGAAAGAAATAAAGAAGAAAAGAAGAAAAAAGAAAGAGCGATAAGAATTACTAGACTTGAGAGACATTTTTTCCTGAAAAACTTTTAAGAGAAAGCTTTTATGAATCTGTGAAGATTCTGAAGAAAGATATGTACTTCGGTTTGCACCGATTCTGATGAATTCGATTGCGCACGCGCGTGTCTATATGTGAAAGAAAGAAGAAAAACACCTGGAAAGAAAAAAAAAGTATATACATAACTGTAAGAAAGAAAGAAAAAAAAGAAAGAAATAAGAAAGAAACAATGACGGAAAGAAACACAACAGTAAGAAAAAAGAAAGAAAGAAAGATAACCATAAGAAAGAAAGAAAGTAAGAACAAAAAATATATAACTATAAAGAAAGAAAAAAAGAAAGGATAAAGAAAGAAGGAAGGAAAGAAAAACAATCATAAGAAAGAAAGGAAACCGTAAGAAAGAAAGAAAGAAAAAAAGAAAAAGAAACAAACAAACAAATAGAGAAGTTAGAAAGGGGTAAATTAAATCAAAAGAGGAGTAAGTCAAGGAGATGATAAATTACATTTTGTTGATTTTTCTATGAGAGGGAAGCCAAAGAGAAAAATAGGTAGCGAACATCAATAAATTTACAGACTCAAAAAACAAACATGGCCGACGTGGGATGATTGTAAAAGAAAGAGAGACGCGGTAATCCATTCATCTTTTATACTTTATTTACACCGCTTATTTTTACCTCGTTTTAAAAATCTGCTCGCCTTGAAAGCCTTAACCTCCGGTAATTTGCTGGTCGACGTGTTTTGTTAGGCGTAAACGATATGTAATCGGTCGTTGTTTCCATTCTCCTATATGGATGTGAAACGTGGACAATGTTGACAGAAATAGAGAGAAGGATCCAAGCGTTTGAAAACAAATGCAGGAGAAAACTCCTTGGCATCTTCTATCAGGAACAAAAAAAACCCCAATGAGTTTGTGCCGAAAAGGGTTGAAAGTTTAGTGAACCACCAGGAACCTCTTCTGGCCACTGTCCAAAAAAAAAATGGCGTGGGTTGAACACGTAACAAGCCACGACAGTCTGTACAAAGACCATTATGCAAGGCACCGTTGAAGGTGGACATAAGCGTGAACGCCAACGCAAAAACTGGCTGGACAATGTCAAGCAATGGACAGGTATGACTGTGCTAGAAATGCTGATGGCTGCCGTTGATAGACCATTGTGAGGAGGTTTAATGCGGCTTTTGCATTCAGATCCCGCTACGATTACAAAAGTTAAAGGGCTGATGATGATGAGGATTATTATTATTATTATTATTATTAAAAACTATCAGAAAAAATGGATTTTCAATGGTCAGGAATTAATGTAAATGGTACTAACAGAATAGGATTTGTTATATGAATACCGAATAGACACTGCTAATGCTTTTACTGTAGAAATTCATTAAAACACAGAAAGAAAGGGATTGTCGGTGGTCAGGAATTAATGCAAGTCGCATTGAAACATAAGTATAGGTATACCGTAAATATATTGCTAATAAGTTTTCTATAGGAATATATTGAAAAACAGAGAAGATGGATTGTCAGTGGTCAGGAATTAATGCAAAATTAAAAATGTGTATAACGTATGTATCAGCACGGTCTTTCTAAAAAAAAAAACAAAAAAATAAAAAACAAACGTAAACAAAAACGCTTTTTGAATGATTGAAATGCCTTCTTTGAGTTTAAATTTCGTTTCTATTTGAAAGATAATGACCATGAAAAGCTCACCCGAATTAAAAGATAAATTAATTTCTGTATATAAATTAACTTTTTAACAATTTTAAAAACATTGACACGTAACTTAGATGCGTCAGAAGGCTGAAAGTATAACTCATAGTGAGAACTGGACAGGTGACCCAGTCGTAATTTATCTAGCGGGATAAGTTTCTTAAATATTACACCACGTTGAAATCACGCAAGAGCAATTATACATGAAAAGTGAATTTGATCCATACTGGTGGCACCATCTAAGCTACGTAGTAATGTTTTTAAATGCCTTATATATATATATATATATATATATATATATATATATATATATATATATATATATATATATAAATAATCAGTTGGAAAAAAAAGCTCGGATAGCCGAATTTGCAGAGATGTCAAAAGAAATCGATACCCGAGAAAAAAATGGAAAAAAAAAAGAACTAAAAATATTTGAACGGGGCGAAACAAATCGTCCAGTGCTCAATACGCTAATTAGAGCAAGAATAAATGAAATAAATCCTAAAGAGCCAGGAAAACCTACCTAGGTTTCACCTAAACGGATCTTCAGGGTAAGCTGGCCAGCTCTTTAGGATTATATATATATATATATGAATAAAAATGACAATGGGAAAACTAATAATTGCTGACGCGTTTCGTCCAATGTGGACTCTATCAAAGCAAAATACGAAATGAATTTAATTGAACAAGGTAACTAATAAAAACAAAAACAGAATGTTCCTAGGAACTGGGATGTAGAGAAACGCTATTTTCATATTTTCAGTTGCTATTGTCATTTTTATTCATAAATATTGTCTTCTCTACTGGTTAAAGCGGAGAAATTTTCATATATATATATATATATATATATATATATATATATATATATATAAGTGAACATAGAAGTCAATACTTAGAGGCGACAGTCTGTTTCATGCTAGACGCAATCGTATTTACACACGCCCCACCTCTGATATTAAGCACTTTATCCCATAAATAAAACACATCTTAAGACTATATTTCTTCATATATATATATATATATATATATATATATATATATATATATATATATATATATATATAAAGCATTCATTAACATCAGGTATGAACACGGCCACAATGTACTAGACGTGTTTGGAAAAAAAAAGCATTCCCTCACTCTAGAAACATATAAAAATGTACACATTAAGTTAAAAAAAATAAAACAAATCCTTAATAGTGATTAATAGAACAGCCGAAAGCGTTCGGATATCTAGAACATTCGGACAGTTTTTAGAGACTTTATGTCCAGAAAAGAAATCAGTTATACGAACACAGGCAAAATTAAAAAGAAAATTTTTAAAATTGACTAGAAATTATTAAAATAAAAATCTTAATCGCAGTATATCGTGGCTGTCTTCTCGGTTTCGAACGTGACCACCTCCTTTATTGCATGTCCTCACCCCACCCCCTCCCACTCCCCCCTCAAATTCTATGTATTCGCAGGTGACTCTTCAGGCCAGCCAAACTGCGACAAATTTTGCCACAGAATTGGCATACCCGATCAGTTTTGTTTACAGTGACATTATTCGGGTGCACACTAAGTTTTGCACATTTACGCAAATGGCTTTTGAAGCCGGCAAAAGATAGGCACAATTTTCCGCATATGTCACAATTAACGGGGTGAATTTGTGGACCCGGTGCTGGACCCCGTTCGCCTTTACGAATCAGACGTTTGTAGGCACTGTACTGCATATGGCTATTCTCAAAGGACTCAATGCTTTCGTGAATTAGTTTCCGCCACTTACTTCTATCCAAAGCCATTTTTCCCATTGGTCTACCGATAGTCCAGATTGTTTCAGATAAGATATATATATATATATATATATATATATATATATATATATATATATATATTATATTAAAAACGCAGATTGTGTGTGTGTCTGTAACGTTTATACATTGGATCGGATTTCCTACATTTTTCAAACGATTTCAACAAAAGCTCTCTCTCTCTCTTTATATATATATATATATATATATATATATATATATATATAAGTTTTGAAGATCTTGGTAAACCATATGGATAATCCCAAGGAGGATGAAATCCTGAAAGCTCAATGTAAATCCAGAGCTAATATTTAAAAAGAAAAACAGACCACTGTACCTTAAAGTGGTCTGTTTTTCTTTTAAATATATATATATATATATATATATATATATATATATATATATATGAAGAAATATAGTTTTAGGTATGCTATATTTATGGGATAAAGTGCTCAATATCAGAGATTGAGCGTATTTTAATGTAAAAGTTAATGTTGAAGTTAACACTCAGAAGCGACAGACTGTTTCCTGCTAAACGCAATCATCAGGTCTTATGATTTGTTTAGCATGAAACAGTCTGTCGCCTCTGAGTGTTCACGTTTTTATATTTCAACATCATCACTTGATAAGACACCAGAGGTGTTGAAACAAAATGGCTATTTTTGTAGTGATTTTATAACATATTTATGTTATAATTTTCGAATAAATAATTATATATATATATATATATATATATATATATATATATATATATATATATAGAGAGAGAGAGAGGGAGAGAGAGATGACCGTGTTTACAAAATAAAACATTCGTTTAATTCTAGATACATACATAAGACAAGCCATACATTCAATTAAGAGAAAATATAAAATCATCCTTGGTTACAGCTAAAAGAATAGCCGAAAGCGCTCGGACATACAGAACATTTGAACAATTTCTACATAACTTATGGCCAGAAAAGAAGAAAAAAATTAAATAAAAAACCCTCATCCGCAGTATCTTGTCAGTCGTTTTTAATGAAACCTGCATAAAAGAGGGATTGCTTCCGAAATACACAAATCATATATATATATATATGTGTGTGTGTGTGTATTCAGTAAATTAAATCCTCAAACTTTCGGTCCTATGCTACATTTAAGCTATGCGTTGTTTTTTTAAATGCCCGAATAGTTTATTTATCGAAGTGCCCATTCATATATATGGGTGTGTGTTCGTCGTCTTCTTTCTTCCTTAGATTTATTTCTTCCTTCCGTATCTCCTCGATTAAAAACAAGATATTTAAAAAAAACAAAAAAAAACAAACGCTATCCTTTCAATATTATTAAATCAAAATAGGCGTTTGAAAAGCTGGTAAATTGAACAGAGACCACAACAAATAAACAAGAACTAAAAATAGACAGAAAGGTGTAATATTAGCAACAATCATAGTAAGAACACTAGTAATAACAATAATAAATAAGTATAAATGTAAATTCTATCTTCTTACCTGAACAACCGACGGGCAAAAAAATGTGTACTGATTTTGACTGAGTTGTATATTGGCCGTACTGACAAAGGGAGGCTTGTCCGGCCGGAGTCGACGATTGTCCATTGCGGCCTTTCTTCTTCTTCTGTGACGATAGTGGACTGGTGGTAGTCCTTGACTTGAAGGGAACCACGGAGGTACGCCACCATATACTGCATATGCCGGCGATCTGTTATAAAAAGAGGAGAGGAGGTTTTCTTAAGACGAAGCAAGAAGTCGGAATTTGAAGAAAAAATGTGATAAACTTTAACAGGATGTGGAATTTTACGGAGGTGTTTATTTATTTATTTATTTATTTATTTTTGTTTAACAATTACTTATAATCTTTTCAATTTCTTTTTATCTACGTGTTGTTTCCCATTTGAAAGATTTTATTTATTTGTCAGTTCGCACGCAAATTACACCTACAGAAGGAATTTTTAAAGTTGGGAAGAGGAGGAGGAGGAAGGGGAAGAGGAGAGGGAAAATGTTTACAGATAAGAAAAGGAAGTGGCGAAACGGGAAAAGGAAGGTGAAGGAGAAAGTAGGAGTAGGAAAGAAAAAGAAAGAAAAGTGTAAAAAAAAAAAATTACAGTAGGGGAGGGAAAGAAAAAAAAACGAAAGTAATGAAGAGAGAAGTAAGAATAAAGAAAAAAAAATGGATACAAAAGAAGGAAAAGGAAAAAGAAAGTAGGAGAGGTGGAAAAAATGAAGAAGAAAGGCTAAAAATGAGAGTGGGAAAGAAAAATCGATAAAAGAAACAAAGAAATTGAAGAAAGCACAGAGAAAGAAAAAAGGGAGGAAAAAGGATGATGATGAGAAGAAAAGAAAAGGAAAAAAAAAGGTAGAAAAAAAAAAGGACAAGGAATGAAGAAAAGAAAAAAAG
>CAHIKZ030000418.1:660000-677500 GCA_903632075.3 Acanthosepion pharaonis | reverse complement strand
TCTTATAACCAGAAACAGAAATACACGGCTGAAATTTCTTGAACGCATAACGAGAAAGGAAAACAACTCTCACGTGACATACTGTGGGCAAGAGAGAGAGAGATAGGAGGTTGTGGAGGGCCATGATCACTGACGTCTAGAAGAGATCCGGCACATAGAAGAAGATGAAAAAGAAAATTAGGGCAACACTGCCTTAAGTAGTTGACTTGTCATCAAGCCGGTCGGCGTCTTTCTCTTCATAGACACCGGAAGAGCAATAAACTAATAAGCTAGTAAATCAATTTTAACACCAGCTGGATTCGTAACAAAGCCGTAATGTCATAAGACCTTCGTTTCTTTTTTCGAATAATCGGTGTCCGGATAATCGGATATTCCATGGTACGTTGTAGACTTCCACGTGGGTGTTATGATTTTTTTGTGCATCGATGAGCAACTGTTATTTCCTCACTAAATCATACATGCTTACAAGGAATTCCCATAAACAAAGCGCGTATATATATATATATATATATATATATATATATATATATATATATATATATATATGTTTCATTACAAACGACAGACAAGGTACTACGGTTAATGTTTTTATTTAATTTTTCTTGTGTTTTAACAAGAGCTTTTTTTACTGGACAAAAAAAATTGATAATGGCTAAAGGTATAGCTGAAAGCGCTCGGAAATAGAAAACATTCGGACAGTTCTTACACACCCTTTGTCCAGAAAAGAAAGCTCTTGTCAGAACACAAGAAAAATTAAATAAATAGCTTAACCGTAGTACCGTGTCTGTCGTTTTTAATGAAACATGCATAAAGGAAGGATTGCTGCCTAAATATATAACTATATATATATATATATATATATAATGTATATTAGGGCAGACACCTTTCTTTTAAACATCTTTCGCTAAATATGATGGACAAGGAAAATGTTATTAATTTTTTATTTAGTTTTTTTAGGGTCCTAACATTTTTCCGTTTGGTGGGAATGAAGGAGTATAAAATGTGTTCATATTGTACATTATCCCAAGTGCTTTCGGCCACTTCCTTAGCCATTTTCAAGGGTTGTTTTGTTTTGGTGTTGTTCGTTTATTTTCCCGCGAACCTTGTCGCTAATCAGAATGACCACATCAAATTTAAAATATCGATGGCCAATATAGTGTAACAATTTAACTGCCCAGTACAAAACAGTGTTTCATGTCATAAAACAAATACTTTACTTTGATTCATGTGTTTCTGTGTGTGAGTATATATAAAAGTATATATGTATATATATCTATGCATGTATGTATATATATGTATGTATATATGTATGTATAATGGACTCACCCGTCGGTTTTGACGTATGAGGATCTGACAACTTAATTAATTCAGTTATGAAATTTTTTGTACGATAATCTTAAGTGGTACTTAAGACCGGCTTGTGATTTACAAAGGAGGCCGCATATGGAGCAAGAGTGGGGATTGTGGGATGAGATCACTGTTAGATTGGCTGACCTTTTAGATCATGCTCTCGCTTCTTGAAGACGATTCAGACAAGCAAATTAAAAACTGCTGAGACCACTAAAACACGTTGATCGCCATTCTACCCTCGCCAAGGCTAAGCGCACGAGAGTGTTATGAGGTATGTTGACAGCTGACAAGTTGCTCTTCATCTTGTCTTTGTATCAATCGGCGTCCTACATTCCTGTAGCCCTGATCTAACTGGCTGTACGTTAGGATCTTGGGTATCCTGTCATCAGACATTCTCAAGACATGACCAGTCCACCGTAATTTAGACTGTATGAGAAAAGTCTCGATTATTCCAATATTATGCCTGTTAAACAGGTCTACGTTAGATGTTATTACCAGTAATACATTTTGGTTTGATTTGGTTTGGTTTATTTTGCTTTACGGTGTATCAACCTCAATGGGTTATTTAATGCCGACAAGATTTTTATGGCTGGTAATATTTCTTTTAAAAAATGTATTGCTGGTAATATAATATGTAATCATTTTTTCTTTAAAAATCTATTGCTGGTATTTTTTATTTTATTTTATTTATTTATTTTTTTTTTTTTTTACAAAAACGTATTGCTTGTATTAAAACTCTATTTTTACACTTTCATAGTGTTTTGACCTCAATTTGGGGGTTAACTATTTGCCCATAGCTGGGACCCTAACAGGTGCTACCACCCCGAGTCAGGGTGAACCTTGGAACACCAGCAATTAAGAAGTGGTTCCACACTCCTCAAAACCTTCTGATCAGAGACCTTGCTGACGGACGTAGTTTATCGTCATACCCAGGACGTAATAGATTTTGGAAAAATAAATTATTACCAGCAATAATACATCATTACCAGCAATACATTCTTGAAAAAGAAAAATATTACCAGCTATATATTTTTTTGAAAAAAATATTACCGGCTATATATATTTTTGAAAAAAATATTACCAGCAATACATTTTTGAGAAAATATTAAAAACAGTACATTTTTGAAAAACAAAATATTACGAACAATGTTGTTGGCATTAAATAACCCACTGAGGTTGATTTGCAACAAATCAAACCATGTACGAGGATTGATGTCACAAAGCAATTCAACATTCTTTTCTTTGTTTCTGGCAGAATTAAAAAAATAAAAAAAACAATTAAAAAAATAAAAAAAAACTGACTGTACCCATAAATATTTCACGGTTTTTCTGTTTTGGATTTTCCAAAGAGTTATTTTTTGATTTAATCACAGAAAGCATTCAGGTAATTCCCCAGCAGCCTTTCTTTCATTATATTATTTCATGTTTTCTTAAAATACTTCAGGCCCTGAAGTTGGCGTTCAACCATAATACAGTCTGTCGCCATTTTTATATTTCCATGCATAGAGCGTATGAAAAAATAAAAGTAGCGACAGAAAGTATTAAGCACTTTTACTCATAATTACAGCATACCTTAAAACTATGCTTTTATCAACAACTAGCAGCACGAGCCGGCGTTGCCCGTGCTTGATTCAAAAATCGTACGACTCATACAGCAATCCCTATCACTTGACTTAAAATATTTTTACCCTTCCTTGCCTTTAAAGGAGTGCCCTTTGCCGTGCTGATGTTGCTATATGCCTTACTTCTTGCCTATCTCACACTGCGAATTTTTTCTAAGCTCTATACTAAACATTAAATCTGTTACGAAAAATAACTAAACAAAATGAACACAAAACGATCTGCTTTAAAAAAGGACTCGTAACTGGAAAAACCGAATGAAAAAAGAATGTTAACAACAAATACTTTTTCACACCTAACCTAGTTCTGCGGAATCAGAATTAACGTTGTGTTTAAGCAAGCGAATGAGCCAATTGGAGTAAAGTGCCAAGCAGATTTAAATTTTTCCCACTTGTGACGAATGCAGCTATCGATTTTTTTTTGTATGCTAGCATGCTAGTTAACATTCGTGTCAGTCAGCTGTTGGCTCTCACGCTGGCCAATAGAATCTTCCTGCCTATTCGTGGCAGCCAGCTATAGGCTCTCACTCTGGCCAATACAAAATGGCCGCAAACTACATGAAAACTGCCGTAGAAGCAAGAAAAAATCGATTATTTCAACTATCGAAGGGAGATGGGAAATGCAAAGTCGGTCTTGGGCTTCCCGCTATCTTGGAGCATGTGCATGTAAATTTTGGTGCAAATCCGTCGAAAATTGCGGCCGTGCATTCGTTACACACACACACACACGCACACACACACACATCCTGCCTTTTATAGACATTAAAAATAAAAACATCTCAATATATATGATTAAAATGAAAGTTGGTCTACGTGTGCTTCTTATAATATATAGATTAAATAGGCTGACTAATGAAATTTGAAGGATAAAAAACAACAAAATGATATCAAAATTGTCAATAAAATTGATATTTATTACCTTTTGATTGAAACGAAATAAATTTTAATTTCGGAATTTTCAAACACGCCTGTGTGCTCTTTCACCGATACAAGGAATAAACAAAGAAGTGGGATTCTTTTGAGGAATGTTGTTTGGAGGTCTCCCTGTGGAAAATATACTCTCTGAGTAAACCCAAATCCCTGTTTAATCTGGTGAATTTATTTTGAAAATAAATTTCAACTCCGATCTACGTCTTGCCTCTCGGCTGTTAAACGAAGACGCCAAAAAACACGCATCTGTTGCCATCTGCGTTATGATGTGTTAAGTTGAAGTGTTTTGCGACTGGGAAATTAGTGTTGCTGACCCTGATGTTTTGTTAAATCGAAGTCGGAATTCTGTATCCGTTTCTCCCACATAGTTACCTTGTTGGCATTTGTGGCAGAAAAGAAAATTTTTTGAACTATCACAATTTAAAGTTGGTGGTTTGAATACTATGTGAGTGCCGGCTGGGGATCGAAACTGCTATCAGTGATGAAATATCAACAGACTTGGCATCGGGGTTTATTGCAGGTTTGGTGAGGTGGCGAAAGGTGTATACTGGGTGTGGTTAAGTGTGTGTGTAGGTTAGGTTGATGGCGTCTAGCGGGTTATCGTTTAATATTTTCTAATTGTCTGGTCAAGTTTTAAATACTGGAAATCTTTTGTTAAGACATGGAAAAGCTTCTGAATGTTGTAATTAAAATTAAAAAAAAAACATGGTAATTCTGAAATTATCTGTTCCGTAAATTAAAAGTGTATTCCTATATGTTTGGAAGCCTTAGTAATTGATGATTTGATAGTTGTAAGTGGATAATTCCTGTTGAGAAAGTGATTGAATAATTGTCCTATGGGTACTTCGTAATCCCTATTCTGTAAACGGATACGTTTTATGTGTAGACATTGGCTGTAGATAATTGATTCTTTTAGGTTGGTTGGGTAGCAGCTATTGAAATTCAGGTAGCAATGACCATCTGTGGCTTTGGTGAATAGTGTAGTGGAGATGTGGTTGTTGTTTAGACATACCATTATATCCAGAAACTGAATAGACGTAGTGAATATTCGATTATGAATTTGATGGTGTGATGGAAACTATTGAGGTGTTTTTTTGAAGTCTTGGAGACTATTCTTTCCGTATGTAGAGGTGATAGGTGGTTAACTACTCAATAGATCTCATTCCAGGGTATGCATGAATATGTCTGCATAGCTTGGAGCCATTTTCGTTCCCATCGCTGTGCCTCTGACTTAAAGAAAATGGCGTCCGTTAAACTCGAAATCGTTGTGTGTGAGTAAGAATTGTATAATGTTGGTGATGTCTTGAAATGTTCCGGAAAGACACTTGCAGGCTAGAATCCCCTCCTCCTGTGGGATGGTAAGACACAGGAATGTCACATCTATGATTATTAGGTGGGAACTGTTTTGTAATCTATCTATAGCTTTCAAAATGGGCACCTCGAGGCGGTGTAATGGTTAGCAAGCTTGTCTCACTAGAACAATTACGAGTAGGGAGTTCGTTCCTCAGTGGGTGCTCCCTACTTTCGGCCTTGTCACTATAGCTTTCAGAATTCCTAAGTGTCTTTGATATAGCCTGGAATTGTGTTTAGCAGAGGTTTGAGTATTTGGTCAATGTAACCTGAAATGTGTTGTGTCAAGATATCGATTCCCGAATCTATCGGTCGGCCGGGCTGTTGGGTCTTAAAAGATTCTATCAGATCACGCATCTTTCCTAGTTTCTGTTTCTATCAGGTCGGTTTTTATGTCTGTGATTACTTTTGGAAGTTTATGAAGTTTAGGGACAGTGTATAATCTACCTGGTTTTTGTTTTCTAAAAGCCTTAACTAACGTCTAAATTAGTGCTACTCAAAGTGGTGGTCCACAGACCGGTGCCGGTACGCGAACTATCAGTTACCGGTACGCAGCCAGTGTCCACGCCATACTAAGGAATCATTTGTAAAGGTTAAGGTTATATAATTTGTTTTTGTGTTAATAAACTGATTTTTTATTATTATTTTTTTTTGTTTTTGATATTGCATTATTATGTTTTGATATTTCATTATTTTTTGCAAAATAAATGGAAGATAAAAAGCAGTCAACTTTTATTATATTCATTATATATATCGTTTCCGGTATAAATTAATATTACCACGAAATATTACAGGTATGTAACACATTGAGAAAAAAAATGCCGGTTCGTTCTATCAGATAGTTTGAGAAGCAATTGTCTCAATGGCTAATCAGAGTGTTGAGTTCTAATGTTAAATGTTTAGTGGGATTGTGTGTGAGTTTTTCGTAAATTTTTTTTTTTTATCTTTCAGCTGATTTTCTACTTCAGCGATGTATTTTCTTCTGTCCATAATGGTGATTAAACCCCCCATAATCATCAAACTCCTGTTTAATGATTATGTCTTTGTTTGGAGAGATTTTATGGCTTCTCGTTCTCGTCTGGTGATATCGTTGCTATTTTGATGGGGTTGTTTCGTATAAAATAGTGTAGGCGTATCATGGCTCTTTTAATAAACAAATCAATGTGATGATTGTGTCCGTTTGGTGAATTCCAGTGTGAGTACTTGTGTACTTTTGTGAGTGTTTTATCATGGATGGTGGAAGGTTGGTGGTTGTTACCGTTTGTGGAGAAGTATTCCCTTAATTTAATGTTAAGGAGAAAATTTTCCAAGTCGCAACACAAATCTACGGGATCTACAATTTTCGGAAGGGCAAAAAGACAGTCCTTTAGACAGTACTGATTTGTTCTTCTGTTGATAGTTTGTACTTAGATATGTTGACGCAGATGGTTTGCGGGGCCTTATGGGTATTAGATTGGAGATGCTGATGATGGAGTCGAAGTAGTTTGTTTGTCTGGATTGATTTTTGCGTGTTCTTGAGAAGTTTTAGGAAGTGGCCGTTTATAATTAAATTACTTTCTTGTTTTTTTTTTCGCGTTAGGCATTTGTCTAGATTGTTTATTGTATTGATTTGTAGGATATGAAACACTTCGAGGTGGGTGGAGTAGTTGATTTCTAGTGAGTACTTCTCAAATGTGGTACTCTCTTCCAGCTTCTTCCTTTCTGGTCAACTTTGACCTTCAGAAATTTATATGCAATGTTAATCGTTGTCTTGTTTTCTTTAATTCCTGTTCTTTTTACACCTCTCTCTCTCTCTCTCTCTCTCTCTCCCTCCCCTCTCCCCCCCTCTCCTCCCCCCTCCCCCCCTCCTTCTCCCCCCTTCTCTCTCTCCCTCTCACTCTCCCCCCACCTCTCTCTCCCCCACCTCTCTCTCTCCCTCACCCCTCTCTCTCTCTGTCTTCTCATATTACGTTTAGCGATTCCTTGCGTCTTGGCGGCTTTGTTTGCCTTTCTTGGGGTGAAATGATAAATAAATAAGAAAGTCTCTCGAATAAAGAATTTCCGTTAGTCTACAACGGAACTTTCATACAGTAAAAAAAAAAAAAATGGCTGTTCGAATACACGCCATTTATTTGTTTGTACGCGGAGAGATTACGTTCGTTTCTTTACATAAAACATTCTCTTTATCTGGTCGTATTTTAAGTGTGTTGTAATATGCCATTCACTGAACCTCACAAACCTGTATATGTATTTCCTGGCTTGCGTGGGAATTAGGAATACCTGCATTACTTATGCATTGTCGACCTTCTTGTTTAATGTTTAGGCTTTCTTTTCGTACTTGCTTGCGCGAGTCATTTTTTTAGACACGTGGGACTGGGCGTGTCTATTTTATTTTTTTTACTATCACCATCAGTTTCTTTTTAAACAATAATAATAATAATAATAATAATAATAATAATAATAATTCTTTCGGCTTTAATCTCGGAAGGAGTCGTTTGGGCGCCGGCGTACAGAACTGTTCAAAATTTTCTTCCATCCGTCGTGGTCGTTTGCCAGAGCCTAGGTCTCCTCGAATGATTTCTTGCTGTGCTCATCACCTGGCTTGTCTTGGGCGTTTCAACCTGGCGGAGACCATCCCCCCTCCAGGTTAAACCACAGCCGATGTCCTCCAACTAGGTGGCTCGCCTTGATTGCGAACACGTGGCCGTTATAGTTCATCTGAGTAACCCTTCTACTCTGGCCGGTGACCTGCATCGAGGAGCTCCTACGCCTACGGGCTACCGTGTTAACACCACCTCGTCAAGTGAGTTCAGCCCGCCAGCTGAAACAGTTTACCGGGGCATGGCGACTTGGAGCCATCGCGTGAGATATTAAGATGATTGAGGGCCAGTGATAGTGATTTTCCAAGCGTAGCTTAGATGTGGCACACGGCCGAGAGTGTGGAACACCCAGTGAGGATTGAACTCACTATTCAGTCGTAAACTGTTTTAGCGAGGCAAGCTTTCTAACCATTACACCACGCCGAGGTGTCCAATTGAGGACCAGTGATATCCGTCCACCCAGACACCAAAAGTACTACCTTTATCCAGACCCATACATATTATACACTTTCAATTTTTAGTATTTTTCACAACATTTAAGGTGGGTCGTCAATCTACGGTAGCGTGTAGACAGCACAAATAAACAATAAGCACTTGATGACATTCGAAATCGGATCTCTTTTGCTCCCAGGAAGACATAGTTGAACATAGTTGCTATTCTCACTGATAAGCCATGAGAATTTTCAGCAGATCAAATCAAACCGCAAACCACATTAACTTATTCCATGGTCTTTATTTTGCACTAGCAGCATGATCCGGCATTGCCCGTGCTTGATTAAAAAATTGTACGACTCATACAGCAATCGCTATCACTTGACGAACCATTAATCCGTGTGACAAGCGGATTGTTGCCAAGAGGATTATCTTAATACGGAACAGAAGTTCTTAAAGTGTTTGGAGCGGGAACAAGACATAATACATTATGTACAAGAAAACGCGAAGGGGATGACAATATAAGCAAACAAATGGAATCATTTTGTGGAATTATCTTCAATGAGAAAATAAAGAGATGTGAATGGAAAGGGGGGGGAATGAAGAAGAAAACGAAAAACAACGAACAAGGAAGAAAAGGCAAATGAGAGAAATTCAAAAAGATAAATACCAATTCCCAAGAAACAGCAACACAAGCAGCAAAGAATGATTGGTGCTACTATAGTATAATACTAGCAGCATGGTCCGGCGTTGCCTGTGCTTGATTCAAAAATCGTACGACTCATACAACAATCGCTATCACTTGACTTAAAATATTTTTACCCTTCCTTGCCTTTAAAGGAGTGCCCTTTGCCGTGCTGATGTTGCTACAGGCCTTACATCTTGCCTATCTCACATTGCGTATTTTTCTAAGCTCTATACTAAACATTAAATCTGTTACGAAAAAAGAACTAAACAAAATGAACACAAAACGATCAGCTTTAAAAAAGGACTCGTAACTGGAAAAACCGAATGAAAAAAGAATGTTAACAACAAATACTTTTTCACACCCAACCCAGAATCAGAATCAACGTTGAGTTTAAGCAAGCGAATGAGCCAATTGGAGTAAATTGCCATGCAGATTTAAATTTTTCCCACTTGTGACGAATGCAGTTATCGATTTTTTTTTGCATGCTAGTTAACATTCGTGTCAGTCAGCTGTTGGCTCTCACGCTGGCCAATAGAATCTTCCTTCCTATTCGTGGCAGCCAGCTATAGGCTCTCACTCTGGCCAGTAGAAAATGGCCGCAAACTACATGAAAACTGCTGTAGAAGCATAAAAAATCGATTATTTCCACTATCGATGGGAGTTGGGAAATGCAAGGTCAGTCTTGACCTTCCCACTAACTTGGAGCAGGTGCATGTAAATTTTGGTGCAAATCCGTCGAAAACTGCGGCCGTGTATTCGTTACACACACACACACACACACACACACACACACACACACACACACACACTGCCTTTTATAGATAGAGATTACATTTTGCGGTTATTTTTGCTTTTTATAATGCCATTTCTCTTCGGACGCAGGCGTTCATGGCTCTCCACAGTTTCCTTTTCTTCATTTTCTGTGTTTTGCCATGACTTTATTTATAAAGACAATGGAGTGATCTCCCGTTGCCTTCCCTTCAGTTTCGAAATCAGAGTTTTATTATTATTGCTTCCTAGGATTTCTGTTGTATGCAGATTTCCTTCTGGGTCCCAACAAGAGACCTAAAGCAAGAAATGGCTTCATGAAAAGAAATTAAAAAACAAAACTAAGATCACACACATTTTACATAGATAAATCTCTTCGTGATCTGTGAGCCGTGGTCGTGAGTATAATATTTTTTGTATTTCTTTAAAGCATGTGCTACCACTAAACCCTTCACTGAGTCTATTGGGCCCTTTTCCAATCAAGTCGAGGGCTCCAACTACAACTGGAATTGTTGATGTCCTATGTCCTACCACATTTTTAAGATTTCCACTTCAAGATCCTTGTATTTTGATAGATTTTAAAAGATCTTCAAAGATACATTACACTCTACAACGACTGCTATGTCAATAAGACAACACATTCTGTCCTTGTGGTCTTTGATCACAATGTCTGGACGATTTGCTGCTGCTGCTGCTGCTAATACTACTATTGCTACTACTACTACTGCTGCCTACTATTATTATTATTATTATTATCATCATCATCATCCTATTATAATTGTGCTTCTCCCTCCCTTCGTTAGTTCACACGATTGTTACACCCTGTCAATAGCTCATAAATAATGGACTATTCCGTTTTGATCGTGTAGAAAGAGGGGAAAGACATTACAGGGGGAAAACGAATAAAAAAAGAAAGAAAGAAAGAAAGAAAGAAAGAAAGAGATTAACGTCTGTTTCAGTGAAATTTAAAAAAATGTCAATTTCAAATGTTATCATTTGTTTCCCCTTACTTCTTAAAATAATGACCAGCATTCATATTGATGATTGTTATTGCAATGTTTTGTTAAAGTTGTTAAACTCAAATATTTAACGATGCGAGAGGCGAATTTCTACGGAAATTTTACTGTTGTAGAACTCGCCATGAGCTTATTCAATCATTAACTTAAGAATTAGGATTCATCAGAAATTTTAAATAAGAAAACCGTGGAATTTTCACGAAATTTTCACGGGTTAAAACTAGTTATTATTATTATTATTATTATTATTATTATTATTATTATTATTGCCATGTCACGAATTAAATGAGTGGGTCGTAGCGAGGACCCTCCTTCTTCGAACGTCGTGGGCTGGCGCTACAGACTCACAAAGAAAGAACTGAACTGTACCCAAAAGCACAAACCACATGACTTGAGGATTTTCAACGACAGCAACAACTAAAATGACTATCAAATATAACTCGAAGAGAAAACAATCACATAATCAAGATGTTGATGTTCCACACTACTTCAAACAAAGTTTAGGAAGGAAACTCCCATCAATAATGGAAAGAGCGATAACAGTTACTGGGCTTGAGAAACCTATTTTTTCTTGAAAAATTATTTTAGTAAAAAGATATGCATTTCAAGCGACAGTAGCTCGGTCACTGAATGCTGAATGTTTCCTTATAAGGAAACCACAAATATTATTGTTACCATTATCCTTTGGGATAAAGACAATCATTGCTCTCCACATATTCCATTTCTTGATTATTCGTGAATTGCCATGACTTCTTGGGAAAGAGAGGTTGCTCGTTAGTTTCTCAGCGGTTTTTGAATTCATTGTTGTCCTTCTTTGATACTGGTTGCCATCCAAGGCTATACTGCCTATTCTCCTCTGCTATTTAACCCATAGCTAGGGGAAGAGAAAGAATTGATTCGTACCTTTTCCTAAGCGGGAATGTGGCGGCCTCAAACTAGGCAAGATGGCGTAGATTACACCACGAACATGTCAATGTCAATTCGCAGTTGTCCTTCGAAATTGTATAATGTTGGTGATGTCTTGAAAAGTTCCGAAAAGCCTCTCGCAGGCTAGAATTCCCTCCTCCTGTGGGATGGTAAGACACAGGAATGTCACATCTATGATCATTAGGTGTGAACTGTTTTGTAATCTATCTATAGCTTTCAAAATGGGCACCTCGAGGCGGTGTAATGGTACTCCTAAGCTAGAGAGCTCTCTTCGTTCTGTTAATTAACTCATATCAAGATGGTTCTATAAGAGTAATATTTACCCTTGTTATATATTTATTGGATGAAGGATAGTCAATCAGTTATTCACTTTTAATATGCAAAGTGCAAAAGGATGTATTTCAAAACTTTGAAACGAGGGTGGGTTGAAAAGTTCATAGGGTGATTTGGAGTGGTGCTAGAGCCGTGAAATCTTGCATGCATTAATTTCAACTTTTCTTATTAATAACTGCATTGTTTTTCCCCCAGGTACGAGGGTGGGCTGAAAAGTTCATCGACTGACTTTGAAGGTACGATACTAGAGCCGTGAAATCTTGCATGCATTAATTTCAACTTATTGAATAATAATAATAATAATAATAATAATAATATTTGAATTACTAACTGAATTGTTTCTTCCCAGGTATGATGGTAGTCTGAAAAGTTCATCGGCTATGAAAAAATGATGCTAGAGTTGTGAAATCTCGCATGCATTAATTTCAATTTTTTTTATTATTATTAGTTGGTGCAAAATAATGACGTAATAATGTCGTTTTTGACGTATTTTTAACGTCAAAAAACGACATTATTACGTCATTATTTTTGCACCAACCTAATAATAACTGAATTATTTCTTTCCAGCTACAAGAGGGGCTGAAAAGGTTTCTAGGCTGACTATGAAAGAATGACGCTAGAGTTGTAAAATCTTGCATGCATTAATTTCAATTTTTCTTATTAATAACTGAATTATTTCTTGTCATCTACGAGGGTGGGCTGAAAAGTTCACTCACGTAAATTACGTAAAGTCATTTGATATGGTACGCCAGTTAGATCTATTTAAACTACTAGGAAAACTTGATTTATTTGGGAAAGATAACAAAATGACCCAGAACATTTGCTGGAAGCAAGCACTAGAATACGAATAGAAAAGCATTTGAATAATTGCATAGAAAAAGGAAAGGGGCGTAAGACAAGGATCTGACCTCGTAATCTTTACAGGGATGCTATCTTAAAGGAGCTGGGTGTCCTACCGGGATTTATTATCGGTTGCCATAATCTTAGCAACATAAGATACGCCGATGATAACATATTGATGGAAGATGCAGAAACAAAACTGCATGACTTCCTCTACAAGGTAGTCAAAAAAGGGATGGACTGATTTTGTGTATGTGTGTGTGTGTGTTTTGCTTTTTACGGTTTATCAACACTTTGTTGGTTATTTAAAATACAATATATTTCGAATTGTATGAGTCTCTTTCGGGGAGGTAAACCGACCCTGAACCCGTCTATACGGGTGCAATGGGCATATTTTTGGCCGAGCACACGGGCTCAGAGATACCACGTTAAACCGACCTTCTGCCACATGATGCCCTCGTGAGTGAGACTTGAGGCAAAAATAAAAAAATGTGGTTCTACAGAAGGATGCTGAGAATGTCATGGGCTGAGCATGTGAGCAATGGGCAAGTCTTAAAGAAAATGAAAACAAAAAGGATTATTATGGATAAAATCGGAAAGGGACAACATAAATTTCTGAGACACTTTATGAAAAAAGAAAGCCTGGAAAAATTGACACCCACGTGGCATATTGAAGACAAGAGGGGCAAAGGAAAACAGCGTGTAACA
The DNA here is from genome assembly GCA_903632075.3 of Acanthosepion pharaonis. Classification (NCBI taxonomy): domain Eukaryota; kingdom Metazoa; phylum Mollusca; class Cephalopoda; order Sepiida; family Sepiidae; genus Acanthosepion; species Acanthosepion pharaonis. The sequence continues at coordinate 663,960 of CAHIKZ030000418.1, read as the reverse complement.
TGTCTAACAAGGATGTGTAAATGGCTACCAGAGCAGGGAGTAGGGGGTGGGGATTGTACATAGACACAAACTGCTAAGCGGTACAATGGATAGGAAGTTGCGGAGAGCCATGATCACACAGAAAAAGAAGTCTTACTTTCATCTTAATTTTTTAGTTGCTTTTTGATATGTCCCGGAAAGGGATATATTTGAACGAAGTAGCTAAGTGGCTTTGGCTAATATAACCAAGTCGAATACGGTAGCAGTAATCGACTGGTACGCGTCGTAGTCGCAGGTAAGAAGTGTAGATCAATGGCGTAGTCCAATGGGCGTCGTTATAGACTTAGCTCTCAGACTAAGGCTCTGACTCTATATTTATTACTGTAAATGAACAGCAAATGTGGCACAAGGCCGAAAAGGGGGATGGGGAAAAGGACGGTCATCATTTGTTTTAATTTATAACTTAGCTAGCCACAACCACTGACCCAATCATACAAAACAATAATCCTAGCACCAAAACAACACATTCATACTTACCTTTCTTACTACATCCACCAAAATACCTCTTTGTCTCAATGTAAATCCTAAATAATCCCCTTATGTATAAATATTATCTGGGGGGGCATAAAAACAACAATTTTTAAAAGATCCCCAATGATTATGTACAATATGACTTATAATATATTTACAAGAAACTAAACAAAAAGGGGTTAGTAATAAAAAAACCCACAAACCTTAAATGTGGCAGAAATAACAAAGGCTCTGACTCTGTCGTAGCTACACATCCGTTTGTATTTATGACGGACACCAGACAATCATATTGAGGGGGAACACAGGTGTACGCATATTCCATTATATCAGTTTTTATCACCACTTTTATTCAGTTTTATTTTCTTGCTGTTCTATCGCTATTTCCATGGCATGTGTTCTGACGAGCGATATTCCGATACATACATACATACATACATATGAAAAGAGATAGATAAATAATAGCTGGCTACTCGTATTCGAGGATACTCGTCTATTAGGGCGGCTATCCAATCCCTATTGCAGACGCTCGCTCAGGCACATTTGTGTTTATTCAACACCCGGTAAAGCCCACCTGTGGTCTATACTGCATCTATGCTGAGCAGATCTGTCTTACAGTTTCTCGGAGAGAGCGTGTTATCTAACGTGATCAACAATCTGAACACACTCAAACTAGCCAACACACTCAAACCCTCGGTCACGATGATTTGTGACTTCGTGCTATCGAAGGCACAAGTCATCGACCTAAGAGTTCTGTCTATCCAATTTCACTCACAATGCTTGGGTCAACCCGTGGTGTAGTTTTCAGCCCCCTCTAGACCGATAACATCAGAAGATTCGAACCCGGATCTTATGGTCAGAAAGCAAACGCTCTAACCACTCGGCCACGCGACCATCGATCGATCAATGGACGGATGGATATGAACACAGATCGATCCATCGATAGAGTGGAACAATATATATATATATATATATATATATATATATATATATATATATATATATATATATATATATATATATATATATATATATATAGTGAGAGAGAGAGAGATCAACAGAGATCGACAGATATTGAATTGAGATAGATGTGAACAGTGATAGATAGATATATAAATAGATAGATTGATATGAACAGAAACTGATCGATCGATAGATAAATAGATAGATAAAAACATCAGAATCTTGTAACGTGTGTTAATTTTTATAATTAACATTGTACCGCTGCAGTAAGTATCTGACTCCCCCTGCTCTACTCTGCCTTTCCAAGAGTCATATTATATTGCTGTCGTATCTGGGCTGAAGCTGCTCAATACTGACTTGCCTGTCTTTATCAAGCGTCTACGCGGCCTTATGGGTGATGGATTATTTTCCAACCTGCAAGCCCTTTCGCCACAGACGAAATATCTCGAGCCACTGCTGTACTATCACTATTTCTGACTAACGACATTTTTTTAGTCCCATCACCCCTGACTTTTACTACTGGGACCCGCCATGCCGCATACACATATTCCTTCGTATTCCAGTAGTAAGGAGGAAGTTCCATTCGGACAGCTTCTTCCCAAGAACGGCTGTTTTATATAATACTAGCAGTATTTCCCGGCGTTGCCCGGGATGTAACAGTAAGAGATAAATCAAGTATCGACCATCATAAAGACTGAAAAATAAAATTGACAAAGATTATTGTTTAAGGTTGACGGACACGCATGTCTTAATTAGTTTTTTTTTTACGAATTGGTCAAACCCAAACTCAAACAAAAACATTGTTTTCAATCATTATGAGTCTCTACCGATTGAATAGAATTTTATTATAAACAATTGTCTTGTAAATGGAATTTTTAAAGCATTTTGAATGTAAAAATAAAGAAAAAAGTGTGCAAGACAATAAGAAACACTACCTGCCAAAAAAAAGTGAAGTTTTGTTGAAATCGGTTGAAAAATGTAGGAAATCCGATCCCATATATAAACGAACACAGACACACACACACACAACCTGGGTTTTATAATAAGTATAACAAGATATGAGTTGTCCCCCTTTCATTCTGGCAACAGTGATGCCTCTTAATCGTGTTTTCAAATTGATTTTGTGCAAAAACAATTGTGTTTTTCCAATTTTTGGCGCTGTCAGAACCACCGCAAGGTAATTTTACGTAGTCCTGTGAAGTTTTGTTGAAATCGGTTGAAAAATGTAGGAAATCCGATCCAATATATAAACGTACAGACACACAGACACACACACAACCTGGGTTTTGTAATAAGTATGATTTTTCCCAATCACTATAATCTTGACCTCTTCAAGTCTATTCTTCACTCGTTCTTTCTATTTTACTTTCTTTTATATAACTTTATTTCATATTTTCTTGAAGTTTCTTTTTTATCCTTCCTTCCTTCCTTTCTTGATTCTTTCTTTTTACCCCTCCATTCCTACTGTTTTCTTTCTTTCTTACTCCTAGCTTGACTCTTTATTTCCTTCTTTTACTTTCTCCTTACTTGGCTCTTTCTTTCTTTTCCCCCTTAATTGGCTCTTTCTTTCTTTCTTTCTTTCTTCCCTTTACTTGGTTCTTTCTTTCTTTTTTCCATTTACTTGGCTCTTTCTTTCTTTCATTTTTTTTTTTATACGAATGCTTTTGTTATGTGGGCGAGGATTTCTCTTTTTCCGGTGTGCGTAAAAGTGTCACGCGTAATACGTGCGAGTATATTAAAAAACGGAAGCAGGCGTGCACGTCTCCTCCCCCTATAACAAGTTTTATTGAATAACACTGGCAACGTCTGTCTATTTAATCTTTTGTACTGTCTTTCCAACTTCTGACTGAGATGTTTGACATCAGAATTAAAATGATTAAAATGTCCAAAGTTCACTTTTATACATTCGATTAATTTCGACTCTCACTAGAGTCGTTGTCAAGAATTACGATTGACCAGTAAGCTTCGCAAGATGTCCTGGCGTTTGTAGATTGCTGGAACTAGAATTTAAGTCAGTTGAAGGTGACATCATTTGCAATGGTCAAACTGAAATGCACGTGTCTTAAATTTATAAGATATACATACATACATACATGTGTGTTTGTGTGTTTACAATAGGATATAAAATCCAGATAAATTTTTTAAGAAAATTGACAAATGGAAACTAGATTTGATTACGCGTTTCGCCTTTCTAGGCTTCATCAGATATGAAAAAGAAAGAAAGAAATGCGTGCGTGTGCATCTTAAATAGTGAATTTGTTGTAGAGTAGTTTTCACAGTGGAGGCTTGTATTTCACTGAGTCTGTCCTAAAAGAGTCCGACGTACAAAACGTTAGGAACTTGAAATAAGAGATAATGATGCAGCAATCTAGTTGTGATGGTTGATACTTCAATGTCCGACATCGATTGACTCACTCAACACCACTGAGCCCAACTGTCGACCGCTACTACTACTACTACTACTACTTATTATGTGTGGGAGAGTCTATT
>CAHIKZ030000418.1:652500-655000 GCA_903632075.3 Acanthosepion pharaonis | reverse complement strand
AGAGAAAAATTACCAGCAAAACATTTTTGAAACAAAACAAAAAATAAAATAAAATAAAATAAATTACCAAGAAAATTAAATTTCGCCATTAAATGACTCATAAAGAGTTGATATGGCGTTAAACAGATTAAGCCAAATCCAACTAGAGATCTGATAAAAAAAAAAAAAGAAGACCCAACTAGAGACCTAAGGCCAGAAATGGCATCGTGACATTTTCTACCACACATTTGTGTAAAAAATAAAACTAAAACAGACTTAAGATCATAGACATTTTAAACAGACAAAGCCCTCCATAAGGTATGAGCTGTATTTGGGAAGACATTTTTGTATGTTTTTAAGTCACGGGCTCCTTATTTACCCTGTACAAATGAATAAACATTTAACCTTAACAATAAACAAGAGTATAAAAGATATAAAAAACAAGGCCTTCAATGTCAAAGATCGTTAAAAATCAAGTGATAATTAGGACATTACTTAAATAGACTGGTCCACTCGTATAAAAAAAAGGGATTGTTGTTTTGTTCTTTCAGGATTGATTTTTATAGATTAGTCTTCATTTCTTCTTCAAGTCATGATATTTGTTAATGAGTCTATCAGAATCTTTTCCAATCAAACCGAGGTCCTCGCACCACAACTGGAATTATTAATGTCCTCATGTGCTACATTTTTGAGATTCCCATTGTATATAGATATATATATATATTCCCATTGTATATAGAGATAAGGAAATTGAAAAGAGAATAACAAAACGTGAAGCTTGAATTAATTTTCATTAAGAAACAACATTGAAGGAAAAAAGAGAAGTAATTTCTAGCTTTAAATAAATAAATTAAAAAATTATTATTCATTATTATATCATATTTTTTTAATACATTCCTCTGGGTAGATGAGGAACAAACTTCTATGATTTCATGATGAGGATGAGGTTCTAACTCAGTGTTTCTCACGCGTTTTAAGCAACAGCACACCTAGGAATAAATGAAAATATCTCGACACACTTAGCAAAATTTTTAAAGGCTATACATTTAAATGTTATGAAATAAAACCATAGATTTCATAAAATAAAATACACATGAACTTACTTTATTTCACTGTTTCTTTTCAACTATTTGTACAGCTTATTTAGTGTGAAACCTGTAACGGACGTTTTCTTTTTTTTTTTGTTTGTTTATTTGTTTGTTTGTTTTTTTGTTTTGTTTTTCTTCACAATTTCTTCAATGTTTGGTCGAATGTGCGATAAACAGATTGTTATTCATTCTTCAGTTGAGTGTAATTTTTCTCGCTTCTTATTTTTGATGTCATTTAAGGGTTGAGAAGCCTTATTCACATAAATAAGAAGTAGAAAATTGCAATAAAACTGATAAGGCCTTTTTAGCTAATCTGGGATATTCCTTTTTTTATTGAAATCCTTCTGTATTAAAATATGTATGTGTGTCGTAACAATATTCCGCGGCACGCCTAAGAGGATCGTACGGTACACTAGCGTGCCGCGGCACAGCAATTGAGAATCACTGTTCTCAGTTTGAGAGAACCTGGTTTGAATGAACAAAGTCGAAAGATCGAAAGAAAAAAAAAACATTTTTTTTTCGTGTGTATACTATGGAAGAAGAAAATTGTTTTAATAATTAATATTTGCCATCTTTTGAACGTGTCAATAACATTTTCCTTGTCTTATGAATGTCGTCAAAAAAAGAAAGAAAAAATAAGTCAAGAGCGACAACTGGCGAATTTTTTTTTTTGATTTTTTTCCTTATTTACACTTTTACAAATGAATAAACAATTAACATTAACAATAAACAAGGATATAAAAGACATTAAAAAATCACGGCCTACAATATCAGAGATCGCTAAAATCGATTGATAATTAGGACATTAAATTGACTTAAATTAGCATTCTTTTCTTCTTCAAACCACGACAAATATCAGAGTTGAAAAATACTGAATTTTTTTATGGATTCCGAAGTATAGGTCGAAGTTTTTAATGTTGATACAGTGTAAACTCGATCCTTGTCTTTTTTACAGAGTTATTGTTCTAAGTTAAAATTTAAAATGTCAAATTTGAAATCATGTTTATATAGCGATATATATATGATTCATTTTTATTTTCTCAATTTTTCTAACTTTTAATTTTTTTTTTTTTTTACCAGAGATTCTTTTCGGAAGCCCATGCATAAAATGTTTGAGGTTAATAATTATTTAAATGAAGAATAAACGAATATTCACTTTTGTTAATTTATTAGAATTTTTGTTCTTTAATTAAAAATGTATAATATCCTTTTATTTGTTTTTTTTTTTTATTATTTAAAATAAATCGTTTTTTTTATTAAAAGAGAAAAAAAATCACTTCTAATAAACTGTGTAAAAAGTCAGCAATCAATTTTAAACTGTATAGAAATTATAAACAGGACTCCCACCTTCAGAATCGATAAAAAAAAAAAAATCAGTATTTTTTTATTCTGACAAACTATTGAGGAATGGTAATCTACAAAAGAGGGGGGCA
>CAHIKZ030000418.1:517500-647500 GCA_903632075.3 Acanthosepion pharaonis | reverse complement strand
AGAAAGAATTTAATTTAGAGATAGAAATCAAAAAGCAAAAAAAAAGAGATTATTATTATAATTAAAAAAAAAAGAAATACGGAAAGAAAAATATGAAAAAGAAATAAAAGAAAGAGAAAAGAAATAAATTACAAGACAATAATTAAAAAGAGAGAAAGAAGAAATTAAATAAGTTAGGAAATACAGAAGGAAGAAGATAGAGAAATGAAAGAAAGAGGAAAGAACAAAGAAAAGAAAGTTACAAGAAGATAGAAATTTAATAAATGAAGAAAGAAAGAAAGAAAGAAAGAAAGAAAGAAAGAAAGAAAGAAACACAGGAAAAATAAAGAAAGAAACAAACAAACAAATGAAGGAAGAAAATAAAAGGAAGAAAGATCAATAAACCTATATCGTAAATATTGCTCCGAATGTCTCCCTCTCTGAAAATTTCCAGTCTTGACGATCAATTGATAAAGGAGGAATTGTAACGAGACAAAGAAGAGTTGATGAAAGAAGTTTTCATTTAGAGAAAAGGACTGTCAGCCAATGTCCTGAGAGGCCGAAGACGCCGTTTTTGGGGGTTTTTTTTATAGGAGAGAAGGTAGAGAACGAACCGAACTACACAACAAGCAAACTGAATTTGACGTTTAAGGTTTTAGTAGGTTCATTTTTAGCTGTATGCGCGCGCGCATGTGCGTGCGTTTATGTGTGTGTGTGCGTGTGTGTGCGCTTCTTTCCTCGACGCATCTCGTAGGTATCCTATGTCAGATGATGATGATGAAGAGATGTTAATGCCAATTTGGTTGTTGTGATGATGCTACTACTGTAGAGGTGATTGTTATGTGTTACTCTTCCGCTGATGCTAAAAGAAAAGGGGGGGAATAAAATGTCTTTTTTTTTCTCTCTCTTCGCAATCACAGTGACTGCGACTATGTCGACTAGGGAACCGGATGGAGATTGTAAAAAAAAAAAGTCATTCCGAGGATGAACGACACTGCCATTCAGTCAACAGTTGGTTTGTGTTCGAAATTAACTAAAGGCATGGAGAAGACGGGAAATTCTTTTTCCTGTGACAAACAAATGGAAATAAAATACATTAAAAAAAAAAAACCGGCTTCGCTTTTCTTATTTATTTATTTTACTTACTTTTGTTTAGGGTTGCCAATTCCCTAAAATGAAAATGTGGGACGGGTGGGGGGAATCTTGTAGACTAGTTCCCAACCATGGAGTCTGCGGACTCACAAAACTGAATTTATTTTTACAACGCTTTTCATCTTCTACAAGACCCAAGAGCCACTCGAGGTAGAGGGTTACATAGCAAGAGCCTCAGCTTATACGGATACGTGTGGATCTGTTATAGTGGAACACGCTTATTTTATAGTTAATAGACTCTCTCACCTATAATAAGTAGGAGTAAGTAAGAGTAACGAGGAGTCGCCCAGTGGTTCGGTCTGAGTTCAGTCTGAATTCGGTCGACCTGCTGACCGGTTGAACTCTCTGCCTTCGGGCGGGGAGGAACCCGAACGGGGCTACGCCGAAGGGCGGAGTCTCTTTCGGGGAGGTAAACCGACCCTGAACCCGTTTATACGGGTTTTAAAAAGGCATATTTTTGGCCGAGCCCACGGGCTCGGAGATCCCACGTTAAACCGGCCTTGTGTCACATGATGCCCTCGTGGGGGGAGGGGGTGACTGAATATCGCTCAGTAGGCGGTCAGTCAGTCGATGACGGACGACCGTTAGTCGGATACTAAAGTATCAGCGACCACAACTAGATTTCTCTGCGTCATTACCTATTATATCAAGTTCCTAACGTTTTGTACATCGAACCTATTTTAGGACCGACTTAGTACAAATACAAGCCGCCACTGTGAAACCACTCCACAACAGGATCATAACGGTTAACCTTAGACGTATTAAGAATGTTTAAGAATGTAGTGATCGTGGAAGCATCCTCTTGGGAGTCGGTCCCACAAGGCAATGGTTCGTAGGAAGAAGCTGCTCGAATGGAACTTATATCCCACCAAAGGTATACAAAGGGAATGAGGATGGTTCGCTACAATGGGCGTGGCACGGGTGGGTCTTAGCCGTGAAGGTTAGAACTGGTGGAACTAAAGAGTGTAGGTCATCTGAACACCCTCGATAGCGATAGATAAGTGAGGGGCTTGCAATGTCTTGTCTGTGAGGAATGGGATTGTAGGGTGGAAAATGAATTCGGCGCCCACAAGGGCAGGGAGCCGCTTTTAGACTCGATCGAGTGTGGAAAGTGAAGACTGGGCAGCAAGGTAATGAATAGAGGGCTGGGATTGAGGAATCAGGGACCAGAGTTTGAATTCCAGTCGAATCCATTACATTCACTTAAGAATGAATGCTCTTCTCCCCCCCCCATAGGTAAATAGCAGGACAGACCGGGTTCTATAGCTTTGGATGGCAACTGGTGTACCGCAGAAAGAAATGGCACTACTGCAGGGAAGAAAAAAAATCTGCCTCGTCAGTCATGTATCGAAAGATACATGATCGCCTAAGCGTGTATCACGCATGGCACATAACTGACTGACTTTCGCGTCCTGATCTGGCTCTTGTGAAGCTAGAGGATAGTAGGAGTCAGGTACTTGCTGGAGCGGCATAGATGACTGACCATCAGCATCTTTTGCAATGAATCGTATGTACGAGTCTCAATTGAAATCTGGGCTGAGTTTAAGTCAAGACAGGGGGCTGTCCTGACAGAACGCCCGCTCATCGCGAATATTGAAACTTCTGGCTCCGATCGACGTTAGTGGAACGTCACTAATTTGCTTTTCGATGCATTGAATGTGACCGGTCAGTTCTCCTCCTACTGATCCGTTAGAGCTTGATCAGAGGAGAGATCAGCTGCCAAACTCTGGTCATCTAGGGCTTTGGAGTTACACGCATATACCGTCGTCTCATAAGCATAGATATTAACAAATGATTGGAATATACCCTTAGGCAGATCATTTATGTAAAATAGGACCGAGAAGCGAACCTTAGGGACGCCTGCGTTGATCGCTTGGACCTCGGATCTGGTTCTTGTGAAGGTAAAGGATAGTAGAAGGAGTCAGGTACTTGCTGGAGCGGTACAGGGGACCGACCATTTTCTCAGGATCTTTTGCAATGAATCGTATGTACGAGTCTCAAGGACCTTCGAGGACATACTTGTTAAGAAGGACTTTATGACTGACTAGACTACCTGTGACCCGTTGGGTAACTGATGGTTCAGGTTATAAAACATTGAAGTTGATTTCAACGTTCCATTTGAAATGAAGGTTAATTTTATTATGTTTCAATTAAATATTTCAATTCATTCGTGTCATCATTGGTCTGGTTTACAAGTTCATGTTTAATGTTTTACTGATTGCTTACAGCATTTAATAGGAACAGACCTTCTGGGATAAACTTGAACTTTAAATCAGATTTAATTAAAAAATATATTTTTTGATATGCCAAAAAATATTTAAAAATCAGATTCATTTGAAAATATTTTTTAAATAGGCCATACTTATTTTTTAATATATTTAAATTTGTGTTTGTTTAAAGAAAGCTGAAATATAAATAATTACTCTACAAACAACTGGACGAAACGGCAAAGCGGGATCTTTTTGTGATTGTTTTTAACTTTAAAATATTATAATTAAAGAATTTGAACAAAGTTAAAGTAAAAATACTTACTGTATAAAAAACTGGTACTTTTAAATTATCTAGATTAACTTAGATATTATTACTGTATAAACTAGTACGTTTAAATTATCTAGATTAACTTAGATTATTATGCGCCGGACGGACGGACCACACAAGTACGCACACAATCTCAGACTTTTAGTATTTATTATAATTATAATTGATAAAACTCTTGCAGTGATTCCATAACTAGCGTGCTTGTGAGAGTAATCCTTTACGCCACACCTTGTCAAAGGCATTAGAAGACATCTTGAGATGTATTTGTTGTTAGGATATCAGCAGTGGACCGGGCCGATCGAAACCCCTTACTGCTTGTCGGTCAAGAGGTTGTTCCTATTGAGGTGATCAACAATCTTTTTGTTGATTATAGCTTCAAAGAAATTGCTAATGACACTCATGAGACTGATGGGTTTATACTGTGAGTGCTCAACCGTATTCTTGAAAACAGGGTCCACTTGACGCATTCCATAAATCAGGTTGGTATTTATGAGCGATAGGAATTGTGAAAGAGAAAGAGATAAGGGGAGAGAGGTGGAAGAGAAGAGAGAGGCGGAGAAAGAGATGATTGAGAGTGAGAGAGATGGAGGGAGACAGAGAGAGATAGCGAGAGAAAGATTAGAGAAAGAGAGAAAGATGCAGAGAGAGAGAGAGAGAGAGAGAGAGAGAGGGGGGAACATGTAGGCAAGCTTTCGCTTGTATTTCAGTCGTTCGTGTTGATTAAGTACATTTTTTTAAAAATACACGTAATTTAAAAAAAAAGTCATTGATTATCAGAATGCGTACCAAAACCTGCCCCACATCAGTTAATGCGAGACACGCCCTTCGGGGCGGTTGGCAACACTAATTTTGGCGACACTTACTGCTGGCCTATCAGAAACCATCAAAAACATTGCTTATTCAAAATAAAAGAAAGAAAGAAAGAAAGAAAGAAAGAAAAAAAATGAAAGAAAAATGAAAGAAAAAAGAATGAAAGAAAATATTACAGAAAAGAATAAAACAGAAAGAGGGAAAGAAAGAGTTAACAAAAAAGAATAATAAATTAAAGAATGAAAGAAAGAATGAGAGAAAGAAAGAAAGAAAGAAAGAAAGAATGAAAGAATGAGAAAAAGAAAGAATAAAAAACAAATAAACAAAGAAAGAAAGAAAGAAAGAAAGAAAGGAAGAAGAGAAAGAAAGAATTAAAAAACAAAAAAATGAAAGAAAGAAGGAAAAGAAAGAAAAATGCTGATCCGAATTTTATGACAAATTTGGTATGATTAACATCATCTTCACAGGCAATACATCTCTCCGGTAGGGGATAGAATCATTTCCTGGTACCTGAAGCGACCAAAACGGTGAAGAGCTGAGAGGGCCTGAGTAATTTTTGCCCGTAACCCATGTACTCGTAGGCTCCCACTTTGTTATATACCGTACCTATGAACACTAATGGGTATGTCCCAATATATGGGACACTATTGTAAGAGGAGATAAATGCTGTCTAAGTAGTCCACCACTAGAAGTGGTTTACCTACTTTACACCGCTGGCGAGTATTGTATTTTGTTGATGTTATAAAGATTACCATTTCATTTCCGTTTTGGTTATTCCTCATTTAGTAACTTTTTCTAGGTTACAACACGCTTTAAGCTCGAACTAGTGTCACATTCCGTTTAATCGGGCATGTGGATAAATACCCTTATGACAGATTTGTTGTTGACTTATCAGGTGATAAATAAATAAATGAATAAGTAAACGCTGAAAACTTTTGTACGCGCTTAATTAAGAACATCATTCTTCTTCAGGTTTGGACGCTGGTGGTCATGTCTCTCGCCAGCCTCCTTTTTTTAAATTTCGGTGAATTGCCATATTATTTATGGATAAGTAGAGGGGGGGATTTCTCATTGCCTTTCCCACGGTTTCAAATTCAAAGTTGTTGTTCTCCTAGACTGGCTGCCAAACAAGGCTAGAAAACATGGTCTGTTATTTAACCCATAATTGGGCGGAGAAGAGGTTGAATCACACCTTTAATCCGATGGACATTCATTTGAAATTGAATGTAACAGACTATGGCAGAATTTGAACTCGACACGCCGACTTTGGAAACATGGCACAGTGGATAAAGGCGTTGGTTAGATCCAGTAACAGGACCCAAAAGAGTGTGAGTTCAATACCGGGTTAAGGCAGTGGAGAACTTTCAGAGGGAAATTAACAGGAGATAACTGACATCCATTAAACATGGCACGTGGAACTAGAACAGTTTACCCCAATAAGCGAAATAAAGGGTTCAGTTCGAAATTCTAACCACCTGAAGATGGCCGGAGCGTACAACGGCCGAAATGTTGTAATAAATATGGCGACAAAGATGAGGATAATATTCTGAATAATGTAAATAATGTTTCATATTTATTTATCACATACATGCTACACGTCCTACGGTTTTGGACATAGACCCCCATAATCATATATATTCTGAAACTACATTACCCAGGGTACTTGGATAAGTATATTTCATTTTGGTCACCGGGATCCCCGAAGGTGGGGGGGGACACTCCCCACAATTTGAAATTTTGTTACCTTTTGATATTATTATTATTATTATTATTATTATTATTATTATTATTAGAAATATTTTTGGCCTGCATTTTTTATAATCACTTGCGGAGTCATAATCAATGACCGTGGGTGTTTTTTTTTTTTTTTTGTTTGTTTTTTTTCCACTTAATTAACCAAAAGACAGCTATTAAAAAAAAGAAAAAAATATGGACAAAGCTCTTCGCATGATATAGGCTATGCTTGGAACTATTTTGAGGGTGGGGTATTTTCTGGAGACAGGGCAACAGTGATTTTGATGATTTCTTCTTGAGTTCCTTTCTTTATCAAATCCCAAAGCTCCAACCACAACAGCGTACAAAGTGAGAAAAAAAATTCTGCAAAGGTTTTTTTTTCAAAAACCTTTGCAAATTTTTTTTCTTTGTACAAAAAGTGAGAAAAAAAATTCTGCAAAGGTTTTTGAAAAACTAAGCAAATACGAAGACCTGGAGATGGTATTAAAAATCACTGTTAAAAATATTTCTTTTCTGCTTTTGATAATGCTAAACCTCAAGAGACTGCAAGTTAACACATCATGGTTGCTTCTTCTTCTTCTTCTTCTTCTTCTCCATTATTATTATTATTATTATTATTATTATTATTATTATTATCTAAAACTTTCTTTTTTGCCTGTATTTGTTTTATAATCAAATATACCTATTAAAAAACTTAAACGAACATTATTATATTATTATTATTATTGTTGTTGTTGTTTTTGTTGTTGATTGAGAGAACACCACGCTTGCAGAGTGAAGATGGGGTACAAATATCCGAAACCTAATATACCCATCATGAAACCCAATCTGATAATGGTATAACAGGCACATGCATTACAGCCAAATGTGATTATTATTATTATTATTTTTCAAAAATTTCTTTATTATTTATATTTGTTTTATAATCAGATGCTGGGTCATGATCAATGACTTAGGGAAAGCGAAGAATGTAATTTTTTGTTGTTTCCACTTAATTAAACAAAAGACATCTATTAATAAAATTTAAATGAACATTATTATTATTATTATTATTATTATTATTATTATTAAGGGAATCTTTTCGGTCTGCATTTGTTCTATAATCACTTGCGGAGTCAACCAATGACCAATGTTGTTTTGTTGTTTTCTGCTGATCAAGTCAAACCATTTTTCTATCAAATATTAATACACTTTCCAAAGGTTTGTTACTGAAAATCAGAAAAAAATATCTGGTGGAGACTCGGATACATTTCTCTTCATTCACAAATTGATAAAGTCTTTAAATATCTTGACACGACCCCGACCCTAAGAATAACCTTAAAACTTGCAAATAAAAGTCTTTCTGACGGATGAAAATATACACAGTTTGTCAATCAAAAAGAGTCTCTCATTCTTTATTAATCTCCAGGTGTAAGAAAAATTACAAGACCAAATAAATCAAAGGTTAAATAAAATACACTCCAAATATTTATAACCCTTTCAGAAAGGAAGGCAAGAAAACAAAATTAATAATTCCACCTCAAAGAATTGAAAAAAAAAATGCATTAAAAAAAAACGTAATATGATCAACCTTAAAAAGCTATGTCCTTCATTACAAACATTTTCAAAGAGTTTAGGACATAAAGAACCAATTTAATTCTATTTTTTCTTTAATTTAAAAAAAAAGTTAAATGTACAAAGCTCTTTATGGGATACGCATTGTGTTTTGGATTTCCTAGAGAGATGCTGCGCCAGGAATTTTGTTTATTTCTTAACTGGGTGCTTTGCTTGTGTTTTCACATATGTCTGTGTGTGTCTGTGTGTGTCTGTGTGTTTATAGTTGTCGTTGCTGTTGTAGTTGTTGTTGTAGGTGGTGGTGGTGGTGATGGTGATGGACAAAGCTCTTCTCAGGATACGCGGTGAGCTTATTAGAACAATTTTCTTGGATTTCTTAGAGAGATGGTGCACCAGGAATTTTCTTGGAATTCCTGGAGATAGAAATGCACCAGGAATTTTGTTGATTTCTTCTTAAGTTCCTTTCTTTAACAGGACCGATTAGTTTTGAAGTGCCACATTTTATTTTCTATTTCCATCTTCAGGTCTTTGTATTGGCTTAGTTTTTTTTTTTTTTTGTTTTTTTTTTTTCAAAAACCTTCGTGAAGATATTTCTTGTCCCTTGGTGAACTCGTGTCAATCAGTGCGTAAATATTTTCTTTTATATGTTTTATAACATTGTCTGGGCGATTTGCTTGCTTTGCCCCGATCTGTGTTGATAGAAAAATGCCAGAGGATGGCAACCCTCAACTACATATTCAGGATGATGTTCGCACCAGTTTGCAGCTGTTGTTATCCCGTAGGATTTGACAGATCTTCCAATGAAGAACCTGCCATGACGGTTTTTGTACTCATCGGATGAGGGCATCCGGTGATAAGGGGATCAATAGTTCTATTGTATTATTATTAGCTTGGTAGTTACATTTCAGCAGGCTCTGGTCCTGTACCGCAAGAATAAACCCTTCAGTCTCACTCATAAATCCTGTATGCCTTATTCACAGGTGGGTGGGGTCACGAATTGATCTACATCAGCATTTTTACCTCAGAGAAGGAACTGGCGAGGTCGAGACTTTTGACTCCAGATTTTTTCTCTCTTTGCTTTTACACTTCTTGTTTCTATGTTTTTGGTGATTTTGTAGCAGTTGTGTCTACTTCAGCATTTCTTTCAAGATTTAACCTGAATTCTCTTTCATATTTATGGGCTTCTTTTGATACAGAATTTTTTTTTACTTTTTCATGCTCCATAACGAACTGTAACATTCAATCTTGTATAGCTACAAGATACTTATATAGTTCCATTGTTATTATTATTATTATTATATTTTCTAGGTATCTTTAAGTAGACTATCTTGTCATGATGGTTTTTGTACTCATTTGGTGTGACTAATAGAGCATCCTGAGATAAGATGATCAATAGTTTCAATGAACTGATCACAGAACTTGCATTTTGGGCCTGTATTATTATGCACGATATTAGTTTGGTAGTTGTGTGTAAGCAGGCTCTGATCCTGTGCCGCAAGAATAAACTCTTCAGTCTCACTCATAAGTCCTGTATGCCTTATCCACAAGTCGCAAATTGATCTACATCAGCATTTTTACCTCAGAGAAGGAACTGCCGACGTCGAGGGTTTTGACTCCAGATTTTTCTATTTGCTTTTCGCTTCTTGTTTCAGTGTTCTTGGTGATTTTATGGCAGTTGTGTCTACTTCAGCATTTCTTTCAAGATTTAAATTGAATTCTCTTTCATATTTATGGGCTTCTTTTGATACAGAATTTTTTTTTGTTTTTTTTTACTTTTTCATGCTTCATAATGTTTGTGGGTAGACATTTTTGAGTAGACTATCTTGTCATGATGGGTTTTGTACTCATTTCGTGTGACTATTGAGCATCCTGCGATAAGATGGTCAATAGTTTCAATGAATTGGTCACAGAACTTACATTTTGGGTCTGTACTATTATGCAAGATATTAATTTGGTAGTTGTGTGTAAGCAGGCTCGGGTCCTGTACCGCAAGAATAAACCCTTCAGTCTCACTCATAAGTCCTGTACGCTTTATCTACGGGTGGGGGTCGCAAATTGATCCTTATCAGCATTTTTGGTTCAGAGAAGGAATTGGCGATGTCGAGGATTTTGACACCAGTTGTCTTCCATCTGCTTTTGGTCTAGATTTTTCATTTTTGGGTTCTGTTTTTTTTCTTGCTGATTTTATGGCCTTTGTATCTACGTCCCCGTTATTTTAAAGACTTAGCCCGAATGGGATGCGTGTAACAAATTTCAAAAGATTTAGCGCTCCGACCTTCCATCCTTCTTAAAAGTCCAAACCTTTCGAAAACTGATAGAACCAGTCCTACTGTATAGATCAGAAACTTGGACATTATCTGCTCGTCTTCAAAGACGACTGGATGGAACATACACAAATCTATTTAGAAAAATCCAGAACATCAGTTGGAGTGTTGCATAGCCCCTTCGTGCTGGGGGTAGTCTTGTGGCGATGCTCAACACTCATATGTTGCTTTCTTCACTCTGTCTTCTTCCCTCGGACGGGTGTCGAAAAGTTTTTGGTTCGGAATTAAAAGAGAGACATCAATAAAGCGAATTTTAAACTATTTTATCTATTTTATTAAACACGTCGACGTATAGATTTTTACTCGCCAATGAGGTCGCTCTGTCACATCCACTGGATGAGCAAATTCCATAAGACACGAAATAAACATGTCTATTGTGTATGACGTGTAAAACTTAACTCCTTGAAATCACTTTCTATCTCCCACATTCGGCTTCACTAATCAAAATTGACATCCCTATTTTGTCTACCATCTGACATTAAGGTCGGCCTCAGAAGGTCTGAGTCAAATACAATGCCTCTAAAATAATAGTTTGAAACTATTATTTAACAGGAGATCCCATGCAGCGCTTAACACAATTTACGGAGAACTGAGATCAATCTCTCTTAAGCTCAAACAAAAACGATTACTGGGAAATCATCTCATTCGTATTCCTATGGCATCCTTCTGGAAGTGTCTTCTCACGAAAATTGACTTTCCCAGACACCATAGCTTGGGACAGGGTTGGACATTAGGGATCTGGGAATGCAGGACCGAACAGTGTGGGAAGGTATTGTTAATGGAGTTTCGACCAACCATAGGAAGGTCGAAAAATGATGATGATGATGATGATGATGATGATGAGCCCGAATTTTCTTGCATTTTTATTGGTTCCTTACTTCTTACATGCTCCATTACGAGTTGTAACATCAAATCTTGTACAGCTGCAAGATACTTATAAAGCCCCATTTTTGAAATCTTTTAAGACAATTCCAGTTGAATCGTTCCCCTATCTTGGCAGATACAAACAGTCAACGTCTGCCTTAAGGTGGTCATTCTATTGCATGTTGGCTGTACGAATCTATAGATTAATTTTCTTGGGTTCCTTTAAGTTTGAACTAGGATAGCAAAAGTGTTCATGGCTATTATTATATTTTTTTAAAATTCAATTCGGTTTCCGTTGTTAAACACTGTTGTAATCTAGAAAAAATTTCTGAATGAGGAATAACCAAAACGGAGGTTGGAAATGAAAATGATAATCTTTATAACATCAACAAAATACAATACTCGCCAGCGGCATGAACTAGGTAAACCACTGCTGGTGGTGGACTACTTAGACTGCCTATATTTCTGAGATAAGGTATCACATACACCATTTACATTATTAGCACTATTGTCCTCATTTTTGTCGCCATATTTATTATAACATGAGCATTGTTAAAAAAATGCTTGCTGAAGGCATTAGGTTTATAATACACAGAAATTCATACACAGTTGTCCACAAGGACATAAGGCATAGTGGATAAAGGCGCTGATTATATCCAGTGACAGGACCCCAAAAGTGTGAGTTCAATACCCGGTTAAGGAGAGGGGAATTAACAGGAGATAACTGATAACTGACATCCATTAAACATGGCACGGGGAACTAGGACAGTCTACCCCAGTCAGCAAAATAAAGGGTTCAGTTCGACATTCCAACCACCTGAAGAAGGCCGGAGCGTACAACGGCCGAAACGTTGTAATAAATATGGTGACAAAGACGAGGGCAATAGTCCGTATAATGTAAATAGTATACTTAGACTGCTTATTACATCCCACTTACAATAGTGTCCAACGCATTTATGAGGATTGGGACATATCCATTAGTGTTCATAGTTACGGTATATAACATACACATTCGCTTGATGCTTTCCATTTTAATTCCCGCCCAGATACTCGTATGTACCTTACTGGTCGAGTTCCTTAATTATAGTATCTACATCAAGGACTTTGAAAGCGAAAATATAATTCTTGTAAAATAATTCTTAATTTAGATGTAATAAAATTCTTGAGGTAATATAATTCTTGATCTTGATGTAATATACACCCTTGTGCAAATTAATTGAAACAGCCGCTTTAGTTTCCTTTCTTTCTGTTGAAACTTGACTAATGCATGGAATAATAATGCAACACAAAATGTACTTAGAACAAAATGTATTGAACAAGAAAGTGTACACAATATTTACATATAGTCTTTTGTATATTCCTGGTAAGACCGTCCCTGGAGAATGTGTTGACTGAGTCGCAGTCGGGCAGAGTCTCTGGTTGAATCTCTTGATTCCTCCCTCTCTTCCTGGTACCAACCATATTTATATGGTCGGTACTCCACTATGCAAATTAGGTGGATCCTACGACAACACTTTCACAATACGTTCAGTTTTAGACACCCTATAGGGGCAGGGCGTAATCGATTTCTATGTTTTCCTCAGACTAGGTCATTTGCAGTGGTGTGCAGTAATTTAATATCTATTTTCGATGACGTATGATGAAATTTGTTTGGCCTTGAAAAATATAGCGTCATACGAGAATGCACCAGACTTTTCTCACGCCCAGACACTATTGTTTCGACTGTTGATTAGTTGTCCTAAGGCCATTGTCTGCGATGGATCTTACTTCAAAGAAACGTACGAAAATTGTAACGCTGTACGAACACACTGGCAAACCTTACAAGCAAGAAATTCAAACTCTCCTGATTCAAATCCAATCGAGAATCTGTGGTCAATCTGCAAGGAACAACATCGTGGAATAGACATACGAAGTACTAACATATGCATTGGTTCATGTTTGATTGGGAAAATACGAAAAAAGTAAATAATAACGGAATTATTAGTTTTGTTTCAATTAATTTTCCCAAGGGTGTAAGTCTTGATTTAGATGCAATAAAATTCTTGATGTAAAATAATTCGAATTCATCATCATTTCTTGTTTATACTTTCAAGTCATCCATATAAGATATATGAATTATCCTTTTATCTTTGATCTTATACCTATATCTTATATTGTTTAACGATTTTATTATTATTCTGGGATTATAGAAATGTGAAGCCGCATCAAGTCCAGTTCATCATCTTGCTTACAAATGGTTGTAAAATGACAGTGTCGGTGTTATTGGTGCAACTAACAACAACTGATATTAAAATGAAAGAAATACTATTTCAAGATTAATATTATCTGACAATGATTCATCGAAGAAAATTTTCAAACATTATGAAATGGACAAAGTCCGACAATTATTTTAAGACATTTTTATGTTTATGCATTCTTTTTTATAGATACAAATATTTAAAATAATTGTCGGACTTTGTCCATTTCATAATGTGTGACGTCACTTGTTTACATTTGGCTACGCATTGAGCAGATATGAATGAACGTGAGAAAATTATGGAAAATTGTAGTTCAAAAATAGTAAAATCGACCTTGCTAACCGAAACGCTCCTCTGTGGCCAAATCGGTAAAAGCACGTCAGGCTATATGACGGTTCCGTATAGGATACAGGTTGGATTCCTGTCGGAAGACGCATATTTTCTATGAAAATTTTTCGGACATTCAGGCCGGTAAATGTCGTTAATACTGTTTATTATAAACAGAGCATTTACTTAAATATTTAAATTACGTAATTTGACTGGTCATGTAGACTTACAATGGAGAAGGAATAATAGGGACAAATAAATGCATAAAGAAATAACTACATTTCGAAGAATATATCTAAAAGAGTGCTGATAATTTATCGACCTACTTGAGGGTGAGGTGATTACTATAGGTCAATAACATGTCTGCCAAACGGAAGGGTGGTGTCTTACAGCAGGACAACACCAGATCTCCATATCTTTTTCTAGACACAACAGACATTGATACAGCTTTGCTGAGATGTTCTACGACAGTCGCCGTGCATATCTGACCTTTCACCTTCGGATAGACCCTTATTTCAATCCCTACAAAATTCCCTTATATTTTTGAATTGCTACTTATTTCAATACCTCTTCGACATTTCGATCAGTTCATCACATAGAAAGATTTTTTTCTGAAATCATTACGCCACAAGCAAGGCAATGAAGCCACTAAGACGTAAGTGTTAGAAAATATAAGATGAAAATTATTAAGGAGAGAGAATAATAAAATATCAAGAATTAAGAAGACAGAAGATAACGATTGACATTGCATTTAAATTTTTGAAGATCAAAGGCAATAAAGCCACTACGGTGCAAGGGTTACTGAGTGTTAGAGAATATGACAAAAACTACTATTAAGGAGAGAGGACAATGAAAGAACAAGAATTAAGAAGACGGAAGATAACGATTGACATTACATTTACATTTCTGAAGATCAAACTAGACTGGGTAGCTAACAGCCGGAATAGATTTCCACAAGTGGGGAACTGCGATAGAAGAAACTGTTAGCATAGAACCTACGGTTACATCTAGCCATTTTAGATGAGAAAATGACTGAAGCCGAGATGTCCGGTCAGCACCAGTAATACTGCAGATGCTTCTTTTGATTTTATCATGAACGCTAAATTTTGGGATGATAGAATTGTGAAGCCTCATCAAGTCCAGTTCATCATCTTGCTTACAAATGGTTGTAAAATGACAGTGTCGGTGTTGGTGGTGCAACTAACACCAACTGATATTAAAATGAAAGAAATACTATTTCAAAATTAATAATATCTGACAATGATTCATCAAAGAAAATTTTCAAAGTGTACGTAAGTTGACTGGTCATGTTGACTTACAAGGAAGACGGAATATCACGATAGGAAAAAAATAAATGCATAAAGACATAACTACATTTCGAAGAGTATCTCCAAGAGAGTGCTCATAAGTTCTCGGCCTGACCAAGAAGCCTCTTACGATTCTAAGAGTTGGCCATTTTGTCACATTTTGGGAAGTTAGTTGAGACGAGAACTTTTCAGCATTCATTTGTATTAATATAAAATTCTGCTGGACATAAAATGGGGTCGATTCTATATTATAATTAAGTAATTAATTGATACCCCACTACTACAGATCAGGGATGCTGGAGGGTTCTCATCCCAGATAAGGAAGGATTAAAAAAAAGGAACCCGATGAGTGTCAATTTGGTTAGATTTTGGTAAGTGGATCGGAACGAGAACTTTTCAACCATCCTTGTATTAAAAAAAAAAGATATAGACCATTGATTGATTGGTTCGTTTTCTACGGCTTATCAACATTTTGCAGGTTATTTAAAGCCATAACATATTTTTAGATTGCTAGACATTTTTTTGAGATATTAATGGTTTAGTGATACAAACCTAATTAACCCATAGCTGGGGGAGAAGAGGTGGATTCATACTTTTCCAAAGGGTATTTGCGCGTAAGTGAATATAACAAACCCACCGGGAATTGGAAGTCGGTCTTACGATTAACCATTACCCATTACACCACCTGCACATCCAAGCGTAGAGCACCTGGTATTCCCAAGCGGTCACCCAGGTATGTACTGATCAGACTTGGCGTTGCTTAACTTCGGTGATTGTACGAGAACCGGGGTTTCAACGTAATGTCGCCGTAAGCTCTATTTGATTTCAGTGAAAGAAAGAAAGAAAGAAAGAAAGAAAGAAAGAAAGAAAGAAAGGGGGAGCTAGAGGGGTGAAACAATCTATTGTGATTATCGTCTGCTTCAGTGAATTGGGAAACAGTGTCAATTTTGAAACTTTTCATTTGTATCCTCTTTTTACTTCTTTAAATGATAGCTTAGACTCATATTTAAGATTGTTATTGCAATATTTAGTTGAAGTTGTGAAATTTAAATAATTAACTATGCAAACGGGGCATGTTATAGTCTTAGAAATTGCTCGACTTTTCTTCAGTACATTAAATTAAGAATTAGGATTCATCAGAAAATTCAAATACCAAAACCGTGAGATTTTCACGAGTACTGACCGGTATTATTATTATTATTATTACTACTACTACTACTAATATTTTTAAATATATAAACCTAGTCAAAGTACTATTAGAGGATAGATAGATAGATAGATAGATAGATAGATAGATAGATAGATAGATAGATAGATAGAATAATGAACAAAATAGATAATGAAGATAGATAAATAGATAGTAAATCAACAAAATTAGATAATGAACATAGATAGATAGATAGATAGATAGAAGGTAAGAAAGAAAGAGATAGATAGATAGATAGATAGATAGATAGATAGATAGATAGATAGATAGATAGAAAGAAAGAAAGAGAGATAGATAGATAATGGACAATGAAAGCTAGATAACAAACAAACATAGATAGATAGATAGATAGATAGATAGATAGATAGATAGATAGATAGAAAGAAAGAAAGAAAGAAAGAAAGAGATAGATAGATAGATAGATAGATAGATAGATAGATGAATAGATAATGGACAATGAAAGCTAGATAACAAACAAACATAGATAGGTAGAAAGAAAGAAAGAAAGATAGATAGATAGATAGATAGATAGATAGATAGATAGATAGATAGATAGATAGATAATGAACAATGAAAGCTAGATAACAAACAAACATAGATAGATAGATAGATAGATAGATAGATAGATAGATAGAAAGAAAGAAAGAAAGAAAGAGATAGATAGATAGATAGATAGATAGATAGATAGATAGATAATGGACAATGAAAGCTAGATAACGAACATAGATAGATAGATAGATAGATAGATAGATAGATAGATAGATAATGAACAATGAAAGCTAGATGACAAACAAACATAGATAGATAGATAGATAGATAGATAGATAGATAGATAGATAGATAGATAAATGAACAAAATTAGAGAATGAACAAAGATGCATAGAGAGATAGATAGGTAATGAACAAAGATAGATATATAGATAGATATGAACAGACTGGGAGAGAGAGAGAGAGCGAGAGAGAACATAAATGAAAACTGAAAGAGAATATAGAATTGTCTGTTCAACGTAAAATTCTGGAATGCTAAATTTTGTCTTCTAATGCTTCAGTTTCTTTTTCTTTTTTTCAATCTACTTTTAAAATTCTTTTTTTCCTTCTAGTTTTTTCTTTTTTTTCTCTTTCTTTTTTTAATCTACTTTTAAACTTCTTTTTTTCCTTCTTTCTTTTTCAACACGTCTTTCTTTCTTCCATTCTTTCATTTAAATCAAGAATTTTCGCTCGATTTTTAACTCATGTCTTTCTTTATAAAAAGTTATTATCAGCTTTGTTTCTAAACAAGTTCTTTATTTTATTTCTTTCAATGTTTTTTCTATCGTTTCTTGTCAGAGTTGGCGTACCTCGACAAAGAAGAAAGACTTACTCAACCCTTACAGCGAAGCAATCCTGAGAGATTAAGAAGTCCTATCAGGATTCCTTGTTGGCGGCCAAAATCTTAACAATAAGGTATGCAGTGACACAGTGTTGCTAGCAGATACAGTATAGAAACCACAGGAACTTCTACAGAAGAAACTGAAGGAAAGCAAGAAGAAAGGACTAAGCATCAACTGTAAAAAAGCACAACGTATGGTTGTCAGCAAAAGGCGCAGGCCAACATGCAAATTACAAAATGGAGATGCCAAAATGAAACAACTTGAAAGATTTCGGACGTGCTTTAAAAATTGACGGAAAATGCATTACCGAAATCCGAACGCGTATTTGGGATAGTAAAAGATGCCTTCCAAAAGTTAAGCAAAGTATTAAGAAACAGGAAAAATTCATTAGAAATAAAAGGAATGATAAGTGAAATATGGCCCTCCTACATGGGCCAAGTGGTTCGAACGTTCGCTTTCTGACCATGAGAGCTAGGTTCGAATCTCACCCTGGTCTATTTGTCATCTTCCTGATGTTATCGGTCAGGAGTGGGGACGATCCCAGCGTGCGACACCTTTGGAAAGTGTCTGAAAAGCCTTGTGAGTTAGACACAAACATTAGGAGCCGTCGGTGGTTATGCTAGCACGAAGTCACAAGTCATCGTGACCGAGGGTTTGAACATGCTTGCTTTGTTCAGACTGTTAATCACACTAGATAACGCACTTTCTCCCAGAAACTGTAACTAAGGTTGTAGTATAAACCATAGGTGGGCTCTGTAGGTGTTGAACAAACACAAATGTGCCCGATCTGGCGTCTGCAATTGGGATTAGCCGTCCTAGTAGAATGGTATCCTAGGATTCGAGTGGCTGCGCCATTTACCTTATTTCATGGTAGGGAATGCTGTACAATATTTCCATAGAGGAAATTGTGGAGAGCTATGAACGCCCACCTCTTAGGAGCGCAAGGCAAGAAGAAGAAGAAAAAGAAGAATTTTTGAAGTTGAGTTATAAGGCATAGATACCGTCCTGCGTCCGGCGGCGAGTTCTCTGGTCTGGAGGTTTTGAGAAGCGTGGAACCATCTCTTGATTGCTAGTGTCCCAGGTTCACTGGCCCTCAAGAGAGTGGTGGCACCTGTTGGGCTCCTAGATATGGGTAGGTCGTTGGCCCCCGGGCTGGAGTCGAGGCAATGTGAAGTTGTAGAGATGGGTTTTAATACAAGAAATACTTTGTAAAAAAATTGTTACCAGCAATAAATTTTTAAAGAAAAATTATTACCAGCAATACATTATTACAAGTAATACATTTTGGAAAAAAAAAATATTACAAGCAATAAAAATTTTGTCAGTATTAAATAACCCATTGAGGGCGATATGCCATAAAACAAAACAAACCAAACCGAGGCATAGATAAAGTACAAATTGTCTACACAAATGAAAAGGTCAAATTTCTAACCACTTTATCTCGACGGGGGCGAAGTCGTACTTATATACAACGTTGCTATGTTGGTAGGTTGTTAAGTACAAACAACTGATCGACAAATTTGATATCAAAAAAGTATTTCATAACATTCACATGCGAAAGGCTGGAGAGTACATCGGCCGTAATATTAAGTAACCATAATACTTTGTTTTTCCCATATTATAGTTGCTGAAAGGTTTTCAGAGTGCATTGATAACATATAAAAGGTTTAAATTCACATCACTTTAAAACACCAGTTCCTGTACGATCACCCAAGTTAAACAACGTCGAGCCTGATCAGTACCCACATGGGTGACCGCTTGGGAATACCTGCTGCTGTAAACTTGAGTGTGCAGGTGGTGTAATGGATAAGTGTTAGTTGGAGAGTAGAGTTCGAATTCCCGTTGGGTTCGTTATATTCATTTATGGGCAAATATCTTTGGGAAAGGCATGAATCCACATCTTTTCCCCCAGTTATGGGTGAATTAAAACTTTTATCACTAAACCATTATTATTTAAAAAAAAGAAATTCTTACAATCTAAATATATTTTCTGGTTTTAAATAATCGCAAAGGGTTGATAATCCGTAAAAAAAAGAATCATTTAATAAAATATGAAACCATTGCGTTGGATTCTTTATTGTGCGTTTTTATTAAAAATATGTCAATATGAGCATGTATTTTATTTTCTAAAATGATAGTATAGTAGGACTCCCCAAATTCGAACAGAGCATAATCTGCACTTCCTCGAATTTGGACTCATCTTCAAATCCGAACTTTTGTATTGACACAAACATGAAACCTTTTCTTTTTCGTAAAGTGAAAGAATGTCATACTCGCTTCAAAAGCGCCATAGAAAAAACTGTCATGTACGCAAATGAAAAACGCAGCGAAATTCAAGATCTTAAAATAAACGAATGATAAGTTTATAACTTTCATAAATTTTTAAACATCCCCTAAAGTGGCTTAGCTTTTCACAAATTACAATATTTGTCTAGCATAAATTTTTTCATTACTATTGGTTGTCAATTACAGTGTCACCCGGATATAAGAGAGTTGTCGGGACCGGAGACGAAGTCTCTTATATCCGGGTTTCTCTTATATCCGGGTTTGGTCTATTTTATTTAGGTAAGTGTGGGAACACTTTGGGACCAGAGAAAATCTCTTATATCCGGGTCTCTTATATCCGGGTTACATTGTATTTTTCGTACATTTATGTATTCAATCTAAACTTTAAATAAAAACGAATCAATATTACAAACTACCCTTTGTATCCTAAACTCTAAAACTTAATAAAAATGTTAAGCTTGCCACAGCAGCGTTTTCTTCCCCGAATCCGAACAGTACCCTCAATACCGAACATCTTGGATGTTTGGTTTAGAGGAGTTGTACTGTATTTAGAAAATATCAACATTTTTTCATGTTCTTCTCAGTATGTGCAATTGGGATTCGTAAGGAGATTCGCATTCGAGAAACAATCTTCGCCTTGAGTATGATACCTTATTCCGGGTTGAAATCCGGTACCAATAAATAACAAACGCCAGGAATGAATATCTGAAAATAATGTATTAACGTAATAATCCAAACTGGTAAAACAGGTTAGTAATTCCAGGAATACGGGTTAGTAGCAAATATATATATATATATATATATATATATATATATATATATAGTCTTTGGTATTGAAGTATCGCTGTATGACTTCTTACTGAGTCTACGTGCTCGCTCACCGTGACTCCTACAACGCTGTTACCTCACCCTCACTCTTCCAGTTACCTACAACCTTTTACTCTGTCACTCTGGACTCGACTCGACTCGGGTATTCACTGGCAGTAGTATAAGTATACACTGGGTGAGTCCATTTGTATAAAAAGGGAGGGATCCCTCAACAAATACGTGAGCTAAGTATTCTAATACAGAAAGTCTTATGCATGTGCTTCAGTGATTATGAAAAAAACCTTATGATAAGTTGAAAGAAAAATAAATAATAAACTGATGTAAGTTCTTTTCAAATAGAAAATATTCGAGTGTTATGGAAATTTGAATGTGAGCAGAAAGCAGCTCAGAACTGCGGAGGTGGGGGGACAAGACGAGAGACCACTTCGAAATTTACAGGGTGGCGTAGCATCTCCAAACACTGTTCAAAACATGTCCAGAGTTCGAAGATGTGATGGATAAATATTGGTGTCCGAATACATCGCAGGAGAATCAATCATACCAGATATTGTTGCGGGCGTTATGTATGTTGAGTGTTTAAGTTGAAGAATACGTGTCCCATAGACTGTATATCCCACAACAAAAATAGTGGATTCAGTATGTGAGTCCGCGTAATATATCAAATAATCAACTAAAACGAATATATATATATATATATATATATATATATATATATATATATATACATGTTTCAGTAAATAATATAGACAAGTGTTGTCTATTTATTTTATGTAAATTCTTTTCATAACGTCTGATAAGCTTAATAACATTATCATTAAACGAAGAAAGAAAATCACAATATTGATCCATATTTTTTAATCCAATCTAAGCTTTCGGCTTACATAAGCCATTATCAAAGATGTCAATTACTGTACAATATATTAAGCAATACACGGACAAGACAGTGATGATAGTCTGTTATCGTTTACATAGATGATTTCCAAGCAACGATAAACATGTGCATATAAGACACTAGAAGCGAAAATCGCACCACAGCTCATGACGTCACACATGACCACGCGAGAGTGAATTCAAGAAGTATTAAGTATGGGAAGCTGTTGGTATAAACCAATGGCTTCTGTTACCAATTATAGACATTTAAGGATATTTGTGGAGATTTCATAGTTTATTTTGTTTAGGTTAGGTTTTAACTGTTTGATGTATATTGCTTCAAGGATTTCTAGTTTTGTTTATTGTTTTCATGTTTAAGTATAATTGTGTTTTCGACAAGGATTATATATATATATATATATATATATATATATATATATATATATATATATAAGATATTAAGACATTGTCGTACTTTGTCCATTTCATTATATATATATATATATATATATATATATATATATATATATATATATATATTGGCGGAGACGCTTCTGGACTCTATCGAAAGTGGAAAGTGAAACTGCTCCCACCCATATATGTCAGCTGCACTCCATTTTCGGCTTGATCTGTCTCTTGTAAAGGTAGATGATAGCAGGAGGGTTAGGGTACTTGCTGAAGCGGTACAGGGATCATTATCTCAGCATATTTAGCGAGAGATCGTATGTGCAAGTTCGACTTGAGGTCTGGATTGGGTTTAAGTCCCAATAAACGCCTAACGCCTGAAGATCAAGACAGGCAAAACCAAATCGATGGTAGTCTCAAAGAACAACACATTGAGCAGTTATGAGTCATTGTACATGGAGATCAATGATGAAAGCATTAAGCAAGTAAATTTATTCGTCCTTTATCACAGATAGAGTCAAATATCGTACTTCCCTCTGCCTTTTTTATAAACGCTTTTATGATAATTGTTCTGATGAACTTTACTCTATGGTGCCCCAACATGATGAATTTAAGTGCGGTACTAGATTGACACGGTGTAGTAATGGATAGTAGCTCGGATTGAGGAATCGGAGAGCCGAGTTCGAATTCCAGTAGAATTCATTGCTTTCACTTAGGTGCTAAAATCCTTAGGAAAAGTATGAATCTTCTTCTCCCCCCAGTTATGGGTAAATAGCAGGGAGACCGGGTTCTATAGCTTTGGATGGCAACTAGTCTACCGCAGAAAGAAATGGCAACCAACTGCGGGAAAAAAATCTGCCTTGTCTGTCATGTATCGAAGTATACATGATCGCCTACACGTATATCACGCTTGACACATAACTGACTGAAATTCACTTACGTGCTAATACCCTTGGGAAAGGTATGAATCCGCTTCTTCTTCCCCCACTAGCTATGGGTAAAAAGCAGGACAGACCGGGTTCTATAGCCTTGGATGGCAACAGTTCTACTGCAGAAACTTACTGCGGGAAAAAAAATCTTCCTCGTTAGTCATGTATCACGCATGGCACATAACTAACTGACTGACTAGATTGGCGGCAATGTCTCATCATTTTACTGTTGAAATGTCTACATATAACCCTAAATTCTATGAAAACAGTTTTTATTCTCGCACTTCTCGTTTGTGGATCTCTTTCGGCTTCTTGCTTTTGTGCTTTAAACAATTTGAATGCAATACCAATCGTTATCTTCCGTCTTCTTATTTCCTGTTCTTATACTGTTTTCTTTTTTTTCTTATATTCCCTCACATTCAGTAATCTGCTTGCGCCTTAGTGGCTTTGTCGCCTTACTTAGCGTGAAATGATTAAAAAGAAATTGAGACAAAGAAATCCGGCGGAGTATAATAACTAAAAAAAAAAAAAAAACCATGAAGATAGATAGTTTACTTTGGTTTATTTTGTTTTACAACATATCAACCTCAATGGGTTATTTAATGCCAACAACATTTTTAGGATAGATTCATATGAATAGAATATATATTCTTTGGTTTAGATTGGTTTGGTTTATTTTGTTTTAGGGCATATTAACCTCAATGGGTTATTTAATGCCAACATCATTTTTAGGATAGATTTGTATGAATAGAATATGTATTCTTTGATTTAGATTGGTTTGGTTTATTTTGTTTTATGGCATATCAACCTCAATGGGTCACCTAATGCCGACAAAACTTTTTATTGCTGGTAATATTTTGTTTTGTGAAAAATCTGTTTCTGGCAATATTTTTCCTTCAAAATTGTATTGCTGGTAATAATTATTCTCAAAAAAGTATCGCTGGTAATAGTTAACTATTTTCCCATAGCTGGGACCCCAACAGGCGCCACCACCATGGGCCAGGGTGAACCAGCAATTAAGAGGCGGTTCCACTTTCCTCAAAATCTCCCGACCAGAGGCCCCGCTGCTGAACATAGTTCATCGTCTTACCGAGGACAGGAAGATAGATAGATAGATAGATAGATAGATAGATAGATAGATAGATAGATAAATAGATAGATAGATAGAAACAGCACCAGATAGATAAATATTATGTAGATAAATAAGTTTTAACTTAATTTACAAATACATTTGCTCTTCTTAAAATGTTACATCTTGTATGAATTTCTCTATGGTTCACACACTTGAACGCTCGAAGTGTCTTGCGTGAAAAACATCAATTTTTTGTTTCTCCTTGGTGCACACTGCTAGCGGAGCGGCCATGTTTACACTGTACCAGCAACAATCAAACGCACAAACTTAGATCACGTGACCACAATGGTACCAACTAGAAGCACTCATGTGAAGAAGTCAGTGTGACAAACCTAACTAAAGGGTGTTTCATTAAGACGGATTATATATAAGGGTGTTTCATTAAGATGGATCAAAGTCAGCAGTAAATAAATCAGTGTTATTGGTGAAAATTTATTTATTTCTCTATTGGATCATGTTATTTAAGTCATGGCAATTATGTGTGAAAAATAATATCGCCCAAATGTTCGCCAAATCTGAAAGAAAAGGAAAAAAATCATTAGACGCTTAAATTTAATTCACATTTAAAATCGGTCCAAGTTATTGGAATATACTTTATATGGTATGGTGAAAGTGTAGATATTTTTTTGACTTACCTTCGTCGATGTGGCACTATCGACGCAGCTTACGAATATCATGGACCGGTAGGAGGCCGAACAACTCGGTGATGCAAGAAACTGGCCATGAGCAATTCTCTCTCTATCAAGGACTAATAAAAAAAAAAGAGCATTGTTCGGTAACGTAGTGGGACAGAACAGAAGAAAGCTAGAACGGTCATCGGAAAAAAGAGCACAGCGTAGACACGATCAGAAAACATCACGGCATTGACCAGTTGCAGGCTGAAATGTTTCGTCAGCACGACAAAAGACAGATCATAGATTCAGAACGAAGGCACACTGATTAAATGAACGCAATCGAACTCAGAAGGAATTGTTTTTGGCCAAGTCTTTCAAATGGAGAAGCATCATCATCATAATCATTATCATTACATTCATAATTTTTTTTCTGGAATTTAAGACAAGTAAAAGACTGTTTATCATCTCTGGAGTATGCTATCTTGTAACATGGGAAATATTTTCCCTGGGGTGTTCTGTTGATGATATATTGTGGAGTAACTGGCTATAGTTAAGTGTACAAGGGTGTCAAAAATTACCGGACTCTCACACTGCCTTCTGCTCATACGTGCTTATAGTTGGTACCGTTATGGTCACATGATTGAAATTTGAGCCTGTTTTCTTGCGGCTGTTACAATGTAAACATCGCCGCTCCGCTAGCAGTGTTCCCTCTAGGAGGAACAAAGAGCAGTGATCTGAATCTGCAGAGAATATTCTATCTCATCGATGATAACTCACCGTTTCGCCACCATCGCCTCTCGAGCTGGCAGAATTTTGATTGTCCCATCACCGGATATGATCGTAAGGTTGCTTCGCAGCTAAGCAACTGACCAGTTTACTTCAAATATCTGGATTGAGAGCCGGCGTGGCGTGTCTTCGGCTAGCAGACCTGGAGGAACCCATCCCTCACCCAGTCAAACCATAGTCGACGTCCTCCAACTTCAACGCTTGCCTTGCTCACAGACTTCCGTCCAGACCGTTGATTTCAGTCTAGGAAGCATGTCATCACCGTACTGGATAAACACACGCCTATTTCCCAGTATACCACATTGTGTTAGATGGCCGTTGACCCGACAAGGATCTATCCACCCTTTGTCAGATCTTTGTTTTTAATCCTGCTGTGTATCTAGTCTCTCTCCTCATTACATAAACCTGGTTGTGTACCGATTTAGTCGCCGATTACCCAACCATGGGGTAGGAAGTACTGCGTTACATGATAACAGATATAACATCCAATCGAAATGTTTAATATTAATAATATCCAACTAAAACAACGAGAGTAGATTTAGTTCTCGCGAGAGTTTCTAAACTTGAGAAAATTGATTGATTTCTTTGTTTAACAGCATAGCAACTACTTATGGATCGTTTAACACCGAAATATATAGTTAACGTTGAAGTAATAAAAATATGTTATTCTGCTTTCACAATTGTATACATGGTAGATCATACTGAGATTTTGTGCATATACATGTTTGTGTGGACGTAATAATTACTTTTATGCTGTAGTTTTGTTGAAGTTATATTTTGGAATATAACTTAAATTGTCGGATATCATATGGCTTAACCCTTTCAGCCCTGCGTTCCTGTACAGTTTTAACCCTTTTGCCTGGGCTCCTGAGTCAAAATTCACAAATAATTGGTATGTAATATTTCACGGTAGATATAAAAATAGTTACAAGTGTTTATCCACCGTTTAACCGGCGGTTGGGCATTGAGTCATTTTTCTCTACCACCGTTCAACCGGTGACTGGGCATGAGTCATTTTTCTCTACCACCGTTCAACCGGTGGCTGGGCATTGAGTCATTTTTCTCTACCACCGTTCAACCGGTGGCTGGGCATTGAGTCATTTTTCTCTACCACTGTTTAACCAGTGGCTGGGCATTACGTCATTTTTCCCTACCACCGGTAAAGCGGCGGTCAGGGATCAAAGAGTTAATGTCATGAAAGAGTTTTTTCATATTGTTTGGTTGATTTTGTTTAGCGGCATATCAAGCTCTATTGGTTATTTAATGCCGAAATGAAAATAATTTGAACAGTTTTATGGCTTCGACTAGATATATTTTGAATGCAATTGTATGCCTTCAGTCAGAGATAAATGTATCATTGATCATGATGCTTTAAAAATGAATTGTTGCTAATTTTATTATAGATCGGTATTGTTGCTAATTCTTTTTTTTTTTTTTTTTGCATAAAATGTATTGCTGGTATTTTTACTATAAAAATTAATTTTTATATCTTAGCTTATGGGTTTTTTGTTTGAGGGTTCACTATTTGCCCATAACTGGTACCCTAACAGGTGCAACTAACCAGGATCAGGGTTGACCTGGGGACAACGTCAATTAAGAGGTGGTTCCACACTCCTCAAAAGGTCCAATTTTCCGATCAGACGCCATGTAATCGGATGTAGTTTATCGTCATACCCAGGACGTATGCCAAAACCTCCAATTTCCTGATGAGAGGCCTTGCTGCCGGATGTAGTTTATCGTCATACCCAGGACTAGCAATTAACAGGTGGTTCTACGCTCCTCAAAACCTCCAATCTCCTGATCAGAGGCTTTGCAGTCGGATGTAGTTCAGCTTCATACCCAGGACTAACAATTAACACGCTCGTGTGAACCCCCAATCTTCTGATCAGAGGCTATGCTGCCCGATGTAGTTAATGTGAGGAGAAATCCCGCCTTTTACAGCATGTATTTGACGTGAAAGGGCGTCGGTTTGGCTGTTAGAATGAGTCAAGAGTATGTGCAGCTTGTCATAGCAACTGAGCAAAAGTCCAAGAATCTTAAAACAACAAAACTCGCTTAACAAAACCCAAGACGTAAACGAAACAAACAAAATCAAAATCACCCAATTAGGTGATGCTTTGCCAACAGCTAACTGGCACTGGGCCGAATTCTTTGTGAAAAAGAGTCTTCAGAATTATGATATTCTCTAAAGGAAGAGGAATCCATCTCAATATGGTATATTCTTCTGAGAGTTGGAGAATATAACATTGATAGAATAATTTTTTTCTGGAATTTAAGACAAGTAAAAGACTGTTTATCATCTCTAGAGTATGCTATCTTGTAACATGGGGAATATTTTCCCTGTGGTGTTCTGTTGATGATGATATATTGTGGAGTAACTGGCTATAGTTAAGTGTACAAGGGTGTCAAAAATTATTGGACTTTCACACTGCCTTCTGTTCATACGTGCATATAGTTGGTACCGTTATGGTCACATGATTGAAGTTTGAGCCTGTTTTCTTGCGGCTGTTACAGTGTAAACATCGCCGCTCCGCTAGCAGTATTCCTTCTAGGAGGAACAAAGAGCAGTGATCTGAATCTGCAGAGAATATTCTATCTCACCGTTTCGCCACCATCACCTCTCGAGCTTGCTGAATCTTCTCGTCACTGGTGGAGGTTGACGTGCATCCTGCTTCTTCTTCGTGCGTCATGCTTGTCCGGACAATTTTTAAACTTTTCAGTCCACCAATACACACTTTAACGCAGTAGTGAATTGTCATCGTATTGTGTTCAGTCCCTGACACACCTTCCGACCAGAGAAATCTGATCACTACTCTTTGTTCCTCCTTGGTGTACACTGCCAGTGACGCGGCCATGTTTACACTGTAACAACAGCAAGAAAACTGGCGTGATCGAGCTCAAACTTCGATCGCGTGACCACAAGAGTGCCAACTATAAGCACACATGAGCGGAAGGCAGTTTGAAGAGCTTAAAGGTTTAGTATGGCTAAAGTAGGGATTATTTTTTTTTTTACTTATCCT
This sequence comes from Acanthosepion pharaonis, assembly GCA_903632075.3. Taxonomy (NCBI): domain Eukaryota; kingdom Metazoa; phylum Mollusca; class Cephalopoda; order Sepiida; family Sepiidae; genus Acanthosepion; species Acanthosepion pharaonis. The sequence continues at coordinate 619,227 of CAHIKZ030000418.1, read as the reverse complement.
CGTAATTGACAAAAGTCTCAACAAAGCTTATTGGTATAACACATTGTCACACCGACTTTCGTACAATCACAGAAGTTAAACAACGTCGAGCCTGGTAACCATCGGACAATTTCGAACTGAATCATTTATTTAATCTACAAATGATTTCAGCATGTGTGCCATCATTTTAAAAAGAGAGAGAAATCGCAGCAAAGATTCAATATCAGCAACAGTAAGAACAAAAGCCCCGGCGAATGTAGTAAAGCGTGACAAGCAATAGTGTCAACAGCAGACAGATTATATTTAACACTCAAGACTGTCCCACGAGACAATAGCCTGAGGATTACACCATTGTTTCGCGAATTTGGCGCTATAGTAGTTGTGAGTGAGCCTTGTAGTGCAGACTTAGACTCATGGAATCATTTCACACCACGTAAGGCAATAAAGCCACTAAAACGTCAGGGGTTTGCTTAGTGTTAGAGAATATGAGATAAATACAGTATTAAGGAGCGAAGGCAATAAAAGCACAAGAATTAAGAAGACAGAATATAATAATTGACATTACGTTTAAATAGAACAAAGCTGGCAGGGAATCTAGAAGCGAGAAGTGCAATAGAAGAAACTGTTAACATAGAACTTACGGTTACATCTAGCCATTACAACTGTAAAAAGATGAGACATTGCCGCTAATCTAGTACTGAGCTTCAATTCATAAAGTCTAAGTACCATAGCAGAAAGTGATATTTATTTGCATGATTATACAAAATGTGGCACAAGGTCAAAAGGGGGATTGGGGGGGGAGAACGGTCTTCTTCTGTTTTAACTTTAAACTTAGCTAGCCACAAACACTGACCCAAACATACAAACAATATTCCTAACACCAAAACAACACATTCTTACTCACCTTTCTTACAGCATTCACCATAATACCTCACTGTCTCTATGAAAGTCTTAACTAATCCCCATATGTACAATTTATTGTCTGTGTGTGTTGTGGAAATAACAATTTAAAAATCTAAACCACAATTAAAAATTCATCAGAACCATTACCATGAAAGTATTTATAGAAAAGGCATAAGAAAGGAACGTTACGGCGGTGAGAAAGTGACTGAAGCCGAGATGCCAGGTCAGGATCAATAACATAGCTGATTCTTTGGATTTTGTCAAGAATCTCTAAATATATAGCAGGGCCAGATATGGTAGCACTATTCAAAGCACCGACAAATTTGAGATTGAAATCTGTTTTTATTACATATAAAGTTGCATATTCGTCAGGCTTCTACAAATTTTTATCCGATTTTTTCTCATCAGGGAAAGATATTTTATTTTTAAAATGCACTTTAAAACTTAGGTATCGCTTTTATTTTCTATTCTATCTATCTATCTATCTATCTATCTATCTATCTATCTATCTATCTATCTATCTATCGGAGCTTGTTCATCTCTCTCTCTCTCTATATATATATATATATATATATATATATATATATATATCTATCTATCGCAGCCTATTGATATCTATGTCAAATTCTTCATATCTATCTATCATACTTGTTCATATCTCTCTCTCTCTCTCTATATATATATATATATATATATATATCGCAGCCTGTTCATATCTATCTATCGCAGCCTATTGATATCTATGTCAAATTCTTCATATCTATCTATCTATCTATCTATCTATCTATCTATCTATCTATCTATCTATCTATCTATCTATCTCAGTCTGTTCTTATCTATCCCAGTATCTTCTTATCTATCTATCTATCTATCTATCTATCTATCTATCTATCTATCTATCTATCTATCTACCACTCTCTTTTTTATCACACATAAAGTTGCATATTGGCCAGGTTTCTACAAATCTTTATTCGATTTATTTTTCATCGGGGAAAGAATTTTATTTTAAAATGCATTTTAAAACTTATTTATTACTTTTATTTTATTTTTTCTTTGGGGATACCTAAATTGTTAATTATTTAGGAGATAAAATGATCGCCTGATAACATACACGCTTCGATAATGACCTAGCCAGTGTTGAAACTAAAACGACGGTCAACCTCTTCATGCAATGTGGTTTATTGTGGTTGTTGAACCGTCAATGTGGTTTTCACAGCTATGTTCTTGAAAGTGATTAAGATTTATTGTGTAGTCCCTATCTATTTGTGGAAATGACGAAATATCTCGCGAGGATTGTTTGCTCAATTGTTGGTGAAAACAAATAATGAAAGAATAAATAAATAAATAAATAAATAAATAGAGATCAGAACGGAAGTTCACAAGAGAACAGGTAAGGTTTTATTTTTAAATCGAAAACAAAAATAGTTGTTTTGATCAATAAAAAGACATCAAGTCTGTAAGAATCTGAATATCTATCTATCTATCTATCTATCTATCTATTGCAGGCTATTCATATCTATCTATCTATCTATCTATCTATCTATTGCAGGCTATTCATATCTATCTATCTATCTATCTATCTATCTATCTATCTAAAATTGTTCATATCTATCTAAAATTGTTCATCTATCTATCTATCTATCTATTGCAGGCTTCTATCTATCTATCTATTCTATCTATCTATCTAAAATTGTCTATCTATCTATCTATTCTATCTATCTATCTATCTATCTATCTATCTATCGCAGGCTATTTATATCTATCTATCTATCTATCTATCTATCTATCTATGCTGGCTATTTATATCTATCTATCTATCTATCTATCTATCTATCTATCTATCTATTCATATCTATCTATCTATCTATCTATTCTATCTATCTATCTATCTATCTATCTATCTATCTATCGCAGGCTATTTATATCTATCTATCTATCTATTGCAGGCTATTTATATCTATCTATCTATCTATCTATCTATCTATCTATCTATCTATCTATCTATTGCAGCCTGTTCATATCTATCTATCTATCTATTTATCTATCATACGTTCAGTTTACACTAGAATAAAATTTGGCATAGGTCCAGCTTACACTCGGATCAAAACGGTAGACATTGGTTCAGTTTATACTAGAATAAAAAGGTAGATAAATATATGGGTGACACGAGAGTTAAATTATCGACATTAGTCACAATGACTTCATAGAAATTTGAAGACATAGAAACTAGAGTAAAAATAAGGCATAGGTTCGCTTTATATCTGAATCAAAAAATTAAACACAAACCCGTTTTATACCCGAATTTGCATGTATCCACCCGGGGATCTTTTTGTGGGGATCTCACCACTCTACTTGTTTCGACTTTGAAGAACTCTCAAAGGGTTGTTTGCCGTAAGAATACAAATCAGTCAATATTCCATCCCTCCATTTACTGTTTGGTCTTTTTCTATTAGGCGAACCAGCCTTATACTCCATCTGTGATCATTTCTCTTTGCTATGTGTCCCTCAGTTTCCTAATTTAATCAATGCGTTGGCCTGTTCTTTGATTCACGTTCATTTCTTTCTGTCTCTTCCCAAGTGTTTTCCCAATCACTGTTCTCAATCACAGATGTTTGTACGTTTCGAAATTCGTCATCAATGTGAATTTGTTAAGGTAAAATTGCAGATTAGGACCCAGAACCTAATTAAAAAATAACAAACATCATTTCTGGTATGAAAAAAAAAAAGCCTGAATACTTCTAAAATAGCATTAAAAAATTGCAGAAGCCTATCTTTTACGAGATACTGACAATCTTATTTGGGTTTTATTTGTGTCTCAGTTACAACGCCGCCGACATTACTGGCCTTGATTACTGCGCTAAAAGATTTGTAGATAATGACCCAGTGACCAATTTAAATAAAAAGCACCTTTCCTAGTGTAAAAAAAAAAGAAAAAAAAGAAGCCTGATTATTCCAAAAATAGCATTAAAATTTGTGGAGATCTACCTGGGCCCCGGGTACAGCACAGCTGCCCTTACTGGTCTAGATTACTGTCTGCTGACGTCGATTACTGCGCGAAATTTTAAAGACAAAAATTGATTTTATTTCTTTTCATTATTCAGTAAATGAGTAACTTTCGCGGATCCACCGAGGCTTGCGCGCCGCAATCAAGACACGTGATCGTATGAAAACCGGTGTTTCAACCTGATATGGCCGTAAGCCAATTATTCCAACCGCACAAGCAAACTTACAGTATCTGGTATTTCCAAGCGGTCACCCATCTAAGTACTGACCAGGCTCGACGTTGCTTAACCGGTGTTTCAACGTGATATAGCCGTAAGCCCATTATTCCGACCACACATCCAACCTGGCATTCACCTGGTATATCAAACCTGGTATTCCCAAGCGGTCACCCATCTAGGTACTGACCAGGTTCGACGTTGCTTAACTTTGGTGATTGTAGGAGAACCGGTGTTTCAACGTGATATGGCCGTAAGCCAATTATTCCAACCACACAACCAAACTTACAGTATCTGGAATTACCAAGCGGTTACCCATCTAAGTACTGACCAGGCTCGATGTTGCTTAACTTCTATGATCATACGGGAACCGGTGTTTCTACGTGCTATGGCCGTAAGCCAATTATTCCAACCACACAACCAAACTTACAGTATCTGGTATTTCCAAGCGGTCACACATCTAAGTACTGACCAGGCTCGACGTCTCTTAACTTCGGTGATCATACGGGAACCGGTGCTTCAACGTGATATAGCCGTAAGCCCATGGTATTCACCTGGTATATCCAACCTGGTATGTACCTGGTATTCCCAAGCGGTCACCCATCTAGGTACTGACCAGGCTCGACGTTGCTTAACTTCGGTGATTGTAGGAGAACCGGTGTTTCAACGTGATATGGCCGTAAGCTTCTCAAAAAACGCGGAAATCGCGAACGGATTTATTTGACAACCAATAATGTCGGCCGGGTTTCCAATCCAGACACAAATAAGACCAAAGTAAAATTGTCAATTATCTGCTAAACGCTGGGCTTCCATAAATTTTGAAAGGAATAATCAGCCTTTTTTTTTTAATTATTTCTGGGACTTAATCTGCAATTTTGCCTAAGTTAATTTCCATGTTTCGCATCCATACATCAGAATTGGCATCATACAATGACTATACTTCCTATGTTTTAAGTTAGCAACATGCTTTGCATTTGGTTTCTAAGTAATTTTATTCCTGGAACTCGTCTATTGGTGTGTCAGATGAATTCGTTCGGTCGGGTTTTGTGGGGTTTCGTTTCTTTTAATACTAATATTCTTCATCGACAATTTCAACAAATCGTGCGAAGGTGACGGGTGACGATATTAGGAATGCATCTGCTTGAGCAATTCCTTAGTGGACTGGCGTAGATCCACATCAATGAGCACGTTTAATAGGACCTCATTAAACAGAACAGGTCAACTGGAACGGGGGAGAGTCTGTGAGGTCGTTCGCCTTCTTAAGGCGTAAAATCCATTCCTGTGCAGTTTTTTCTTTTAACACCGTCTTCTCCATTCCCAGTAAATGTCTCGAACAGATTTGGCAGCTTTGGAACCGTGACTGGAATCGAAGAGAACGGTAATGTTAATATCAGCCGTTTCCCTACAAGAAAACATTCGGCATTCCTGGATCCAGCAATGTAGCTGTTATCGCACTGATGGCGGTTTCCTTCCTAACCTTATATTTAAAGTGGTGTGGAATGCCAACATCTTGATTATGTCGTTATTTTCACTTTGAGTTACATATGCTATTCATTTTAGTTGTTGCTGTTGTTGGTAGTCCTCAAGTGATGTGGTTTCTGTTATTTGGTACAGTTCTTTGAATTTCTGTAACGCCAGTCCACAATATTCAAAGAGAGGTGGCCTTTGCCAGAATCCATAGTCTTCACTTGCTCAAAGACTTTTTCCATCTTTGATCTCAGAAAGCGGTTTTATACAGCTGATAGTTTTGATATTTCTGAACGGCTTTGGCGCCATGCATTCAAACCAAATGAAAGACTTGATCTAGCGAGGCTATTTAAGAGCATGACTCGAGTTTTCATGTTGATGTTTTGGTTTTGTAGCAATTTGCGGTATTGTGTGAAACTACCTCTGTCATAGCCTATTCTATGTTTAATTTCTTTTTCTCTTATACTTAATTCGTTATAACTTATCTATACGCCGAGGTATCTGAAGTGTTTAGTAGGGACTAATTCCACATCCTGAGTTTTTATGAAGGATTTAAGAGAGGGGTCATCACTGCTTTCATTCCAATTCAGGATCACAGTTTTTGGTTTGGAAAAGTTTATCTTGAGCCCCATTTCTTGGAAGGTGTTAAAAATGCTCATTTTTCCCCACTTAGCACTCCGTCATAGGTTTGAAATAGATAAAATTCAATTAAATGTTAATAAACAAAAGTTGTAGAAGAAGAAAAAGCTAAAAACACCCCCTGAAAAAAAAAAAAACAAAAAAAAAACACACCACTCGATCATTACGTCCATAGAAAAGGTTCAGACGAACTGCATTCCTTAGTTCTACGGGTTCTAGCCTTCACGGTTGACCCGATATGACGTGCCACATAAATTGTTGTGACGCCCTCATTCCCTTCGCATCCCACTGGGGAGAAGTAAATTCCCAAGAAACGATGCTTTGTGAAATCGACTCCCAAGAGGATGCTTCCCTGATTTCTGCACTCTTTGCATGTTCAAGTCTAGGGTTAACCGTTATCTTCCCAACGCATCCTCATAAACTGTGTCTCTTACCTCTTGCACTGTAACCCTCTATCTCGTGTGGCTCTTGGACCTTGTACAGGGGAACATTATTGCTATATAAATATATATATATATATATATATATATATATATATATATATATATATATATATATGTGTGTGTGTGGGGTGTGTGTGTGTGTGTGTGTGTGTGTGGGGAGAAAAGAGAAAGGATTGTGTCTCACAAAAATAAAATGCAATCATGTCATTTTTGGAAGATAACATTTTTAAGACAAACTGTTTAAATTGAAGAAAGACTGAGCAAAATAAAAAAAAAATAATTTCTTAAAATAAATTCGATTTTACAAATATCCGTGAAACACAGAGTAGAGGCAAGATAAATGAACATTTTATTACTGTATACAGTGGGCTATGATAAGATTTTAGCCACCCTTGATTAGAGCAATTTGGGCTTGCCTCTTCTTTTTTCAGTCAATACCGTGTTAGTATCAAGCTACTCTCACCTATGAACAATAGTTGAGTTATATTTTGCAATGAAAGTTCGTGGAAGTAAGGAAATTAGTGAATTTCAACAAGGGCAAATAATAGGATGGCATCAGTGTGGCAAGTCAAATAGAGAATTTGCTAGGTTTTTCCAGGTTAATCATTAAAAGGTTAATAATATTGTCAAGAAATTTAATGAAGAAGGCCATTGTCGTGTGGAACAACGTCCAGGAAGACCAAGCATCGTGTCTGAGCGAAAGAAAAGGGCACTGAATAGGGAAGTCATCAGAAACCGTCGTCAGAGCGTCAAAGATGTCGCCAACAGTATAAAAATGTCACCATATGCGGTGAGAAGGACTCTGAAAGAGCTAGGCTATCAAAGAAAAGTTGCAAGAAAGAAGCCCTTGATTTCAGAGATTAACAGGAACAGGCGTATGGACTGGGCGAGAGAATTTGAGAGCAAAGATTATGAATTTTGGCAGTTCGTAATTTGGTCAGATGAAAGGAAATTCTTCCAATATTCGAATTCGAGACGGGTTTATGTTTGGAGAAATCAGAATGAGACTTGGAACAGTGAATGTCTGCAGGCGATCGTGAAACATGGAGAGATTGGAGTAATGGTGTGGGGCGCTGTCTAGTTTGGAAGGAAATCTGAACTGATTCTTGTTGACGAGCGGTTGAATGGTCCAAAATACTGTCAAATATTAGTGAAAGGAATACTCCCAATATTTGAAACCAATCAGATTGACAGGAATGTCTACCTTTGTCAAGAAGATGGCACGCCATGTCATACGAGCAAAGTAGCAAAGGCCTGAAAGGAATCGCAAGGAATCAAGTCACTGCTATGGGTATCCCAAAATCCTGATATGAATCTAATAGAGCACATTTGGGAGCACTTTAACCGAAAGCTTCGGGAGCGTGCAACCAAAATGACGTCAGTGGCAACCCTTAAAGAAACATTGCCAAAGGAGTGGCAAAATATGGATCAGACGATTATTGATAACCTGATCAAATCCATGAAAAATTGAGTACAAGCACTGAAACTAGCAAATGGAAGACCTACTCCATACTAGTTCCAAATACTGTTTATTTTATGTTGAATAGGGATTACGTAATCAAATGTTGAAATTGGATGTAGTTTATTTTTCCTGGCTAAAAACCTTTCTTAGGCCACTATAAAACATTTTTGTCAGATAATTTTACGATACATTGGATTATTTAAAGTAGTTTCCTCATCTCAGTTACTGGCCCGTTCCATCTATTGTATCAGCGACCTTTGGCCTTTTTGAGGTACCTCTTATATTTTGGTAACCTTCAAGTAAATCCAGAGACAAGTCACTTGTTTAGAACTATTTTGGCCCGTAGCATGAAAATGTTGCATCGAATGGGAGATGAAAACAATTTTTTTTTTATTCTTTGCCTTTTTGTATATTTACAAATCAGGTAGTAAGTAATGGTGACAAGGTGTGGGGTGGGGAGATGGTGCAGGTTGTTTCGCAAATTCTTTTGTTCTGACTCAACCACTTGCACTCGTTATATTAACGTGCAGGGCAACCACAAGATATTGCGAAGGTGCGATTGCAGGCTGACTTAGCAAAAAAAAAAAAAAAAAAAAAGAAGAGGATTAGAGAGAGAGAGGGGGGGAAGAAAGCTAGAGAGAGATATAAAGAGAAAGACGATTAGAGAGAGAGCTGGAGAGAGGGGATTAGAAAAGAGAAGAGAGAAAGATTAGAGAGGGATTAGAGAGAGCTGGAGATATAGAGAGGATTAGAGAGAGAGCTAAAGAGAAAGATAGCTGTAGAGAGAAGGGGATTAGAGAGAGAGAGAGAGAGCTGGAGAGTGGAATTAGAGAGAGAGAGCTAGAGAGAGAAAGAGAGCCATATATATATAGAGAGAGGGAAATAGAGAGAGAGAGCTAGAGAGAGAGGGATTAGAGAGATATACAGAGAGAGAGAGAGGATTAGAGAGAGAGCTAGAGATAGAAAGAGAGCTATAGAGAGAGGATTAGAGAGAGAGCGGGATTAGAGAGAAAGCTAGAGAAAGAGAGCTATAGAGAGAGGGATTAGAGAGATAGCTATAGAGAGAGAGAGAGAGGGATTAGAGAGAGAGAAGGATTAGAGTGAGATACAGAGAGAGGATTAGAGAGAGAGGATTAGAGAGAGAGAGAGAGCTAGAGAGAAAGAGGTATTAGAGAGAAAGCTAGAGAGAGAAAGAGAGCTATAAAGAGAGGGATTGGAGAGAGTGCGCGCTAGAGAGAGCGAGGGATTAGAGAGAACTAAAGAGAAAGAGAGAGAGTACGAAATCGCGGGATTAGAGAGAGAGAGAGACAGAGAGAGAGAGAGAGAGAGAGAGAGAGAGAGAGAGTGTGTGTGCCTGCATGTTTCCTTCGGTAAAAGTTTGATTAGTGTTTAGGTTTTCCTTGATGCCACCAGCAACGTCGCTGCTGAAAAAAAAAAAAAAGAAACCACCTAAATGTTTTTTTTTTTATGATAACAGCTGGTGAAAGTATATTCTCTTGGGGAAATGCCAATCTGGGCTGAATTGTAATAGCCAGACAAGAGAGAGAGAGAGAGAGAGAGAGAGAGAGAGAGAGAGATAGAGAGAGAGAAAAGATGGTGGGAGATAGGAAGGGGGAGACGACAAAAATAAGGAAGCAGAAAACAACCGAAAATATGTATTCTTCAGGTGTGAAATCCTGCAGAAACAAGGTCATAAAAAAACAAAACAAAAAACAAACAAACAAAAAGAAGCAGTTCTACTTTTGTATCTAGAGTTTCTTGACAAAGAAGAATATGCAATATTATCAGTCCAGATCTGGCATGTCGGCTTCAGTCACTTGAAAGCCCGCTGCAGTAACGTGGCTTCCCTCAGCCTTTTCTATAAGTATTTTCATGGTAAGTGTTCTGTTAAGCTTTCCTCTGATACCTCTCTTGAATTTACGCTCAGTACTAGACTCACGTGCGATGTGATGTCATGGATCACGTCTCGAAACGAGAAAATCGAAAAAAAAAAAACGGAGTTCGAATTCCAGTCGAGTTCGTTGCATTCACTTACGTGCAAATATCCTTGAGTTTGTCTATATTTCTGAGATGAGGTATTATGTACAGTATTTACATTAGTAGGACTATTATCGCCATATTTGTCACAACGTTTCGGCCGTTGTACGCTCCGGCCTTCTTCAGGTGGTTGGAATTTCGAGCTGAACCCTTTATTTCGATCGCTGGGGTAGACTGTTCTAGTTCCACGTGCCATGTTTGATGGATGTCAGTTATCAGTTATCTCCTGCTAATTTTCCCTCTGAAAGTTCTCCACTGCCTTAACCAGGAATTGAACTCACCTTCTTTGGGTCTGTCACTGGATCTAACCAACGCCTTTATCCACTGTGCCATGTGTCCTTGAGGACATCTGGGTATGAACTTCTGAGTATTATAAACCTAATGTTTTCAGCATCATTTTTACCAGTGCTTATATTGCAATTTTTGCTGTTATCATTGCATGTCTTTACCAGAGTTCATATTGCAACTTTGTTATCATTGCTTTTCTCTGGCACTCCTTATTACTGGTTCCCATATTGTATTTATTTCTATGCTTGGTCGGCACGTGGAATTAGAACAGTCTACCCCAGCGATCGAAATAAAGGGTTCAGTTCGAAATTCCAACCACCTGAAGAAGGCCGGAGCGTACAACGGCCGAAACGTTGTGACAAATATGGCGACAAAGATGAGGACAATAGTCCGACTAATGTAAATCCTTGAGTTTACCTCTTCTTTCTGGTTGAATAGCAGGCAGACTGGACCCTACATCGTTGGTTGGTAAGAAAACCTCAGTTTTTCTATCGCAGAAAGAAACGGCGGGCTACTGCAGGAAATCTGCGTAGCCTGTCATGAATCGAAAGAGACATAATCGCCCAAGCGCGAATCACGTATGACACTTGACTTTTTGTTTAGACTAGATTGGCACTTAGGTTACATCTGGCAATTCCAGCAGTAAAATGGTAACACCTAAGTTCTATACTAATAGTTTCTTTTCTCGCACCTCTGGCCTGTGGAAGTCTCTTCCGATTTCTTGTTTTCCTGTCAACTACGATCTTCAAAACATTAAATGCAACGTCAATCGTCACCTTCCGTTTTTGCGATATATCCGTTCTTTTATTCTCTCTCCTTAATAACATTTTTTTTCGGTTTCTTTCGTTGGTCGTGTTTAGTCTGGATCCTCGTCTTCGACCTTGTCGCCAAGAATGGCTCTACCAGGAGTTTAGAGCTCCTGCCAGCATCGTCCTCGGAGTCATTGGGTCATGCAATCCCTTCTACCACAACAAAGAGTGACAATATAGAAACATGCATGCATAAGCACAAACATATTTTACACTGGATGTTGGAGTAAAGTTCGTCATCACTTACGAAATCTGACTTCAAATGCCAAGTTCATAATAGCCAACTTAGACAATAAAAAAATTGATGAGTCGATTCATAGCCCCAACTGACATCCTAACAATGTTTTCGCACTAAAATTATAACTGCTAATAAATTTATTGTTGGTACAAGATAACTCGTGGTTGGTTATTTTTATTGACATCGAGTATGAGTTCTCGTGCTTGACAGTGTGGGGTTCAGCGTACCTGGATTAAAGGAGAATTTAATACGGGATACTCGCCCACAAAAACAACGCAAATCTCAAGAAGAAACAACACGATAAGGAACGTTTATAAAAAATAGAACATTGTATATTTATTATCTTGTGAATAGGGTAAAAAAGTTTAATGTTTTAGTTCGTTTAAGCAAAAATGTGATTTTGATCAAAATGTCTGTGTTCGTTGTCTTTTAACAGAGTAGCAGAGTAAAGTTTATTTGTATAGTTGCAATTGCAAAAGGGGCGAGCAATTTAAGTTGAAAAAAGAGAGTGTGAATGAGGAATAAAGATAAAAGGAAAATGTACTTATGAATTGTTTTGGAGTCAGTTGTAAATTTGTTGTTGTTGTTGTTGTTGTCCTTTCCTAATCCCCTTTCGGGTTGAGTCAGTGATGGAATTTACTGTCAATCTTCTGTGATCTTTGCGCCCTTCTCTGACTGACGATATTCAGTCACCACCCCCACGAGGGTGTCATGTGGCACAAGGCCTTTTTAACGTGGGCAATTCCCAAGCCATTAGGCTCGGCCAAAAAATAGCCCATTTGAACCCGTATAAACGGGTTCAGGGCCGGTTTTACCTCCCCGAAGGAGACTCCGCCCTTCGGCGTAGCCTCCTTCAGGTTCCTCCCGCCCGTCGGAAGAGAGTTTAACCGAACAGTCGGTTCAGAGGTGAACGACTGACTGACCTTCTCCGACTGACTGGCGACTGACTTAAAAATTTTGTATTTATTGTTGACTTTTTTTTCACACTGGCTCGTTATCTTTCTTTTTTTGGTTTAGCAAATCGCCTCCTTTCATTGGTCAGAAAATTAATTTCACACCTTATTGTGAAATCTGTTTTTGGTCGTTTTGATCCGATTTTGCGGGTGTGCAAATCTACTTTGTGTTTTTTTAGTCATTTGTTGGAATATAGGATTTGTATCCTATAACAGTCAGTGTGTTAATACATTTAAATGTACCAATTATTAGGGGACAGAAATAATATAATTTAATACTCCCTCTGTTCTAGAATAGTTGTTACTTTTGAATTCACATTTCATAAATGTACAGGATGTTTGGAAAGTTACGGTGCATTTTTCTTATATCTTTTATATTTCAGATTTCACGCCAGTATTGTTTAAACGGTGCCTTGCATGATGGTCTTGTAAGTCACCATTGAAGGTGCACGTAGGAGATGACGCCAACATAAAAACAAAAAAACTGGTTGGACACTGTCAAACAATGGACGAGTATGACGATATACCAGAATTGCTGATAGTTGCCGTTAGTAGAGACCATTGTGAAGGAAATTCAATACAGCTTCTACATTCAGATACCATTATGATTACAAAAGTTAAGGGCATGATGATGATGATTGTTTTAATAACTGAAGTTTGCGTATTCCTCATCGAACATGTACCGTTATATACTAGCGGATAGAATATAGCGACAGTGTTACCAATATTTAACTTTGGCTAGGAAAGGTGGGATTAAGGACAATGCGTGGACGCAATGTAATTTATATTTGACGTAAATAGCATATAGTATAAAATAAAAAACTGAACGGAATGATTTCAAAACATAACAATTAAATTTATTAATATTTGATATACATGCATGTGAACTGAAAAGGTAGGACAGAGTCGTGTCCCTTTGATTAGGTAATAGTTGTACCTGAGTTCATATTAAGAGGAAGTAATATTAAACTGTAATTTAGAAGAATAAAGTTTCTTTAGCATGTATGGAATTGTGAGTTGTAAAGTTGGTAAAAGTTCAGAAGAGATTTCAGAGTTCGTACTTGCGTGAATGTTAGTAATGGTCTTTAACGTCTGACCGCAATGGCTAAGACGGGAGTTCTTGAAAATTACACCTTGGTACTTGGTAGCAAGAAATGAGACGAATGAAAAGAAACTGTTGGAGATTTCTGACAGTTTGCAGCAGAATCCAAGAAAATCATTACGAAAAGTTAGCACAGAAGAAAGATGGTAGGGGTAAATTTTTTTTTTTTTTTGTAATTAAATTTTATTTGCCTAAATAAAACAGTTTTCCTTAAATATCAATTTTTAATGGTGACTAACAAAAAACTTTGATGACATTCAAATATCCTCAGGTGCAAAAACAAAACTCAATCCACAGATAAAGTAGCTGAATTAATCGGACAGAAATTTAAAAACAAAATATTTGTCATATATGTAATAAATACTTTTTATCTTAAAAAAAAAAAAAAAAAAAAAAAAGAAGTTCAGTGAGGTTTAAAAAATATCTTTTCAAATCCTATTTGTTCTGTGTATTTTATTCAAAGGAAATTGTGGGGGAAAAGACACTACAGTAAAGTTTGACGTAGGACCAGGCTTCATAAAAAAAAAAGAAAAGAAAAGAAAAGGAAAAAAAAAAGGTGTGTCAAGAAGTCATTTTTCTCTTGACACTGATTATCTTAAACGATAATTTTTATTGTTCTGAAAATTTATTATAGAATTTTAACAAAACCGTAACATATGAAACAGAATAGTGAACTGAAGCACCTCACCCTCCGAAAAGAGTTATGGGTAATTCAAAAAAGAAAAAAAAAGGTTAAATTTAGTTACATATGTTATAGTTTTATTAAAAATCTAAAAATTGCTTTTTAAAACGAAAAAAAAAAATACCATGAGAGGTATTTAAAAAAAAAAAAAAAATTTAAAACAAAACTCAAAAATTTTTTTTTCATAGTTATGGTAAATTACAGGTAATCTAGAAAATAAACAATTAGATTTATTGTAAACTTGGACCTTCATATCTGAAAAAAAAAATGGAGTGTCAAAAAAGGTGGTTTTTATATTGACACTGCTATTCATCTAACTCCCTCTGCTCGGCAATGTTTGTTGTTTCGAAAGATGATGATTAGAATTGCAATAAAACCAAAACATATAAAAAGTGAATTTATACATGTTCGTTGTTCTTGAGAAATGGCAAGAAAATTGATAAATACAACTTATTATATTGTTTATTGGAATGGCTGGCGAAACATTGATTAATTGCAAATCTACTTATTTTAACTACCTTCACTCCTCGACAATGTTTATTGTTTTAAAAAGCAATTGTAGTGATTACTACTATGTTGCCACGTCTACATTTTTCTCAACTGTGATTGGTCAAATAATAAATACTAAATATCACAGGACAATTTACTGATCGCATTCACCACACTGAATTTTTCCTACCGTTAACTCACAAACATGCTTTTGTTATAAAATCACCGATTGGTTAATTTTTCATCCAATCAGATATTTTTTGTGTTCTTTCAAAATTTATCCCGCTTTTTTCCTGGGAGCCACCGATAGTAATACCCATCACCAATCACCATCAGTTCTCTGTGAACAAGTCAAGTTGCAACAACTCTGTTAGTTACAAAACACACAACTGTACGATCTTCTGGATATACATTCTATTTTAACACAGAACTCTGAACATTATATTCAGAAAACTTGCTTATTTAAATATCACCATATTCAACTAACAGATAAAGGGAAACTACTTTTTTCTCCTTATTTACACATTACAAAAATTACCTTGTATTTGTTGTTGATTTTATCGTTGAAACACAAATCGGTTTTCCATTGTTTTTAAAAAATGTATAAATGTTAAATGCTCTTCAACACGCAGCCACATTAATCTTTTCAACAGAACACCATTTACATTGGTAACCCCAACACTTAGGAAAGCAGCATTTACAAACGCCCTCTGCTTGGCAATGTTTGTTGTTTCGAAAGACGATTATTAGAATTGCAATAAAACCTAAACGCATAAAAGTGAATTTATGCATGTTCGTTGTTCTTGAGAACAGGCAAGAAAGTTGATAAACACTACTTATTATATTGTTTATTGGAATGGCTAGTGAAACATCGACTAATTGCCAATCTATTTAACTACCTTCACTCCTCGACAATGTTTATATTTCTTAGTTCTTGAGAATTTACAACATAAAACACTTATTTATTTACAAGAATGATTTTATACTTACAACATCCTAAAACCTAATACGATTAAAACTAATGCAATATAATTTACCAATAAAGAAATAAATGTTAATTTTTTTGTATTGATAAATATTTACAAAATTATTAAAAGATGTGAACCAATTATAAAGAAATCAATATTTACTATTTTATAAAGTTCGAATCAATTAGCCAATGTTTTGTCATCCATTCCAATAATCTAATTTAATAAATAGTGTAAACAAACAAATCATGAGAAAAAGAAATGTATAAATTCAATTTCATGTTATGGTCTTATTAAAATTCTAAAAACATTTTTTTCAAATAATAAATATTATCAAGTCTTTATTCAAAATTTTTTTTTCAATTGATCCTAAGTTAAACTTTGCCATTTACACTTATTTCCATTTGTGAACTTTCAAAAAATATTACCATTTTTTTTTTTTTTTTTTTTTATTTGCATACAGACAAGGGATAATTTTATTTGTAAAAAAAAAAAAAAAAAAAATGTTGAAAGCACTTATTAAGAATTGAACTCCTTGTTTACACCAAATGAGATAAGTTAACCAGCACGTAAATCAAACAAGGGTTCCATAAACTATTACCATTGCTTTTTTGATCTCCAGGACTAAAGATCCCAGTGTAGACTGGATCATTTCAATTTGGCACACTGGTTCCACTTTCTCACTAATGTGATTTACTTTCTACAATTTTTTCCGAGATTCATAGCTAAAGAATCTGACATTTTTTAATACCAGGCGTGCACAACTTCTTTAAATTTTTCAAAACAAGCGATGCTTTTTTTTTTTGGTCCACCAGATGTTTTGTGGAAACCTTTAGTCTTGGTATCTAATTCTTTTCATTCCCTATAGCTGCATCTCAACCCCAATAAGCCTACTGCACCCTAATGGTTAGCCAACTCTGTCCCAAGTTAATTGAAGAGTAATTTACAAATTATTTTTATATTAAAAAAAATAAAATAAATAAACAAAAAGAGACACCAAGCACATGGCTTCTATGTCTCAGTCAATATCTTGTCATTTGACATTTTAATCTGGGTGCTAAATTTCTTAATCTTTAAGGGATAATCTTTTCTTTTTGGTTTCAAAAGAGATTTAAAGTCATTATTGGCATCTCTAAAAAAAAAAAAAAAAAAAAAAAAAAAATCTTTATAAAATCTTTTTTGAAAACTCAAACCAAACGATTGAAGTTAATTTTCTTCTTTGCCGAATCCACATGAGGCATGAGTTTCAAACAGGCGTACTTAAATATACAATGTAATATCTCTAAAATAAATGCTTATTATTCCATGTCATGAAATTTTCCTTATTAAAATTTAAAGTGCACATCAGAGCTTTAGTTATTCTACAAGTGCACCATTAAGTAAAAAGTTTTAGTAACACTTCTCAATTGTAAAAAAAGTTTTTGCTATCCACACTCATTCATATTGAAAATCCTGTCCAGTCGTTTCATCCAGAATAGATTTAAATTCAGGTTTTTAATAGAATGTGAAGGAACACTTTAACTCTCACATATGAAAACAAGTGGGTAAGGTCCACAGAGAGCAGGCATTTCCCTCTCTTTTTTTTAAAAAAAATTTGTGAAATGAAATGGAGTTGAGAAAACCTCTTATATTTCGATGGTCATTGTTGCAGTTACACAAAACTGAAAAAGCAGTCATCTTTTTCAATGCAGTTCTGTTATATTATTATAGACTTGGTAAAAAAAAAAAAAAAAGTTATTGGTCGGCACTGCATCTCAGCCGAGATCAAAGTGTAGCATCTGTTCTTAGTTTAATTCTGATTTCTCTAAATTTCTCACTGAAACCTAGTCATGCCCCCCCCCCAGATCCAAACAGAATAGTCCATTATGTTTCTGCTGACTAACAAAGGGAGGAACAAGGATCATCATTATGTAACTAAAAACCCTTTTGCCTAACCATTACTAAACAGATAAGGCACAATTTGTGCCCTTCATTAAGGCATGACTCTTTTCCAAGCCTGCTTTCCTCATTGTGCCTTAGAATTCTAAGTATGAGAGTCCTTTGTGCTTACATTTTCCTTAGAACTTCCTTGTTACTCACCTGTTCAGACTATTATATTCTTATCATCTGTAGAGCCACATTACTATTGATTCAAGTATTCTCTTTATCTGCAAGAATATTGTTGAACATTTGTTGCCATATAGGAGGGCTGATGTTATACAGCAGAGCAGTACGCTTTGTTTATAACAAAATCTTGTTTCTTAATACTTTGCTGAGTTTTGGAAAGCGTCTCTCACTATTCCAATCAACCATCGGATTTCAGGGTTGCATTTTCGGTCCTCTGTTAAAACCAGATATTGCTTTAGATTTAAATTTTTGTGCTTGCTTGATTTTGGCAAAACCAGACAATTTCATCATTAGAGGAGAAAGCCACTTGGCTTTTCTCCGACAACACAAAACTTTCTTCCAAGAAGAAATAACAAGCGCAAACATCAATATTGTTTTAATTTAGAAATATCCAACCATAATTACATACACGACATTCATATTTGATTCTTACCATTGTATAGACAGTCTGAGAAATGAGAAAAAAAAAAAATTATTAACAACAGTAGAAAAGTGAGCAAATATATACAGAGATGGACGATGATTCCTTGTTGTTTCAAGAAAAAAAAAAAAAAAAAAAGTATTCTTTGGTGAGTCCTTAATGTCTGACAACTGACTGTTTTTCTTTTCTGTTTATTTTATTGCAGGTGAAGAGGACTTCAGAACACTTATTGCTTTTTATTTTATTTTTTTTAAATTTAGGGTGTGGCAAAAACCCCTTCACAGTCTTTGGCGTTAAGGCCCTGCCTCATAGGTCCTCTTCTGATATTCGCCAGTTTCTGCTAATGGACACTCGATCCGATTTTCCCACCTTAATTGGCATGATTGCGTGATAGAATTTGGTCACTGCAGTTTCGAGCGTCTGCGATAAAGTTGTGTCCTCACAAGTCACTTCCTAGAGAGGAAAAAAAAAAAAGAAAATTAGAAAGAACATGCACACATTTTTCATTAAATAACAGATGAAATAGAGAAATGAACATTGCATTATCAATACTTTTTTGTTTTTTTTACACTTATAAACAGAATTTTTCATATCCATTCTTGAATAAATCATTACAAGTTGATGAGTGATTTATTTCTTATGGCTTAACCCTTTTCAGGTTATTTAAAGCCAGAACATACATTTTACATAAGAATTTCTGGAGATAATAATTTACTGATACAAGTCCTACTAATTAACTTATTGCTGGAGGGAGAAGAGGTGGATTCATACCTTTCCCCCCATGGATATTTGCATGAACCTGACTGAAATTGGAACTTGGATTTCCAATACTGAGCCGTTGTCCATTACACCACCCATATGTCTAAGCTTACAACAGCTGGTACACACCAGGCTTGACATTAGGTTCTTGTAAAAGAACCAAGTGTTTCAATGTAATCTGTCTGACTTAGGTGCCTCATTATAGGGTAATGGTTAACAAACTAATCTAGTGACTAATAAGTGACAAGATTGATCTCCCAGGGGGGTACCTGATTTTGTTAAGCTTAGTAATAGGGTTCAAGGACAATATAAAAAGATTTCTGGGATTTGGCATTTTGACTTTAATGAATTGAAAAAAAAAAGATATGTGAACAGCCCAATTTAGAAAATTCCAGAAATTTACATGTTTTTCAGCTATTGCTGTTTTCCCAGGACATTCCAAGCCCAAGAAAAGGTCTTGTCAATGTTTGAGGACTTGTACAAACTAAGTGTATATACTAGTGTATAAATAGACTTCAGTTATAGTGTGACACCTGAAATTTTTACATGAATTTTGACACAAACTCAACCTGAAATGAAAAAAAAAAAAAAAAAATAAAAAATGAAAGTGTGTAGCCCAACTGGTAACTAAAGATCTTGACTTTTAAGCTCCTGAAAAAAATACCTGTAAATAGAGCAACTACTTATTTTTTGTGTCAATAAACTGATCATAAAAGCTTGCACTTATATATTAAATAAATAAAGCTTCACTTTTGAGCATAGCTCTCAGCTGCAATAGAACATTTAACTGAAGGTTCCACTATTTTACTAGACTGGAAAACTAGACTTGATCTTTTGACAGGAAACAAAAATTTTAATGCTGCTTTTAAGTTTCAAATGAAAATTGAAAATCATTAAAGAATGGAGAAAAAAAAAGAAGAAAAAAAGCACCACATTGGAAGAAAAATCCACATTAAATCATGAGACATTGAAGGAACTTTGAAATTCTCCCATCCTAAAAACTTAAAGGTTGCCTTAATGTTTTTAATCAGATGAGACAAAACAAAGACAGAGAGATGTGACGGTTCACTTACAAGAGATTTAACATTTATTGATGCCTTCTTGTTATCCACAGACAGCTTCATTATATCCGTTTCTTCCATCTCGCAAATGGCCTCTTCTCCAAACATGTCTGTTAGCATTTTTGAAAGACAATCCTGGAAATGTTCTTGGCTGAAGTCCAGAGGGGGCGGCACATCTGAAATAGGAAGAAAAAAAAAAAAAAAAAAAAAAAAAAAACAAAAACCAAGTAGCAAGCATGACATAATTGGCTTGCACAATAGATTCAAGTGGATATTTGTATTTTTACCTCCACCCCTGAATAAAAGTGTATTAATGTTACTTGTACTTAACATGTTGACTGCTTGAAGTCAATTATGTAATCTGATTTTATAATGCCAACTTTATAATGGTGAACTTGGGCAATAAAATTTTTTTTCAACTGCTTCATATAAATGAAGCATATAAAAGCATAAGCCATTATATTTTCAATAAATTTTTCTGACAAACTGTTTTTAGTTGCCAGCAGTTATTTGTGTTAAAAATAGTGAATAAGCTCTGTGGCTGTAACCTCAATGGCAAGACCACAAAAACTACCAATCATAAGTTATCTTGTGGTTGGTAGCTTACAAAAAAAAAAAAAAATTGTTTACCATGAAGTCCTATAAAATTAAGTTAAAAAAATTATTAAACTGCGAAGCTAAGTTTTGTCAAAGTAATTTTCCAAACAAATCAGCTTATCCATATTTCATCGACTGGTTTGCGAATTTTAACGAAAGTTTGTAAATCTCGTCAAAAAATGTTAGTGATAACTTCAACAATACTACATACTGTAAGGATCCCATTTTAGTAATGAAAATTAATGCTTAACTGATTAAAAATAAGCACATCTTAAATTAAGTTCTACTGGTGGAACAATGAGCATTAAATAACCCACATTACAATAGCAATAGTTTTTATTAGGAAAGGAGCCATGTTGTATGACTGGGGGCCTTGGTCACAAAAGAACTGTCTTTTCTTGTTTATATTCCAATGCAATCTGTGTGAAGACATGTATAAGAATTGTAGCTGATTGAATAAACATCCCCTACTCTAAAGAGCGTTCAAGTAGCCAATATAATTGCTGTAAGGAGATGGCATCTGAAAAAGAAAGCTATCTAAATGATGACCCTGAAGTTTTGATAGGCACAATAATTAAAAGTAAATTCATAATTTGGATTGCAATAAAATAAATTTTACACTGCATATGATTGTCTTACAAAACGTGTGTGTGTGTGTGGAGAGGGAGCTTTTCAAGTGGATTTAAGGTTTTTCAATTAGAGGAAGCTTTGAAATAACCTGTTGAAGCGGCCTACCTAGACATAAAACATAACAGCCAAATTTTCTGCAATGTGGATACAGCTGTCTTGTCCATACCGCAAGATGTACTGAAGGTGTGTTTATGCAGGGGAGTGAAGGAAGAGTAGAAAAAAATAAAACACCTAAATTATCATCGATAAATTCTCCCACACTCTCCGTGTGTGTGTGTGTGTGTGTGTGTGTGTGTGTGTGTGTGTGTGTGTGTGTATATATATATATATATATATATATATATATATATTTTTTATCGGCGTTGCCTGTGCTTGATTCAAAAAGTGTACGACTCGTACAGCAATCGCTATCACTTGACTTAAAATATTTTTGCCGTTCCTTGCCTTTAAAGGAGTGCCCTTTGCTGTGCTGATGTTGCTACATGCCTTACTTCTTGCATATCTCACACTGCGAATTTTTTCTAAGCTCTATACTAAACATGAAATCTGTTACGAAAAAAGAACTAAACAAAATGAACACAAAACGATCAGCTTTAAAAAAGGACTCGTAACTGGAAAAAAAGAATGTTAACAACAAATACTTTTTCACATGCAACCCAGTTCCGAATCTTCCTGTCTATTCGTGGCAGCCAGCTATAGGCTCTCACTCTGGCCAGTACAAAATGGCCGCAAACTACATGAAAACTGCCATAGAAGCATGAAAAAAAATCGATTATTTCCACTATCGATGGTAGTTGGGAAATGCAAAGTCGGTTTTGGCCTTCCCGCTAACTTGGTGCAAATCTGTCGAAAATTGCAGCCATGCATTTGTTGCACACACACACCCTGCCTTTTATATATATATATATATATATATATACACACACACTTCAAAAGTTTGAAGCCACCCCCAGAATACTTGACAGAAGAGTGAGGGGGGTGGGGGTGGGGGAAGAAAAAAAAAAGAGTTCTTAGAGTCATTGAAAAAAGAATGGAATCAACTGTCAAACTTAGACTTTGAGAAACTTTTAACAAATGCCAAAAAATTTGTTCCTGCTGTAATCAAGCCTAAAGGAGGATATTTTGAGAGCAAAATTTAATAAAATGAATTTTTTCTTTTTGTTATAATAAAATTCTAATAAAAAAATATCACTTTTTTTAAACCATGTATTTCTCTTATTTAAAGTACAAAACACCTACTTTATGGGCCAATTTAAAACATTATCATGGGATGGCCCCATTGAACTGTAGCATATATCAATATATGTCAAATCATGTGGCTCCTTTCCATTCAATAAATTTATAATCTGGAAGCTTTTTCTTACCCTTTGTTATAGATTGAGAAACTTAAACATTAAAAAAAAAAAAAAAAAAAAATTAAAAAAATTAAATTATTTTTTGTAGGTTTTTAAGGTTGTTTATTGTGGTTTCAAATTAGTCCAGTAGGCATTGGGGAGGGGGGGGTTCTTAGGTCAAAGAGCAACAAAGCCCCTAAATGCAAAATGTGAACTTACTTTTCTGTGGCATTGGGTCCGACTCTGCTCTCAGGATCACAGTCACAACAGCATCAGCATACATGTCTGTAACGGGATTGCTATTCCACTGGGGAAAGAGAGAGAGAGAGAGAGAGATAAACATCATTTAGAAACATCTTTACATTTATCATTTGCAGGAAAACTGAAAGAACTTTCCATTTTGCTGGTACGCAATACGAAAACTCAAAACCCTGAACTTTTGAATTTGTTCTTTCCAATGCCATCAACATTCTAACACTATTGCTTATACCAGTGTGCCATATATCATGAGATGGGCACCTTGTGTAGGCCACTCTCTGGCCTGCAGCTGAATGTGGCATCAAGTCCACAAGTGGCTGGAAGACATCTGGTGACATCTGTCCACAGATCACCGATAATTGTAGGTACAGGAATAGATGTTTGATTGGACTCAAGAGCTTTCCAGACCAAACTAATTCTAGTCAACTTGGCCCTGATATCATGTTGCACACTGTCGAGTATACGATTCATTTGTTTTTTTAAGGCTTAGCGACCTTTTGCAGGTTATTTAAAGCCAGAAAATATCTTTTAGAGTACAAGAATTTTTTTTTTTTTTTTTTTGAGATAATGTTTTATCAAGACAAGTCCTACTAATTACCCCACAGTTGCAGGGAGAAGAGGTGGTGTCATACTGTTCACAAGGACATTTGCATGTAAGTGAATATAATGAATCCAATGGGAATTGGAACCTGGCTCTCCAATTAACTATTCCAAACCATTATCCATTGCACCACCCGCATATCCAAGCATACAGCAGTTGGTATTCCCAAGCGGTCACCCATCTAGCCACTGACCACGCTTGACATGGCTTAACTTTGGTGACTGTACAAGAACTGGTCTTTCAACATTATCTGGCTATAAGCCTAATACTGCCTTCCAATGCAAGCTTACAGTACCTGGCATTCCTAAGCAATTGCCCATCTAGGTACTGACCAGGCTCAATGTTGCTTAACTTTGGTGACCATACAAGATCTGCATCACATCCAGACTTTATTAAAGTAACTGGAATTATGCCTTATATTTCCAGTCTCCTAGGATACAATTAACAATGTCATGTCATGTCATTGTGTCTGGTGTCAACAGCTCCCTGATATTTGTAGGCACAGGGTCCTGCAAATTGACATCTCTAATTTTAACAAGGGGGGGAAGGGAAAAAGAAAACATTTATTTGGTGCCTGAGAGTAGGCTTCTACCTGTTTTTTTTTCTTCTTTGCTACTTCAGACCCACTTTGTATGACATCGGTGGTGATTGTTGGCAAAATCCTTAAATACATTTTCAATACCAACTTCAGTGTCACCAAAACAAGACTGTCATGTGGATGTAATGCATGGTGCTCCACTTGTTTGGAAATGTCTAAACTATCATCTATATACAACTGTTTTCTCAGGTGAATGATTAAAAATGGCTTCAGGTAAAAGAATCCTCTTGGTCCTTCGGATTTCACAGACTGGTGTGACAGAATCACAAAGAGCTTTTACCAAATAGCAAAACCCACATCATGCAAAGACTTCCAACAGCAGTAACAACAAAAAGGGGTAGCACATGAAACCGGAAGTCATAATCAAGATATCTGTCCACACAATCTGAAACAAAAGGTTATTTAGATGTAAACATGGCCACTCACTCCACACTGTTTTAAGAGAGAGAGATTTTTATAAATTTCAACCAACAGTAACACTAAGCATTCGATTAATGAATGCCGAATATTGCCTGTATGTAAATGGTTATTCTTATGCTTACCACAAGTACATCAGTTGCCAAATAGTTATAGTGACCTGAATTAATTTGTGAATATCAGCATAATATGCATTAAATAAACCAGTTTAATATGATATCTATTGAATCAAGTACTGAGCCTTGTGCCGGGTCAAGCTAATACATTTATGTATGCAAGGTTGAAGTAATCAATCACTTACCTCTACAATAACCATTCGAGGCTCCACCTGGACAGTGACACAGCCAAACACCTTCAGTGTCCGTTTCTCAGGAAGCTCCTCAATATCACGGGCCAGCTGGCTGAGATAGAAGTGCAATAGAGGAATTGTCCCAGTGTAGGCAATGCTCAGCCTCTGCATTACTGTACTCATGGCCAGGTCTGTATAATCTGGTGGCAAGGACAAATACCAAATAATATTATTTGAGGAACAGATCCAGGTAGCTAGATTAAAATCAGTCATTATGGCCATAAATCACAGCTTGGTACCAAAGCTTGTAAAAATTCAAATCATCGTCATCAGAGCATGAAAATAAAACATTATAAATTGCAGGAGAAAAAAAAAAAAAAAAAAAACCCTCTAGCACACTGCGTTTTCTCTATTGTTTCCTCCCGCCACTCCATTTTTTTTTTTTTTTGAAAGCACAAAAAACATGAGCACCCACTTCTTTAAAATTGGGATAACTTTCTTTGTATCATTTAGACATTTTTTTTTTATACTAAGGATCTTTTTTTTTTTTTTTTTTTTAGTTGAATGCTTATGCTTACACACACACACAGTGTCGGGATCCTAGAGCCATTGTAAATTCCATAATCCTTTCATTAGGTGCATAAGTATGTGTTTCTCCAGAGCTACATAGTTTATAGGCTAAGAGTTTATTTAAGCTTTCAAAAACGACAACATATTTTATTATGTCCTTACTACTACACAGCTGTTTGAGGTTTCCTATAGCCCCACTGAACTTAAAGTCAATTCAGGTTTGCTATGGTAAAAATTTTCTATCCCAAGTAAAAATCATCACAAAAATGGCAAAAGTCATTTTGTCAGTTTATTTTCTCTCAAAAAATGGATTTTCATAATTTTATAGAGGTAAAATATTGAAAAATGACTGTTTTATCATCACCTAAACAAATATCAAGGAAACTTTTGATCTGAACCCCATGAAACTAGGTAATTTCTGAAAGCAAAGGATATATTTTTTTTTTTCATTGTTGGAAGTGTTACCTGATGATCTAAAATCCTTTAAAAAGGATTTTGGTGAAATAAATTATTGTAATGGTACCTTAAAGTGTCTGTTGTTCATTAAATATTAGCTCTGTTCTTCACAACTTATATATATATATATATATATATATAGAAAAATTACCAATGCTGTGGATAAGACAAATTGGTATAAGTATAAGAAATGACAATTGGAAAATATCTTTTTTTTTCTCCACCCGACGTGTTCCGCCTATGGAAGCATTATTAATAAAAAAAATAAAAGCCAACACTCAATAACATCAACTATGAATATAGCCACAATGTGTTGACTGTGTTTGGAAAATAAATACATTTCTGTAACTCTAGAGACATACATAAAAAAATTCTTACATTCAATTAAAAGTAAAAATCTTGATAATGGCTAAAAAAAAAAAAAAAAAAAAAAAAAAAAAAAAAAAAAAAGCTGAAAGCACTCAGACATATAGAACATTTGGACAAGTTCTACATCATTGACATAGAGAAAAGAAATTAAAAAAATAAGAACATGGGAAAAAAAATAATAAAAAAAACAAAAAAAAAAAAAACTTAACCAAAGTACTGTGTCAGTTGTTTTTAACAAAACGTGTATGTGTATATATATATATATATATATATATATATATATATATATATATATAGTGTGAATTTAGGCAGAAAATGTTCATTAAGGCAACAGACATTTTATGTCAATTTTATTGACTTTTCAAAATTATGGATAACCCTTCTCAGATAAGGAAGAAATTCTACCAGAAAGTTAATTTTGGAAGAAATATGGTCCAATCCAAGTCATCAGGTGAGATAAAGTCACATTTGTAGAACTGGTGACTGTAGTGATGTAGGCAAAGTGTGACATGTATTTATATATTTTTATTATAATCTACATATAATTTAAAATTTGGATGCACATTGGGGGTAATGGATAGCAGCTTAGATTGAGGAATTGTAGAGTGGAGTTGGAGTTTATATGTCAGTCAAGGTCATTGCATTCACTTATGTGAAAAGATCCTTGTAAAATCCATTTCTTTTCCCTATAGTTATAGTAGCTAGGTAGCAGGACAGGTCTGGTCCTAAAGCCTTGGGTAGCAGCTGGTCTAGGAGAAGGACAACTGTATTCAAAACCTGAGGAGGGTCAATTGGAAACTTTGTGGCACACTATGTGCACCAGTGCTCTGGAATCGGCTCATTCAAAAATGTGTTTTTTTTTTTGTTCTGCACAAGCCTTCACTACTATAATCAAATCACATGTGCATGTCGTCTGGCTATTTGGTTTTAAGAACAGATTGCTGCACCCTCATATGTTGAAAACGATGGGAGAATCCCGTATACACATACACAGATCCAGTTCTACCATGCAAGTGCTTGGTTTCTGCCCTTTTAGAAACTTGATGATATGGTTTTAAAGGAATAGGATTAGTCTTCAGACTGGCTTGCATCTTATTCAATGAGCTCAATTGTTGCTTTTCTGTTCTACAGCAGACGCAGAAGGTGCCCAAATGCTTTCTGAACCACACTGGACTTGGTCATCAGTTTGTCTCTTACTAAAATCTATCCATGACAGTACTTTTGCTAATTTTAATAACCTAAAACAGAAAGAGTGCTGAAAAATAATCCGAGAATATCTACTCACTTGGTAGGTCAGCAGGTGCCATGATGTGGTAGTTAAAATTCCTTTTCACAAGGATGCCAGCAATTTTGTGGTTTTGTTCTGGTTTCTCCGCAGCCAGCGCGCCAACCACCTGGCATGGGTGGGTTGAAGGGTAGAGGTTGTTGATGAATAATAACAAAGAGAAATGGAGAAGACATCAGAGAGACAAAGATTTCAAAAGAAGATGGCTGAAATGGATTGGATTTAACATCCACTGAAGTCATGGACGACGGCAGAAGTGAAGGGACAGACAATGGATAGAAATTAACAACAATTGTGGAAAGAATCAAAGATCAGTTATGGTTACTGGAATTTTTAAATCTATTCACTCCAAGCAAGGTGATGATACCACTAAGATGCAAGGGGCTACTTAGAGTTAAAGTGAATGAAAAAAAGACATTAGAACAAATCGGAAACCCAAATCTTAAACGAGAAATAACGGATAAACTTCTACTCTTGTTCAAAATGCTGGGGAGGAGTGTGAACCGGATGATAGGCAAATGTATCTAGAATAAAACTGCTTACATATGAACAGAAGTTTGTCCTGTTTATTTAATATCTCTCAATGACTTGGATTTCTGGAATGGGATGCAATTAGTTAAAGATGTAATCACCCCCACCCCATCCCAAATTTTTTAACTTATCTTTTGAAGGTCTTGGTTACATTGGCTTAAGATATAATTAACAATAGAATCAAAAGACAAAAGGTAATTGTAATTTAATTATTACATACATATACATATATATATATATATATATATATATATATATACACACACACATAATTATTAAAAAAGAGAGACTAGATTTCAAAATAAAAACAAATGATGCTAGAGACGAAGCACATTACTGGTTTACAGCGCTTGGTATTGCAAAGTGGTCACCCATCTACATACTGATCAGGCTTAACATTGCCTAACTTTAGTGATTGTATGAGAATGTATGATGCTTTAGCTTAATAAAGAAAATACCAGTCACAGTAGATAATGGGTCATGTGATTTAATCCTTATGCAAAAAAACAAAACAAAAAAAAAAAACAAAACAAAAACGAAAATTGCTTAAAAATGATGTGTGTCTCTAATATAAAAAGTGTGTAACTGAACTAAGCAAGATTGTCAGGACCACTGTGCAGGACCCACTGACTTCCAAACTATGGAGGAATGTGAAATGCTGCTCTCAAATGAAATATGAGCAGTGGCTAATGAAAGTAGCTCATAAAGGAAGATTCATTGGGATTTGATTAAGGGAAGGGTCCCAAGTCCTACCCGGAAAGGGAAAAAAAAAAAAAAAAAAAAACGACCTGTTTGCTGCAGATTTTCCATAGACCCGAGGCCACCGGAACAGACACCTCCTGGATTTTCACCAGAGCCATATAGGAGCTGTAAGGTCCGCATTCGTGCATTTCAAGTGGCCACTATGGGGGCGACGGGAGATTTCCACAGCTACGAAGGGGCGCATCTATCAGGCTATTGTTTGGACTATCCTTCTCTATGGCTGCGAAATGTGGCCACTTAGAGCGGTTGACCTACAAAGACTTGAAGTGTTCGACAACGATTGCCTTCGCTGCATTCTATGATGCTGCCGAATCGATCATGTGCCCACAGCCACTCTACGTCGTCACCCGAGTCTCTGTCCTCTTCCACCCGTCCTGCTCCAGCATTGTCTCCGATGGTTCGGGCATGCAGCTCAATGCTTGGAGGGAGAGCTCATCTGTGATGTACTTCTCCCTCCTTCTCTTCCTGGCTGGCGAAAACGTGCCAGTGGTCAGCTGAGGACGTAGGCTAGCACAATCAAAGATGACCTAGCGGTACTATCGGGTCCACAAGTAGTTGGTCTTCGACGATGGAATCGCGGTTGGCTCGCCATTTCGTGTGACCTGGTTCAGGATCGGCAAGTGCGGGCAGTGATGGTCCGTGATGCTGGACTTGCTTGGGAGGAAGCCGGTTCAGCCCAACCAGGGTGAAAATCGATACAAATCAAAGTCAAGTCAGTGAAAGTAGCAGTAATGAAGCTCAGCGATTATGCCCCCTGGGTGGAAATAATGAACACAATTTAACTGTAATTAAATTTTCCCAATCAAAATAAAAGTATTACAAAAAAGTACTGCTTATAATTATAAGCCTGTGACTATTAGAAGAAACTTTAATACAGAAGTCCTCGGGTTATAAAATCCCGGCTTACGACGATTTGTGCGCTTACAATACAATCTCCATCAATCTAGCTTCGACTTATGCTGTTTGACTCAGCATGGCGGAAGAATATGTCATCATACAGCACTAGAGTGAGGGAGATGGTGTGGAACGAGATCTTATGCTTTGGCATCTCATCTACTGAGAGCGATCAATATATAAATAGACAAGCAGCTTAAAATAATTTCGTTATATGCATGAAATTTATGTCCTCCATGTGTTATTTTTAGTTCTAATTATGTCCTAGAAATGTAGTGTTATTTCCTAGATTATTACTTTACTATTGCATTAGCATCGGTGAGTGACATAAGTGTTTACATGGAAAATCATGTTACAATACATCGTAGGAACGGAACATTGTCATAAGACAAGGACACCCTGTACTAAATATTGATAATGGCTGAAAAATGACAAATATAAGGTTAAACTCACTACTCATGATTTACAAGTCTAGCCTTTAGTCATTACACTCCACTGGAGGTGCCCATGCACATCTCATAACAAATTAGTTCTTATTTTTCTCAATTATTTGGTGTCATTAATTCCATGCGCCGTTACTTTTATATGATGTTAAATTTGATTTTTCCAAACATTGGAGAAACTTTTTCAAAATGCAATCTTTTGTGGCATATTACTCATATTTTATAAACCAATTGAAAACAGAAAAGAAATTTAATATATATAAAAAGAATTGAATGAAAACCATAATTGATAATTAAAGTAAGAACAAGAAACTCATTAATCACCCAAAGCGTCACAGAACACGACCTTTTGTACTAAGGGAATAGATTCCTTCATTGAAAGTACTATATTACCTACAGACCATAAGTTCAATTCTTAGCCAGGTACCAAAATTGGTCTTTTGTAGATGACCTTGAAATAAAAACTGTATTTTAACCTATAATATTTCATTATAGTTGGTTCACATGTTTTATAATTTTGTAAATTTTTTTTTTTTAATAAGTTTGTGAACAAAATATTTTTTCATATTTGTTTATAAAATGGTAAATATTGCATTGTAGTTGGTTCATAATCTATAATCTTGCAAATATAAAATGAATCTAATAAATAAGCAAACTAAACAGTGTGGAATTGTTGTTAAAATTCTAAACGTAACTTTTTAAAACAAACTTTGACAAGAGAGTATATAAAGAAAACCCTCCTTTTGACACACCTGTTCAAAGTGAACACCTTGCCAAAAGAACAAGTAAATTGTATCAGGGATGAAAATCTACACAATAAATGATGATTTGATCTGAATGAACAGGAAATAACAATTATTACATAGGTTTCAGATTACAATTAAAAAAAAAAAAAAAAAAAAAAAAAAACAAACTAAAAACACAGATGTAGTTAATCAAGATTTGATCAATAAGCAAGAAAATATAATTTGGATGTTTACTGATATCATCGCCAGAGTATTATCAGGCATCGTCTGCAGGCAAATTTGATGCGGAGATGTCAGTAAACACAGAGGTTGAAATCAAGTTTCTTCTTTGTTAATCAAATACTGATCATCTACAAGAATAGTTTCAAAGTTTCTGTTTGAGATTGTGGGAGGAGGAGTTATCATTATTTACATTCAGACTAGTGTCCTCATCTTTATCACAAGGTTTCAGCCATTGCGAGCTATGGCTTTCGTCAGGTGTATGCCGCTTTGAGTAACCTACAAGGAGTTCCTTTCATTTAGTCTACACATGTCTATCACTATTTTTAGTGCTCAGTTAGTGATCACCCTGTTTCCATTGAGTCCAAGTGCACACTGCCTGACCCAGTGATTGAACTCCCAATTACTTCACCAAATTCAAAAACAAACGCTTTAATCCACTAGGCTTTTGTCCTGTGGGACAATTTTCTGTAGAGAACCTGGAGCCTTAAACCTAACCTGCCTACCTGCTGATGGGTGCAGAAGCTGCTTGACTACACTCACTGAAGTTTTTCATTTTTGTTACAGCTGCAAATACTGTTGAAGACTTGCTGTCATTTGTTTTTTTTTTTGTTTTTTTTTTGTTTTATCAGTGGCTTCCATACTGTATTTCTACACTAGGCCTACTAAGGAGATCCCCGTAAGCTAGCATACATGCAGATTCATTCAGACATCTAACTCTCCAGTATTTTCATTTCATTCCACAGGGCCTGATGATTACCCATTTCCCCTTGATGCATGATCCCATGTACTCCATGTAGGTTACTTGGATCAATATACACCTGATGAAGGATGGAAGGCACAACAGCCGAAACGTGAAAACAAAGATGAGGACAATGGCCTTGGAATGTCTTTCATCATTTATTCTCGTGTTAAGTGAAGAAGAAAACGAAAATAACAGAAAAGGAAGTTAGATGTAACAGTTGTTAGCTGCTAGCTGCATAGGAGCCAGAACTGAAAAGAAAAAAAAGAGAAAAAAAAAAATTCCCTCACACCAGTGTCCCTCTCTTAACTTGCCTATGCCTCTTGCCGAGTTCCTTCTGCGTCACTCTTGGGCAGCAGTTGCTGGGGGTTCATCCTATTTGGGAATCTTTTGTACTCTGCTGTAAAAATCTCTCGAAGATTCCTGTGTCTGTCTCAGACTGGCAAGAACAATTAGTGGAGAGAAACAAAAAGAAAAAGAAAAAAAAAAAAAAAACGTGCAGGGGAACCTCCACAGGGAAGGCAGATATGTAACAGATAGAAAGGAAACTTTCTGCAGTTTTTGTGTTGCCATGACTTGACAAGGGTTTACAGAGAAGGGCAGAAGAAAATTAAATGTTTTGGCAGTTTCATTTGGTAAGGACAGAAGTGGCTTTAGGGGCTTACAACAAGTTTGTTCCTGATGAAGGAGGAGATGGGCTGCAGGTTACGTGTCAACATCAGAAATGGAGGAGAGAGTCTACAGAAAGCGAATACCTTATGAAAAATGAGATTTGAATGTCTGTGACAATAACATACCAAATAGGGGATAAGAATTAAGTATGTAATGATGACGATCTCAAAGATTTCAGAATTGTGTCTGTAAGAACGGAATGACAAAATGAGGAAGACAGTCAATGAAATAAAAAATGATGAAAGGCTTTTAACTTTAATATTGGGAAGAAAAATAATGGTGAGGGTTTTTACATCTAAGGGCAGGACAGATGAGAATGAAGGTCTTGCATCTGTAAATGGGGCCAGGATATATGAAGATGTGGGTCTGGCATCTGTAAGTGAGGGCATGACAAATGAGGACGAGGATCTGGCGTCTGTAACAAATGGCAGGAGAACTGTGGATGAGGGTCTTGTGTCTGTAAGGAGAACATAATTATGAATGATGGTGAACAAGGGAGGGCTGAATAGGGTTTAGCCTCTAAGTACATTCAGGCTGACATGGTTGCTATTGTGGCACCATGCATCCTGACGATTTGAAAGAAATATTTATAGATATATGATTTGCTTTTTTACGGTTTATCAACCATTTGAGGATTATTTAAGGCCGAAAAATATTTTAGGTTTTAAGAATAATTCTTTCTTTTTTTTTTCTGAGAGGATTGAACCGCCATGCATTCAGGCGATTTGAGAGAAAGAAAGAAAAAATGAAGAAGAAGGAGAGGAAAAAGTAATACGAGACGGGTCATAGGCGAACACACACACACACGGCTTTAGAGATGGGAATAAGGAAGAAAAGGGGTATTGTTGATGGGTATCAAATGTCGAAAATATCTAGGTCACCTACTAACAAGTGCTGACCGATTTCCGCGAAGAATGGAATTGTGTTATCAATAGATGTCACCAATTAAGAAATCCATTTTTGAAAACGTTAGATTTTGATAGTGGACGAAACGAAGATGTAGCTTGCAGTTTTGACTGGGTGTGGAAAATTAAAATCCCACACAAGTAGTTTTCACTGGCTAAGTTTTTCTTTTGACAGAATAGACTTTTACCCTGTGATAATAAAGATTTTTGTTATCAACACATGAGCCAAAAGAAACATATTTTTATTTCTGCTTTGGAGACGCCAAGTTGGCTGAGATTTTGGAGAAAATTCCTTTCTTAGGCCATGTCAGGTAATCCAGCTGTCCAGTGATAAACTGCTTGACAAATGCCACGTGTTGAAACCGAGAGTTGTCACATCAACCGCTCATGATAAGGGCGATTTAATTTATTTTTTTTTTAGTTAAGCAAGGTATTTCTTTTCCAAAACAAAGCTACGGGTTGTTCACGCCCGACTAAGACGTCATTGGCCAAGTGGATCACATGACGCACGAAGGAGGAGGAAAGATACCCGACCAGGACCTCATTGGCCGAGAGTGGTCACGTGACACACGAAGAAAATCAGTCGACGCCTCTATCCAGAGTATAAGTATGAGAAGCCGATACGAAGAAGTGGGGGAGAGCAGTTCACGCCCCTCAGAAGCATGGTGAGAGAGTGGGAGTGAGAAAAGAGTTACCAAAAATGGAAAAGAGTGGAAAATCCCTAACCAGAAATAAGAAGGGTGGATACGATTTAGAATTATCGAAGAACCCCTGGCGCCCGACAGACCCACCCCAGTTTTGACAAGCGTCAATAAAAAACGAAGCCACACCAGACAGAAATCAGTTCAGCCCCGGACGGCAGAGAGATGAGTGCCCAGTGTTGAAACCGCCTCAAGATAGCTGACCAGATTCACGCAAAATTTTGGACTCTTCTTCAACCAAGAACAAGTAGTTTGAAGAAGCGACTTAGAACCAGACCACAGAAATAAGTTTTTCGACTTTCGTCCAAAGACACACCGAAACACAAATTTCTTAGAGAGCAGACAACTTGAAGCGTTAAAATTTGCCTAGCGAAAGCGTCGTGCCACAATCCACAGAATGGGTCGGGAGGTAGACAGTCCTATGTACCGAACAACTAGACATAAAAAGTTTGTTACCTTTTTCTTTGATACTTTGTGAGTTTTCATTTTATTTTATACATATTTGTGTGTTATCACCCCCTTTGAACTCAGCTTGCAATACGGCCCCAAGCCCTGTTTGATCTTGTCTGTCTAAGATCAATTCACAACGTGGGTAGGCAGACTGGAGATCAGTGCAGTTACCCTGGTAACCAGGCATTGGAAGCAGGTTGGGAACGGCGAGGCTGGTACCAATCTAACCAGATTCCTACCCGAATCACCAAAGGGTTAGAACGCCATGTTTGGAGCAGCGACACCTGGACGAAGCAGCAAGGAGCGAACAGCTGACGCCGCGGCGAAGATGTCACAATTGGTGCTGTTTAGGGACGTCACAACTGGCGCCGTGGTAGATCAGGATAGAATGTCACAGTCGGTGCTGCGACCGGGGGACGACGTCACACTATATTAAGAAACGATAACCCTGCTTTATCAACAATGCAAAAGTGGGTAGCTGAATTTAGGACGGGAAAGGAGAGTCTTGAAGTTCCCTCTGGACGTCCTGCAACTGCTAACAGCAAGGAAAACATTGATCATAATGACAGGCCATTGACTATAAATCAAATAGCTAATGTTGTTGTCATATCCCATGAGAGAGTTGAGAATATTCTGCACAATGAACTTGGTATGACAAAGGTTTCTGCTTGGTGGGTGTCATGTCTTCTGACACCGTTTCAAAAGTGCACCAAGCTGATCACATCATGGGAAATTCTGACTTTGCTTGAATCCGATCCAGCTGGTTTCCTTGAACATTTCCTAAACTAGGACGAGTGTTGGGTTCATCACTCTGAGCCAGAGACAAAGACAATCCATGCAATGGAAGTACCCCCTCCTCACCAGTTACAAAAGGCCAAAGTCGTTTCATCTGCAGGGAAGATGATATCCTCAGTCTTTTGGGATACAAAAGGCATTGTGTTTATTGACTATCTTCAGAAGGGTCACACCATAGTATATCCAGAGTGCTATGCAAACATTTTGAAGCAGTTACGAAAGGCAAGCAAGACCAAAGGATCGTTTGCACAGGACAATGATCTAGCACGCATTTCTTTGTTTCAATGGCTGCTATATTCGACTGTGCCTTTGAATTGGTTGATTCCCCTTCTTATTCTCTGTATTTGGCCCAATCTATTATCTGTTCCCCCACATGAAAAACACATTTGGCCGAGAACTAGTACCGCACTGACAATGACTTTTTTAACCAACAGGATGAAAGCTTCCTCGGCAACGGGATTTGAACACTGCAACACCAATAGAAGGTCAGCCTATGAACTTTTCTTGTACTGTCAGTAATAAGGACATTGCAAATGCATATGAATGGCAGTCACCTGCCAGTAATGAGGTCATGAAAAATGTGTATGACAATTACATATCAGTAATTAGGACACAACAAATGTGGGGGGTGATGGTCTAGTGTGGATAATAATGACATGACAAATGAGGAGGACAATCTCATCTCAGTAAGTAGGACATGAAAAATGTGGATGAGAGCCATGTGTCATTAATTAGGACGAGACAAAAGTTGAACAGTCATATGTTGGTCATAAGCTACATAACAAACGAGGACGGCCGACTGGTGCCAGTAATTTGGACGCGACAAACGAGGACGGCCGACTGGTGCCAGTAATTTGGACGCGACAAACGAGGACGGCCGACTGGTGCCAGTAATTTGGACGCGACAAACGAGGACGGGCGACGTGTGCCAGTAATTAGGACGCGACAAAGGAGAATGCCCGATGTGTGCCAGTAATTAATATATGAGAAATGTGGATGATAGTTGAGTATTGGTAATAAAACATGACAAATGAGGACATTGGTCATGTGTCATTAGCAAAGAAACATCAAATGTGAATGGTGGTTGTGTGTCATTAACAATGATGTAATAAAAGAGAATGAAAGTCATGTCATTAATGTGTATACAACAAATGAGAATGGTTAATGCAGATATGATAAATGAGTAGGAATGTTTTGTGTCATTAATGAGAATGACAGTCATATGACTGCAATGAGGATAGAATATAGGAAAATGGCAACTGGCTGCATGGTAGTCATGCATCCATAAACATGACACGATATATGACTGGGTTCTTAAGAAAAAAACAAAAAAAAACAGGTGATGGACTTTTCATCGTAAATGCAGCACAACACAGGATGATGACAAAGCATGTAAAATATGGTTGAAAGTCTCTTGTCTGCAATGAGACTATTGTGAGGCAAATGATGATAACAGGTATAGCATGAGAATGATGCTATTTTTAATTATGGCTGACAATTTGTGTCAGAAACGTGTTATATGTCTGTAATGATGACATCACAAGGGTTCCAGAATTGTGCATGGAAAGATGGAATGGCAAATGAGGATGGCATTAATGAGGACAGGACAAATGAGCCAAATATCTTTAATGACAGCATTATAAATGGATGCGACAATCATCTCTCAATAAAGATAGCATGATAAATGGAGATGTCAATCTTGTGCCTTTAATAATGGATGCTATAATTAATAAGGATGACATGTATACCTCTTGTGATGGCATTACAAATGGGGATGACAATTATCTGGAAATCAGGGGAATATAAAAGACAGTGGCAGTATGGCAATTGTCACAAATGAAGAAGAATGTCTTGTATCTGCACCTGAGGGCAGGACAAATGAACACTAGTGGTGTGCCCCATGTTAGTATTATAAATAGGGAAGAGAGTCTCTAGTCATTGAAGGTGTTATGAAAAATGAAGGCAAGATTTCATTAAGATGCCTGAATTGTGCATGGAAAGATGAAATGACTAATGTGGATGAAGGTCTTATCAGTAACATGGCCATATGGGTGATGACACTCTTGTGGTCATAATGAGAATGTCAGCTGAGATGGCATGACAAATGGAGAGGGCAGTCACATGTTTGATAATGGCATGGTCAATGAGTATGACAGTTTTGTGTCAGTAAAGGAGTCATGAAAAATTAGGCAGGGAATCTTGCATCTGTATTACTGTGATTACCTTTAGAGATGAGAGTTGCATGTAACAATCACATGACAAATCTGTAACGATGGTGAACTTATTGAACTTGTGATTGTAATTATGGCATGATAAACATGGATAAAAGCAAAGATAGCATGATTGATGGGTGACAACACTATCAGAAATGAGAGGACGGTTTGTGAGGAAGAAAAATCTTCAGTAATAGATAAGGCCTTGATAAAAATCTCGTCACCAATGGTATAACTAATGATGATGATTAACTAATGCCAGTGACAATAGCATTACAGATGAGGGATGACAGTCTCCTGTCAGTGATAATGGCATGGTGCCTAGGAAGTTCTGATGATGGTATTCCTAATGAGGATGACAGTCTGCAGTGAAGAGTGGTGTAGATAATAGTCTTCTGTCACTGGTGGTATGGCAAATGTGGATGACATAATTGAGGATTGCAGTATGACAAATGAAGACAACAGTTCTTTGTCAAAGGATAGCATTATGAACGAGGTTGCCAGTCTTGTCATTGAAAGCAGTTCTGTGAAGTAAGATGACACAATTTATGTTAATGAATAGTCTTCTGACAGTGATGATGTCATCGGTCAGTGGGTTGCTTTAACAAATAAGGATGACAGTTAATGTAACTGAGGATGACTCCTGCCAGTGCTATATCATGGCTAATGATGATGACAGTCTTTGGTTAATGATAATGGCATGGCAACGCTCTGTCATTAATGACGGTACGCTTAATGAGGATGCCTATCTTTGATGGATATCATATCATGAATATGACCTTTGCCATACCATTGTCATTAACAGAAAACTTTGAGGACGGTTTTCTGCTATGATATGGCAATTAAGGATAACAGCATGATGACGATGACAGCTCTCTGTCAATGATGCCATGTCAAATGAGGTTGACAGTCTTAACAATGATAGCATAACGATTGAGAATGATCCATGATTAATGAAGATGACAATATTTGGTCAATGATGCCATTTCAAATGAGAATGATAGTGTGCAGTCAATAATTTCATGGCTAATCAAGATGACAGTATTTAGTCAA
Organism: Acanthosepion pharaonis; assembly: GCA_903632075.3. Lineage (NCBI taxonomy): Eukaryota > Metazoa > Mollusca > Cephalopoda > Sepiida > Sepiidae > Acanthosepion > Acanthosepion pharaonis. Next base: position 580,673 of record CAHIKZ030000418.1, on the reverse strand, counting down.
TGAACCTATGGCAAGTGAACATGACAGCTTGCAGTCAAGGATGTCATGCCTAATAAGGATGAAAGCCTTCTGATAATGATGCCATTACAAATAAGAACAAGTGTTATGGTACGACAGATGAGGATAACAGATGACAGGATTGATGTTAAGGCAAATGAGGATGAATTTAGTCTAGGGCACGTCATGACTAAGCACAATGAGAGTACTCTGTTAATGATCATGGTATTGCTATTGATAGTGCCAATCTGCCATCAAGGACAATGTAGAAAATGCGAATGACAGTTTTCTATAAGTAATGACATTTGTCCTTGCTTGGAATATTGCTGCTACACCTGCTCAGGTGCTCCTGCTATATTAGGGGTTCTTGATAAAATCCAAAGAAAAATCTGCAATGTTGTTGATCCTGACTTGGCATTTCAGCTTCTCTCATTTTCCCACCGCCATAATGTAACTTCCATATGCCTTTTCTATAAATACTTTCATGGTAATTGATCTGCTGAATCTCCCTCTATGATAATAGAATTTATGAATTAAGTACTGTGCTAGATTGGCAGCTAGGTCTCATCAATTTACAGTTGAAATGGCTAGATGTAATCATAATTTCTATGTCAACAGTTTCTTCTATCGTACTTTTCACTTGTGGAATTCTCTTTTAATTATTGTTCTTTTATTGTCCTATCTCCTTAACAGTAGTTTTTCTCTAACACTCAGTAACTTCTTGCATTGTAGTGACTTCATTGCTTTGCTTGTAGTGAATTGATAAAAAAAGAAAAGAAAAAAAGATGGCATTAAAATGAGGGTGACGTCTGTGTGATGACAAGGATAACAATGCTGACAGTCTTCGGTTAATAATAATGACCTTATCAATGAGAAGGACAACCTTCTGTCAATGATGATAGTATAGCAAATGAGGAAGACGATGGCATGACAAATGCGTATGAGAGTCTTGACAATGATGGCACATAAAATGAGGATGACCGTCTTCTGTCAAATGCAGATAATAGTCTTTTGTCAATGAAGATGCTATGGCAAATGTGAATGGCAGTCTTCTGTCAATGAGGGCATTGCAAATGAGGATGATAGTTTTCTGTCAAATATGATTGCATGGCAAATGAGAAGGGAGGTCTTCTGTCAACGATGATGGTATGGCAAATATGGATGACAATATTCTGTCAATGATAGCATGGCAAACGAGGATGACAGTCTTCTATCACTGATGATGGAAGTGAGGATGAAATTTTTCTGTCAAATGAGGGCATTGAAAATGAAGATGACAGTTTTCTGTCAATGATGATGGTATAGCAAATGAGGATGACAGTCTTTTGTCAACGATGGCATGGCAAATGAAGAGGACAGTCTTTTGTCAACGATGGCATGGCAAATGAAGAGGACAGTCTTTTGTCAACGATGGCATGGCAAATGAAGAGGACAGTCTTTTTGTCAACGATGGCATGGCAAATGAAGAGGACAGTCTTTTGTCAACGATGGCATGGCAAATGAAGAGGACAGTCTTTTGTCAACGATGGCATGGCAAATGAAGAGGACAGTCTTTTGTCAACGATGGCATGGCAAATGAAGAGGACAGTCTTTTGTCAACGATGGCATGGCAAATGAAGAGGACAGTCTTTTTGTCAACGATGGCATGGCAAATGAAGAGGACAGTCTTTTGTCAACGATGGCATGGCAAATGAAGAGGACAGTCTTTTGTCAACGATGGCATGGCAAATGAAGAGGACAGTCTTTTGTCAACGATGGCATGGCAAATGAAGAGGACAGTCTTTTGTCAACGATGGCATGGCAAATGAAGAGGACAGTCTTTGTCAACGATGGCATGGCAAATGAAGAGGACAGTCTTTTGTCAACGATGGCATGGCAAATGAAGAGGACAGTCTTTTTGTCAACGATGGCATGGCAAATGAAGAGGACAGTCTTTTGTCAACGATGGCATGGCAAATGAAGAGGACAGTCTTTTGTCAACGATGGCATGGCAAATGAAGAGGACAGTCTTTTGTCAATGGCATGGCAAATGAAGAGGACAGTCTTTTGTCAACGATGGCATGGCAAATGAAGAGGACAGTCTTTTATCAACGATGGCATGGCAAATGAAGAGGACAGTCTTTTTTGTCAACGATGGCATGGCAAATGAAGAGGACAGTCTTTTTTGTCAACGATGGCATGGCAAATGAAGAGGACAGTCTTTTGTCAACGATGGCATGGCAAATGAAGAGGACAGTCTTTTGTCAACGATGGCATGGCAAATGAAGAGGGCTGTCTTTTGTCAACGATGGCATGGCAAATGAAGAGGGCTGTCTTTTGTCAACGATGGCATGGCAAATGAAGAGGGCTGTCTTTTGTCAACGATGGCATGGCAAATGAAGAGGGCTGTCTTTTTTGTCAAATGGCATGGCAAATGAAGAGGGCTGTCTTTTGTCAACGATGGCATGGCAAATGAAGAGGGCTGTCTTTTGTCATCGATGGCATGGCAAATGAAGAGGACTGTCTTTTGTCAACGATGGCATGGCAAATGAAGAGGACTGTCTTTTGTCAACGATGGCATGGCAAATGAAGAGGACAGTCTTTTGTCAACGATGGCATGGCAAATGAAGAGGACTGTCTTTTGTCAACGATGGCATGGTAAATGAAGAGGACTGTCTTTTATCAATGGTGACATGGCTAATGAAGATGGCAGTCTTTTTTCAATGATGGCATGGCAAATGAAGCTTCGCTGAGAGATAGCCTTCAGTGTGATCCTGCTTCCATTGTCGACCTACCTTGGAAGACGTATTGTCTTGTGGACTCTTCTAATTTTCTAACCTTCTCCAACCTTAAAAAAAGCATAATCCATATTATCGCCCTCTACAGCAGATAACGCTCAACCAATAAAAATGCAAAGAATCGAATCAAGCAAATCTATTGGTAGATTGCCTCCCAAAGCAAGAATTGCGCCAAAATATCTTGAGCCACTTTCGAAAACCCAAAAGGTTATAAAAGGAGAAAAGACAACCCCAGTCAGTCAGTCTAGCGAACTTCGCCGATCGATTGCCTAATTAATCCACGACATTCAAAACAGAATTTTACAGCGCATTTTTTGACTTAACTTCAACTGACTCACCTGAAACACTCAACGAACAACTATCGAAACTTTGAACAATATTTCTTATGCACATTGATTTATTCATTACTAAAAATAAGAAATACGAATCACGAAAACAAACACAGACACGTTCAAAGGTAGACTACTTTAGCAAACTTTACCAAAAAAACTCTTATTATATATTTCAACACAAACACAAAATAACAAACATAACGACACAGAGACATCCAACATTTCAGCAACATATACAATTAACGACGCAACAATACAAATATTAACCTTGTTTGTAAATATGTAATGGTATATAAATGTTTTATTTGTTTCGATCTATAAATGTCTCGTTTTTACTTTGTTTGAAATCTCATGTTTGTTATATATTTGTTTGGGGACAAGGTTTAGACACACAACCGATCCGAACAAAATCCTTCTGATTAATTAAATGAACCAAAAGTCCCAACAAAATTTGGTGACCTTCCGACGGAGTGAACATGCAACAAGAGTGACGAACTTGTTGACGTACTTCAGACCAACAAATTTGGTAACCTCGAAGTTTCAAGCAAACAACACCAACAAAATTGATAAACAGACGTGCGTAACAAAGATTGGTAACCCCGTAACGGATAAAGTATTTCAACACTACAGATGGCAGAACCAACAACCCGTATCAGAAACAGCCATCAAACTCGAGATGCCGCCTTCAATGCAAATGTGCAAACGTGGTTCCTTCAGCTTGATGCGATATTCCAAGCTAGGCGCATAACTTCTCAGCAGTCAAAATTTGCAGCAGTCGTGGAGAAGCTACCGGCAGAAATAGCAGCGAAGTAGCTGATATACTAACTTCAGTCCCAGTTGAAAAACCATAAAAATCCTAAAAGAAGCGATATTGCATAGATCAGGTTTTTCGGAGGAGAAAAGAATACGTGAACTCCTGTCCAATGTCACAACCGAAGATGCCAAACCTTCACAGTTACTTCAAGGATGCAGCAGTTATTAGGCGAAAATGACATATCGACCACAGTATTCAAACAAATGTGGCTGGACAAGCTACCGCCAGAGGTTTATGCAATTCTAGCCGCATTAGCAGAAGATGTAGACATCCAGAAACTAGCGATAATTGCAGACAAAATAACAGACACAGCGCCAATTAATCACATATCCATAACGAACACACGAGATGGCCTCATGCCAGACATAGACCGGCAAATTCAAAAGTTATCAACAGAGTTGCAAGATATATCTATACAGCTGCGCGAACTACAAAATGCTCATCTAAGCCGACATGATAATCAATATACCAAAAGCGAAATAAACAACGCTGGAGATCAAATTCTCGACACAGATACAAACGACAACGAAACGAATACCAAAATGAAAAATGTTGGTATCATGAAACTTTTGGCGGCGCAAGCTAACAAGTGCAGACAACCATGTGCGTATAAGAAATCACCAACCGCCAAACAGCAGGGAAAAGCGGACATCCTGGCACCCAGTAGAGACGTTGGATGCCAGGCAACTCAAGACTAACGTCTCTTCTATATTTACGATAAATCCAGCGGATTAAACTTTTTAGTGAACACCGGTGCCCAAATCAGTGTTATACCACAGACGAAGTGCAGCAAACAACTTCTAATAAAAACACAACATTAAAACTACAAGCCGCGAATGGCACGCCTATTGCTACTTATGGTGAAAAAGACCCTGACTTTAGACATAGGTCTAAGGAGAGATCTAACGTGGACATTCATAATTGCTGATGTTTCGATGCCCATACTAGGAGCGGACTTCCTAACACATTATGCATTGTCAGTAGAACTAGCATCCCAAACACTAACTGACACCAATACAAATATAAAAACGCCGCGGTTTCATCTCTAAACATTCAACGATTGGACTGACGAATATTATACCAATAGCTAATGGCTACGGTGAGATAATACGTCAGTATCAGACACTGTTAACACCGTCGTCGAAATGAACCCGTTAGACATCATGCTAAACACAGCATTAAAACAACTGGTTCCCCAGTTTATTCCCAACCACGTAGGCTTCATCCCGCCAAATTGAAAATCGCAAGAGATGAGTTCGACAATATGCTCAGACTGGGAATAATCGCCCTTCAAAAAAGCCCTTATGCCAGCCCTCTACACATGGTTACAAAAGCAGATTCAGTCAGTTACGCGTCCATGCGGAGATTATAGGTTGTTGAACGCCCAGACCATTCCGACAAATATCCTATCCCGCACATAAAAGATTTTGCGCTATCATTAGAAGGTGCTACAGTCTTCACTAAACTAGACCTCAAAAAGGCTTACTATCAGATACCAATCGAGGAAGACGACATACAAAAGACTACGATCACCACTCCATTCGGACTATTTGAATTCACAAGAATGCCCTTTGGTTTACGAAACGCCGCACAGTCATTCCAAAAGATTAATAGGCGAGGTGTTACGTGGTATGCCGTACACATGCTGGCGTATATTGACGATGTTTTAATTGCAAGTAAATCACATGTTGAACACAAGGAACATTTGCATGCAGTTCTAAAACGTTTACTACATTATGGTTTAAAATTAAACATTGACAAATGTATATTTATGGTACCACAGCTAACCTTTCTTGGACATGTAATAGACCAACAAGGATTGTCTCCTTGGATCACAAGATCAAAGCAATAACAAATTATCCCACACCTTCCACAATGAAGCAATTACGGAGATTCTTAGGAATGATAAACTACTACCGACAATTCATACCGAACTGTGCAACTATAATATTGCCATTAACAGACATGCTATCGCAACGAAAAGAAAAAGAACTCGCAAATCGTACTATCGAAAACGAATTAAAATCTTTTAACGATGCAAAAAGACGCGTTGCAAAAATGTACAAAATTGTCGATATTAATCCATCCGAAAATTCCAAACTAACACTCACGACAGATGCATCGGCTGACACAATTGGAGCAGTACTACACCAGATTACTAACAATGTAGAGAAACCACTATCATTTTTCTCGATAAAGTTAAACACTACCCAGAGGAAATATAGTACGTTCTCAAGAGAATTATTGGCAGTATACCTAGCAATACGACATTTTAGACACATTCTAGAAGGAAGAAATTTCGTAGTCTTCACCGACCATAAACCACTTACATATGCATTACATGCAAAGGCTGACAAATTAAATCCACGAGACCTAAGACATTTAGATTACATCAGCCAGTACACAGCAGATATCCGATACGTAAAAGGTCAGAATAACACAGTAGCGGACGCATTGTCCAGAACTACGCCAACGCACTACAATCACAACCACTAAACTTTGACACTCTCGCTGAGGAACAAGCAAACGACAAACGAATTACCGCCTGTACAAAAAGATACCTCACTTCAAATTGAAAAAAAGACCTTTACCCTTTACTAATGAACTCGTGTATTGTGACGTTTCCACAGGTAATCCTCGACCCGTACTTACCTTTGTCACGAAGAAAATCAATTTTCGATCATTTCCATTCGCCAGCTCACCCTGGAGCGAAGGCTACGCTATGGACCATAGCTGACAGATACGTCTGGCCCGGTATGTCTTCGGACGTGAAACAGTGGTCTCAAGACGCGTGCCAACGTTGCCACAGGCAACGAAAATACACCGACATACCAAAAGCACCATCGTCGACCTTCGCGACACCAGATGGACGATTTACGCACATACACGCGCAGACTTAGTCGGTCCACTCGAAAAAATTAATGGACACGGTACATTCTAATGATCATTGACCGCTTTACGCGATGGCCAGTTCGCGATACCACTAACATCAATAACGGCAGAAACAGTGGCTAACGCCAATTTTCAACAACTGGATTTCTATATTTGGATGCCCTGCAGTTATCACAACTGACAGAGGTCCCCAATTTCAATCAACGCTATTCAACGAATTTGTCAACATTTTAGGCATAAAACACATCTCTACCACCGCGCCACCCATGCAGCAACGGAATAGTGGAGAGATTCCATAGACAGCTCAAATGCGCATTAACAGCGTCTACCAGTGCTCGTGCGTGGGTAGATAAGCTACCATTTGTGATGCTTATGGCGAAATACAATAAAACTGGATCTCAAATGCACCAGTGCAGAATTAGTTTTTGGGAAAGCAACAACGCTGCCTGGACAGATATTTCACAACGAGACGACATCTACACCAACGAATTACTTTGTGGCAGACCTAAAAAAAAAGAAGATGATGGACGTTATATATACACCCACGAGAGCGTATAAAAAACCTTTCTACGTGCCAGCAGATCTACATTCAGCAGAATATGTTTTTTTCCTGAGGCGCGACACTGTACGGAAAACCATTAACGCCCAACTACACAGGTCCACACCTGGTAATATCTAAAAACACCCAAATTCTTCATAATTGATATCGCCGTAAACAGAACACCGTCAGTATAGACCGTCTCAAACCAGCATATCTGCAATCCAAGACACAGATCGAACAATAACAAAACCGGCGACAACAGAACAAACAGAAACGCAAACAACTACTGATACGACCGAATCAACACAGTCTACCCGTACAAAATCAGGAAGGAATGTTCACTGGCCAACCAAGTACCGAACCTACATTACATATTAATGCTCATTCGCCAAGGCATTAATCTGGGGGAGGTATTGTGGACTCTTCTAATTTTCTAACCTTCTCCAACCTTAAAAAAGCATAATCCATATTATACGCCTACGCCGCAGATAACGCTCAACCAATAAAAATGCAAAGAATCGAATCAAGCAAATCTATTGGTAGATCGCCTCCCAAAGCAAGAATTGCGCCAAAATATCTTGAGCCACTTTCAAAAACCCAAAAGGTTATAAAAAGGAGAAAAGACAACCCCAGTCAGTCAGTCTAGCGAACTCGCCGATCGATTGCCTAATTAATCCACGACATTCAAAAACAGAATTTTACCGGCGCATTTTGGACGAACTTCAACTGACTCACCTGAAACACTCAACGAACAACTATCGAAACTTTGAACAATATTTCTTATGCACATTGATTTATTCATTACTAAAAATAAGAAATACGAATCACGAAAAACAAACACAGACACGTTCAAAGGTAGACTACTTTAGCAAACTTTACCAAAAAAACTCTTATTATATATTTCAACACAAACACAAAATAACAAACATAACGACACAGAGACATCCAACATTTCAGCAACATATACAATTAACGCACGCAACAATACAAATATTAACCTTGTTTGTAAATATGTAATGGTATATAAATGTTTTATTTGTTTCGATCTATAAATGTCTCGTTTTTACTTTGTTTGAAATCTCATGTTTGTTATATATTTGTTTGGGACAAGGTTTAGACACACAACCGATCCGAACAAAATCCTTCTGATTAATTAAATGAACCAAAAGTCCCAACAGTCTCACTGACTTGGCCCTGTTAGGGACTCCTGTGTTTATCGAGATGATTTTACCCTAACTGTTGAAGTAGACAGTATGTCACTCCAGTTTCAGTTTGATAACATCTTCTGCCTAGCAACCAATCAGCCTTCCTGACCAAATGAGGTCCTACCGGCCATCCTACAAGACGACCAACCTAACAACGATTTCACTAAGTGTGGAACTGTACGTCCACACACACACACACACAACCTCACACATGTTAAATTAAGTGTATACATAATAAACGAATGTGATATGTAAAATGTTAAATGTTCACTGACTGGGGTGATCCAGCCAATCGGAACAAAGGTGAGTTATAATCTTTTTTACCGCTAAATTAAAAGGTTTTTCATCTCCTATGTAAACATTTTCCCGCAAGAAATCAGTTAGTTGCGGCCTCACACTCAAGGGAGAGACATGAATCTAGACAAGTCAAACCTTCGCCCAACTCATTCATTCTTACTAAGACTTTGTCAGGCACAATTTGCACAAACAAACTTTGTCTAATCTATTAATATGAAAACATTTTGACCTGTAATTTATCACGGCTAATGGGAGGCAACTCATGCATAACTAACCATTTCGCATGCAATTCAACCTAAATGTAAATATTTGTTGAATATATTTTACCTTTGATTCATGTCATAAATTGAATGTGATGTTCAACTTATTTCTTCTCCTTTCTTGTCTAACATCAAAAGTTTTTGATCTTCATAAATTAAATAGGGAAAGAGGTTTTATTTGGAAAGTACATCTGGAGGTGGCCTTGTGCCAGCTTTATCTCCAGAGAGAGAGAAATAAACCAAATATGTTATGCGCCCCTTACATAATGGTGACTTCCCGACGTGATTTATCTCTTAACTCCTGCTAAAGCACACAAGACTATATATATATATATATATATATATATATATATATATATATATATATATATACATACACACACAAAACTCACATTTACACACTTTCCCAAAAGAGAGCCAGATAGGAAAAACATTGGAAAAAAAAAAAAAAAATCCTCTTTTTGTCTACGCACGCCGTACAATACACTTAGTGAAAGAACTTTTATACAGCAACAAAAATTAGTGATTAAACTAATGAAAGTACAAAATCACAATTTTAATTCACTACAACAGGTTTACAAAACAATTTTCTCCTGTGCAGCAAAAAGAATTTTCAATACGTGGAAATCACTGAAGCCTTAATGCCGCTAAAAGAACCACAATTTCTACTATGAGACGAGCCTTAGAACTCTTTCCCCACTTGTCTATATTTGCTTGATCCTTTCTTTCTCTCGACAATGTTTGACCTAATTCCACCCAGCAGATGTGCCTACAGCGTACCGAACGGAAAACACAATGCCATTTTCTACTAACATTCTCTTCTTCTGGACTGAAACAGATAAAATGTGAACCACATCTCAAACTAAAGGCGACTCACTGTCCTTTATTTTCAAACCACGAAAGGTGACTCACTGTCCTTTATCTTTGCAACAACGCAACTAAGAATTTGCGAGAACGATGTTCCATCGACAATACCAGCAAATTCTCTCAAACATGCATTCGACACTCGGTAGAAATTCAGCTCGAATTTATGACTACGCTGCTTCTTAACTTTTGTGCGCCAAATTTATCCACGCATACCACACCAACCACCTCATTTTTCAAACAAAACTACGACCAGGCCAGCAAACAGGTTGACGGGATGACAAAACCAATTCAACGTGGAGCATTGGAAAAAAGACAAATTTTAATAGCAAACGCAGACCACTACCGACGTTTTTTTTTGCAGGATGTGCCCTGACTGACTCACTAGAGAAATACACAGCACCGAGCACCCTGATGACAACACAAGCACATTTCATTGAATCACGCATATCAACCACACTTCTGACACATTTTCTTTTCAGCTCACAAGGACAATATTCAAAACTTTCATGAACCTTTTTCTTACATATTAAAAGTTTTTGTTGCCTGCAACTTTCAATCTGGCAGGCGGTATTGTCAGAGTTAGCTCCTCCTTAATCCTTCAACAGGGGTCTCTCTCCCCTGGCTATAAATACTGGGTGACCTTTCACCTCTTCCTCTTTTTTTTGATGTTAAGGATCACCTCACAACGAGCCAAGTTCATGAACGTGATGCAAGGACTCCCATCTGATATGATGGGTGAAATATCAGCTGTCCTCTCTGATTTACTGGAACACGAACCATACGGTCACTTAAAGGAAGTAATCCTTATGCCTACTGGATGTCCTGAGGGAGACATAATCCAAGAGATTCTGCAAAACATCACCAGAGGTGACAAGATGTCAACCCAGTTCCTCAGAGAGACGAGGAACCAGCTGGGACAGCATAATGTGTCAGAGAAGGTTCTCCGGGGGCTTATGGCTGGAACGTTTGCCCAGATTATCGCCCTGATGACAAGAGTCACGTCTCTGGATGATTTGGCAGAGTCTGCTGACCTAGTTTTCACCCAATTTGACCACACTGTAAACGCAGTTCAAACCCCTGACACAACAAAGTGCAAATGATACGAACAGAGTGTGACAGGACAGGTGTTGGCCAACCTGCAGAGACAATTATGGGAAATATAGATCTCTCTATGCCAACGGACAAGGAGATTGACACCTCCCCGATAATTACAGAGGCGAACACCCAGACGAGAAAGGTCAAGCAACCAGGGCATTTGTTGGTTTCATTGTACATTTGGCGCTGAAGCCAGGAACTGCAGACCTCCCTGTAAGTACACATCAGTCCAGGGAAACAAATAAAGTGGAGAGTGGCGATGACAAGCCTGGTGGCAAGGAATATCATATAGGAGACGATTACAGAAAATTAAATACGTCAATTGTACCAAGCCTCTACTCTGTTCCTCATATCCATGACTGTGCCTGGACTATAGGGTACCTTCATCAAAAAAAAAAAAAAACCTGATGAAGGCATCTGTAAGACAGCAGTTACAACACCGTTTGGCAAATATGAGTTCTTAAAAATGCCATTTGGTTTACGTAATGCTGCCCAGACCTTCTAATGACTTATGGATCCCAAATTGGGCTACTATACTTCAACTCCTGACAAACAGTTCCTTCTCTAACAATTTCCAAATCTCACCAGACCACGTACGGAGCAGCCTCGAGTTTCTAACACAAAAGTAACACACGTCATAGACACTGGAGATAGCGCCTCTACACATGCCAAGGTCTGATAACTATTGGAAGAGAAATATAAGTCAGCAAAACAGGAGTTCACAGCACTCCTGCTTCCTTGTCCTTGTAACGGCATTCGCCTGAGGTGGGTTGAGCTGGCTCCAATATCGGAGTTTCATGGGAATTTGGAATTCACAAGCGGTCCCCAACCCGCATGTATAGCACATGAGATTTGAGGAGAAGTTGGCATTGAAATGAGGATGACAGTCTTCTGTCAAAGATGACCTAGTAAATGAAGATTAGTCTTCTGTCAATGATGGTGGTATGGCAAATAAGGTATTGTAGTCTTCTCTCAAGGACGGTATGGCAAATGAAGACAAGAGACTTCTGACAATAAAGGCATGTCAATGATGATGGTATGGCAGTCTTCTGTCAATGACGGGATGGAAATGAAGGTACAGCAGTCCTCGTTCAGCGAGGACAAGGACTAGGGGCGAGGACAGTCTTCTGTCAGCGAGGACAAGGACTAGGGGCGAGGACAGTCTTCTGTCAGCGAGGACAAGGACTAGGGGCGAGGACAGTCTTCTGTCAATGATGATGGTATAGAAGTCGTCTGTCGACGATGGCATGACAAATGAGGATGAAATTTTGCTGTCAATTATGATGGCATGGTAAAAGAAGGTAACTGTCTTCTGTCAATAATGATGGCATTGCAAATGAGATGGTCATGGTCTGTTGATGATGGCATGAGTAATGAGGATGGCAGTCTTTTGTCAAAGATAAACTGGCAAAGGAGGATGATAGTCTTCTATCAATGATGGTATGGCAAATGAGGACAAAGGTCTTCTGTCAACAGTGATGGCATGGCAGATGAGGACGACGGTCTTCTGTCAACGGTGAATGCATGGCAGATGAGGGCGACGATCTTCTGTCAATGATGGGAGAGCAAATGAAGGGGACAGTCTTCTGTCAATGATGGGAGAGAAAATGAAGGATGACGGTCTTCTGTCAATGATGGGAGAGAAAATGAAGGATGACGGTCTTCTGTCAATGATGGGAGAGAAAATGAAGGATGACGGTCTTCTGTCAATGATGGGAGAGAAAATGAAGGATGACGGTCTTCTGTCAATGATGGGAGAAAATGACGGCCTTCTGTCAATGAAAATCTTCTGTCAATGATGGGATGAATGAAGGATGACGGTCTTCTGTCAATGATAGTATGGCAAATGATGGTATGGTAAAAGATGACAATCTTTTGCCAATGACTGCATGGTAAATGAAGAATTCTGTCAATAATGGTAGGGCAAATGAAGAGGACTGTTTTCTGTCAAAGACGGGATGGCAAATGTGGATGACTCTTCTGGCAATGATGATGGTAGAGCAGTTGTCTGTCAATGATGGGATAACAAATGAGGAAGACAGTCTTCTATCACTGATGATGGTGTGGACTCATCCATTATCTTCACCTTTTCTAACCTAAAAAAGGTACAGTCCACATCGTACGCCTACGTACTAAAAACCTCAACCAATAGAAATGGCGAAAATCGAAGCAAGCAATTCCATTGGTCAGTCGTTTACAGAAACAGAAATTGCGCAAAAACGAGTTGAGCCACTTTTGGAAACTCAAATAATATAAAAGGAAAAGCAGACAGCCCCATTCAGTCAGTCTAAGCTAACTCACCGAGTAATTGCTAAAATACTCCACGACGTTTGAACCATAATTTTGCCGCGCTTTCAAAGAACATTCACTGACTCACTCTGAACATTCGACGAACGATTCTTGAACCTTTTACTTAGTTTCTTATATATAATGAATTATATTCATTACTAAGATAAGAATACAAATACGATTAAGGGTAGACTACTTGAACAAACTCTTTTTCAGAACCTTTAAATTTCACTATCACAATCTTAGACACAAACAAGAAATTAATCTAACATTACTGAAACAAGAGACATTCATTATTTCAAACATACACATACAACTTTACGCACACAATTCACACAGATTTTATTCCAGATTGTAAATGACCAATTGTATATAAATGTTATATTGTTTTTAATCTATATATGTCTCGTTTTTCTTGCTTTGAACATAACGATTGTTTGTTTATTTGTTTGGGACGCAGTGAAACACACAACCATTAACAACAAATCCTTCTGATAGATTTAACGACACTAATGTCCCAACAATGGTATGTTAAAAGAAGATAAGTACTCTGTCAATGGTGAGTGTATGGCTATGAGGATGGTCATGTTCTGTCGATGATGGTATGGCAAATGAAGATGGCAGTCTTCAGTCAAAGATAAACTGGCTAATGAAGATGATAGTCTTCTATTAATGATCATATGGCAAAAGATGAGTCTTCTGTCAATGATGGGAGAGCAAATGAAGATGACGGTCTTCTGTCAATGATGGGAGAGCAAATGAGGATGACGGTCTTCTGTCAATGATGGGAGAGCAAATGAGGATGACGGTCTTCTGTCAATGATGGGAGAGCAAATGAGGATGACGGTCTTCTGTCAATGATGGGAGAGCAAATGAGGATGACGGTCTTCTGTCAATGATGGGAGAGCAAATGAGGATGACGGTCTTCTGTCAATGATGGGAGAGCAAATGAGGATGACGGTCTTCTGTCAATGATGGGAGAGGAAATGAGGATGACGGTCTTCTGTCAATGATGGGAGAGCAAATGAGGATGACGGTCTTCTGTCAATGATGGGAGAGCAAATGAGGATGACGGTCTTCTGTCAATGATGGGAGAGCAAATGAGGATGAAATGATGGGAGAGCAAATGAGGATGACGGTCTTCTGTCAATGATGGGAGAGCAAATGAGGATGACAATGATGGGAGAGCAAATGAGGATGACGGTCTTCTGTCAATGATGGGAGAGCAAATGAGGATGACGGTCTTCTGTCAATGGTGGGAGAGCAAATGAGGATGGCAGTTTTTGTTAAAGATGTTATATGAAATGAAGAAAACTGTCTTCTGTTAATGTGGGTATGGCAAATGAAGATGATAGTCCTTTGTTAATGAAGGCCTGGCAAATTAATATTAATGTCTTCTGTCAATGATGCTGTGGTAGCCTTCTGTCAATGAGGACATGGAGAATGAAGATGACAGTCGTTTGTTAGCTACTGTGATATATTTCTTGAACTTTATTACAAAAAAAAATTATTGTCACCAATAATTAACAAGACCTGGAAAATTTCCACAAAATTATCTAGTAACATTACCCATTATTTTATGCTTCTCTTAGATATTTCCTGTATCTTATTTTATCCCTTGACCTTTTTAATCTTTATTGCTTATCTGTTTTCTATTTAAAAGGGAAAAAAAATGATGGTATGGCAAATGAGGATGACAGGATTAGTATCATATGAAAAAAAAAAAAAAAAAACTGAGTAAGGTTTGCACAAATATTTGCTAATCTTCTCTCTCTTTCAGCTTTCTACCACTCCATTTCTTGTATGGCAATTTTTACACCTTTCCCCTCATAGCCTTTTAAATTTATGCTACCAGAAAGCTTGTCTACGTTTTTCTTTTATCTACATCTCTTCCCCAATATCTCTCTATATTTTTTTCCTTTCACCTGTTTTCTCTCTAACCTCCATTCCTCCTACCAGTTACACTCTTATTCCTCCCTTTCTCTGTAGCTCTCTTGCCCCCTTTGCCCTCACTTCCCTTCCTCCCAGTTCTTTCCCCCACTATCATTTAGACTCCAGGGTCAGAAAGCATGAATGATTCCAGTTGGGCCAGTGACTGGGCAGATCACTAGCTAGACTTAAAAGGCATAATGGTTGTACATACAAACAAGCCAAATAAAAAGAAATAGTAACTGCTGATCAATAAGTGCCAAACAGATGCTGAGAAAAAAAATCTATTTTCACAAGTAATGTTATAATGGTGACCGACTCATAGTGAGGAATAAATTCATGCGGTGGACATAAATGTCTTCTTTAATGCCTAGAAATGAAAAAGTAAAAACAGAAATATAATTTAAAGCTGTCACAAGAGAGAGAGAGAGAGAGAGAGAAAAGAAAGAAAAAAAAGGAAAAATAAAAATTAAGCAATTATAAAAAACAATACCAATGTAGACATGAAGAATATGGGTAAAAAAAAAAAAGAAAAAGAAAGAAAGAAAGAAAGAAAGAAAGAAAGAAAAGGTGGCTGAATTAGAATGTAAAAAACAAAAATGACAACAACAACAAAAAAAAAAAAAAAAAAAAAAAAAAAAAAAAACCTACCTTTGCCATTTTCTCTCCACGGAAGTGAAGTTCCACTGCCACTGTGTTTCTGGGATTATTTACATGCATCCGATAATTCTCATCATCTTCATACTCACGGATCAAGGCTGCTCTGAGACGGTTCATCTCATTCTGTTCTCCATGAACCAGAACCTGAATCAGCAGAAAATGGGGAAGTGCTATTTTGGGATATTTCTTATGCCCAGAGTATTAGTCTTCATCAAGACTCAAGACACTGGTGGCAGCCATAGAAAATTCAGTTTATCGCATACATATGAAGATATCAGGCGTTGAAAATTTGCAGCACTTTTTCTGAAAAACTTTGAATGGAACGAAGTTACTGATGTGGATTTTACCATAAAGTGAATTTATCAATGGGCCAATAAACCTTCTTTTGTAAGGATCAATGGTCTTCTAGCACAATGGGAAGCTTACCTCACTAGATCAATTATGACTGAATCCTTGTCGGCCATTTAATGCTGAAATTGGGTTTTTATTCAAAAATGTTTCAAGTGGTTTTAAGTGGTTGTGAGGTTTTAAAATTATTTTTAAAATATCACAAGTTGTATAGTTTGGGAGTATTTCAAGACTTAAGTTGTATGGTTCAAAATTCAAGCTCTATTTTCTATAGAAGTTAGAAGTATTTTATTTTCTTCAGATATCCTATTTGGGCACATCTTTGAAGAATATGCTAAGAATTTGTGCTTGGTATTAGTTGCTATGTATTTTTTTGTGCTTCTTAGATTCTATCAAGATATGTTTGACTGTGAGAAATTGATTGCAGTCGGTACATGAAGGTGTACTTTCCGTCTTGGGCAAAGCACTGATCACCTTCTAGGCCAATGGGGGTTAACTTTATTCCACAGATATGTATGGTACTAATGCAGTGATACTTGGGACGACCTATGCTTGTCAGTTTTTCCTTCTACAAACCCCTCGCCCATCTAGTCATGCCAACATGATGGCTGGCAATACAAAAATGGAGCCTTCAGCACTACACAAGACACAGCCATTTCCCACTGAGGATGGATCAACATCTCCCCAGTCTCAAGCACGACAATACAGACCAGTACCCAGTTTCGTTGCCACTTAATCCCCAAAGTCCCTTCCCTTACCATTCCATTAAAGTGGATGCCATTGAGGAGATCAAACTTAACTGTCTATCAAACAGAAACACTTCAAATTGAGATAAAACTGCCTCTTTGCAGTCTATGCAGATTTTCCATAGTATCACACCCACCATAAAAAAAAAAAAAAAATTTATGTAACCTCTTGAGAAAGGTGTAAAAATCAGCACTTTGATTTAAAGAAAATATGAAATGTCAATTTAAAGACATCAAATAAATAAATGCTTATGTATGGTTACTCACAACATGGGGAGGTTTTAAGGCTCGTAAGAATTCACTTGTCTGTTGGTAATCTGTATGGGCAGAGAATGAGATATAATCTACGGAACATCTGAGTGCCAATTTCTGTCCAGTCATTGTCACAATTTCATCAGGTTCTGATAACACATGCTGAAAAATAAAAGCATTCAGATTAAATTAAACATGGGGTATGAGGAAGTGTGAGCACAGGTCAAGCTCATGAGGATATTCAATAAGCATTTCTCTGATCATCCTAATATAACACAAATCCAGTTAAGAAAAAAAAAAAAAAAAAAGGTATACATAACACACAAATAAAGATTCAATTTCCCGGCACACTTATTTTTGTTTTTAAAGTTTAAATTCAGTGTTTTTTTGTTTGTTTTTTATTACAGTGAAGACCATAAATGCCAAGTATTTCCGCCTTTTTAATCAATCCACCCCGTGACACAAATGCTACTATAATTCAAGGGGCTACTAGGAAGTGGAAGTCAATGAAAAAAATTTCTTCTTCCTGCCTAATATATATTAAAGACAATACTGTCTGTAGAAAAAAAAAAAAAAATTTTGATGAAAAATGAATTTTTTTTTTTTTAACAAGATTTTTCATTTTTTACAATTTAAAATTGAATATTTTATAAAGATTTTGCAAGATATTTTTGTACGAGATATCTTCAATGCGATAATTTTTAAGGAATATCGTTATTAAGTAAAACTATATTTATTAATCATATCTTTTAACATTTATTACAATCTGAAGATAAATCAATTAACACATCAAAAACACTTCTTGGGGCCATCCATACATTTGAAATAAAATATTTTTATAGACACAAGAACATTTTAAAATTTTATTTGTACATACTGGCTGTCTGCAATAAAGCTGTATGATTTAAGATCTGTAAAGATATATCCACTTAAGATCACTGCCTAAAATAAACAGCTTTTCCACTAAGCTTAAAATATTCAACAACTTTAATGTAAGAAATGACAAATAATTGCTGTAAAAATTTATTTGTTGACAAAAAAATCTTTGGCTTTAGACAATATTGTCCTTATTCATAAAAGCAACTAAAAGCTTTTGAAATTAAATATCTTTGTTTTACTGAGTTTTTTTATGTTACAATTCAGAGCTGAATTTTGGTAACTGATTGTTTGATTTTACAAGAAAAAAAAAATTTAAATTCTTCAAAAGGCTTTTAACTAATATATTAAAAAAAGAAAAGAAAAAAACAAACAAACAAAAAAGCATTGAATTTCTAGTTTTCATAAAAACTAGAAACGTGTTTGTTTGTTGTGGGGATGGGGGCGGGAGTGTTGCTGGAGTGTGGCATATGTAAAAAAAAAAAAAAGTTAAAATTTGCAATGTTTATTTAGTAATGACACTTTTGCAAAGAGAAACTTTTTTTTTTCTTTAATCAAAAGTTAGAATGTTCTAAAAAGGATGAAAAAAAAAAAAAAAACAATACCTTGATCTTTCCTCTTAAGAATAACAAATATTTAGATGATAAAATATCATTTTCAGCAAGTTTAAGGTCGTTTATTATCATGATATCCTCTTTTATTTAGCGATTTCATGAAGCAAATTTATTCAATAAAAATTACCATTAGCTTCACCCATGGCCT
The DNA here is from genome assembly GCA_903632075.3 of Acanthosepion pharaonis. Classification (NCBI taxonomy): domain Eukaryota; kingdom Metazoa; phylum Mollusca; class Cephalopoda; order Sepiida; family Sepiidae; genus Acanthosepion; species Acanthosepion pharaonis. The sequence goes on along the minus strand of CAHIKZ030000418.1, from coordinate 561,734 downwards.
CCAGACGACTTTGGAATTTCCTGTAAATCTCCTGGATGGTCTCCCCCTTTAAGTTAGTGAATACTGCCATAAGGGGTGATGTGGTCACAGAAATTGTCTGGCAGCCATGACTGGGTTCTCCCGCTTGTGTGGCATTGTGCAGCATCCTGTTGCCAGACATAGGGTCATCCAACAGATACCCTCTTGACCCAGGACAACACTCTCAAGTGGGAAGATGAAGGGAGGCATAACGTCGCCATCACTAGTGATCAGTCCAAACTCCTTCATAATCACCATTAGACTCATCCAACTCTTTCTGAATCCTCTGCACTGTCTTCAAATTGACACTCAAACACTTTGAAATGTTCGTATTGGAGCTTCCAAAGGGAATATCAAGCAGTACAATATGCCGTTTCCAAATTTCTGGTAGAGTTAATTGTGCCATGGTGCTCTTTTTCTTATAGATGTTGCTCAACTGACCCAACTATACTATGCAGTTGACAAAATAAAAAAAATGTACATGCACAAAGTTAAAAATATGGCGACAATTTAACCATTACCCCCTGTGTGTGTGTGTATATTATATATATATATATATATATATATATATATATATATATATAATATATATATATAAATATAAATAAATAAAATGGAGGTTTACATTTAATTAAAAAGATATATACTAAAACATGTTTGAAACAAAAATTGATATCCCTTTGACATTTTACATAAATAAATTTTCACTTGATACTAAGAAAAAAAAAATAGTTAGAGTAAGTTGTTTTCACATACCTTGGCAAGAGTTCCTTCCACACAATAACCAGCAATAATTACTCCATTTCGCTTGTCTATACACCAACTCTCAAACAATTCTCGTGACAGGCCACTTTGCATCATACCGGGACTGGCCAACACCACTGAGGGCCCAATATCGTCAAAATGTTCCATGCTCTTTAGAAAGGGTAAGAGAAAGGACATGTTTGGTTTATTAAAATTGCTTTACATAACTAGTCATTTTTTTTTTTTTTTTTTTTTTGCTTAAGCTTTATTTTTTAGTGGAATTACTTTTTTTGTTTGATTTTAGATCAGATAAAATGTATGATATCCGGGCTGCAGATTTGTAACAAAACCTTCGACTCCTCTATTTTTGGCACCTCCAACTCCTCTATGTAATTAGAGTGATTATGGCCTACAAACCTCATGAGGCCTATGCATACACCCCTAACTTGAGTAGGCCTATATCATTATAACTGGTTTATATCAAAGAAAAGATATTGTGGCTTTTATATCATACCTATTCATTCTTCAATATTTTCTAACAGAATTAGAACCAAAATCTTTGAAAGGATATAGAAGAAATAAAAATGCTATAATGTAAGACTATATATATATATATATATATATATATATATATATATATAATCTTTGTAGATAAGAAATAAGTACAGAACAAAAATAAAAGTACTTTATGACAGAAGTTGAAATGTCTTTTACAGGATGTAAAAGAAATAAAAATAAAAATTCTATAATATTTTTTACATATATAGTTTTGCAAAGACGAAATTGTAACATGATTGGAAAGGTGCTAGTAAATCAAAAAAAAGAAAAAAAAAAAAAAAAAGAAAAAAGAAAAAAACCCCCAAAAAACCCAAACAAACTAGAAGACAGAAAAACACTAATTTCTGATAGACTGAAGATATACCGATGACCAGACGCGGGAAAGTGAAAGAAAACGATAGTTGATTTTTTTTAATGGGAAAAACTAGAAGAAGGTAATTAAATTTCTCGTTTGCCACAGACGTAAAACAAAGAGACCATCTGGTTTTGGTTAAGACTGAGATTAAGTGATGGGACCCCCCAGAAAGAATTAGATAATATTTTTATGATCATTGAATGATGGAGAGGAAGACTGACCTCTGGCTGTGACTTCAATTGGTAAGGATTAACTCTTAAAAGCAGACAGATTTCCAGCAGAAAATAGATAAAAGAATGATAATGAAATTTTTTGTCTGCTGAAACACGATAAAACTCCAAAATCAAGGGATTGTTCTCTTTTTGTCACTTGTTGGCCAAAGGGTTTTTTAGAGGATAAAGAAAAATGATAAATCTCAGATGTGAAAATGACCACACACAAAAGAATGATAAAGAATTTTTAACAATAATTAAAATTTGTCGGTTTGGGCTAAACCATGACTAGTCCATGGGGAACAGATTTCATCAGGAGAACAAAGTGGAAAAACATTAAGCAGAGAAAGAAATAGTTGAGCTTACTTTTAAATTAGAAATGTGTTTGAAGACGAAAGGATTGCTGATGGTGATCTGCCGCCGAATCTTGTCATTCATAGCATTGATGTAAGTTTGGTAGACACTCATACATTTTTTTGCTAGAGAAGAGGCATAATAGATTGGGGTCTCGTGTAACTCTGGGTGGTTTGACCAATATTCATCTGGAAAAAAAAAATAATACACTCAGGCACAAACATTATTTTGAGATGTAAATATATAATAATAATAATGAATTTTTTTTTTTTTTTTTAAAAAACATTTTCAAGTTATTCTGCTTAGAAAATCAGGCACAAGGCCAAAGCTGATATTACCAATTGCAACCACAAGGATTTATTTTTTGCCAATGCAACTGAAGAATGGAAACTGAAAAGCCCTAAAGTAATGCTTTTCAATTCTGTTCTTTTTTATTGCACTTTTTTTTTTTTTTTTAGAAAATCTTTGCAAGGTCGAATTTTGAACAGGCTTACTCTTAAATCTTCTTCCAAGGAGTCTAGTAGTGATCAATTTTCGTTTTTGATCTAGTTTATTGCAGAAAAATTAGATTCACACAAATATGACATTAAGAATGAAAGAAATATTTGTACGATTTTTTTTTTTTTATAAATATTTGAAAATTCACTCTTAAGGGATGACCAAAATCATGTAAAATTTAATAACAATGATATATTTATATAATCAATTGAATGAGGTTTTAATTTTGATATGTACACTTATTGTGCTTTGGACTTCTTTTGCAGATAATTTGATTAATGATCGTTAAAAGATTTTCACAGCACAACAGTTGAAAATAACTGCTCTAAAGAAACAGATCAAAGAGCAGCAATTAAGAAATTCATTGAATTATTATCTAATTTTCCAGAATCTGTTATGAAAGCAGAGTCACAATGAAGGATTAGGTGGTATGCTTACCTAAAATCAGGAGCAGCTCTTGAGCTCGCCCAAGAGCGAAAACCGGAATCAAACATCGCCCACCTCGGCTGACAATATCATGAACTAAGCCTGTAAAACGAGCTTCTCTGTCCTCTCTTTTTTCATGGATGTGTGTGCCATAAGTTGATTCCTGAAGACAAAAATGACAGACAAAGAATGATTAAGAGAACAAAAACTATAAAAACTACTCAAATTGTTTGAGGATTGATTCCATTAACGGTGAATAAATTAAATCAAATCAACCTTTTTGTCTTGCGAAATACACCTGTTTGATGCTTTGACATGCATCAACAGTGATGTTTTCAGCGAAGTGCCATTAGCGGTTTTGGGTTGTACTAAGGAATAATGGTGACATTCTCAACATGAAGTGATGAGATACACACACACACATATATATATATATATATATATATTATAAATTAATTGATTTAAAATATGGTTAATCAATTAATTTATAATATTAATGCTCTGTAAATTTACATTGAGCACTATTTTGTAAAAATAAAATATCTATAAGAACACCGGATTTTATATCTTACTGTTCTTTCTTTTTATTTATATACATATATATATATATATATATATATATAAAAGCACAAAACCAAATCTACCCAATGCTAAGTACTCTTAACCTTTTTCCCCCCATTCATATTAATGAATGGATCAGTACAAGCAAAATTTTTGCCATTGTGTGTGAAGAAATGGTTGCGAATGGTTAAAACTGTCTTGAAAAAGACAGGAAAAAAACCAAAAAAAAAACATTATTTTGATATTTTGAACAGCACATCCTCTTCTAACAAACAAAAAAAAATTTTTTTGATTTTACCAAGTGCTGTAGCCTAAGGAAGGTCTAAAGAATGAAAATCATTTTTATTTTTTTTTTTTTTAATCATTTGCAATAAAGCCACTAAGATGCAGGCGGTTACTAAGAATGAATATGAGTAAAAGAAAAACCTTATTAAAGAGAGAGAACAATAAAAGAACAGGAATTAACATAATGGCTGACATAGCATTTAAAGCGTTGAAGATTGAAGTTAACTGGAAAGCAAGACGCAGGAAGAGAGTTCCACAGGTGAAAAGTGTGAGAGAAGAAACTGTTAGCATAGAACTTAAGGTTACATCTTGCCATTTCAATTGTAAGACGATCAGACCTATCTGCCAATCTAGTACTGTGCTTAAATCCGTAAGGTCAAGGTATCAAAGAGGAAAGCTTGTCAGAACAAATCCTACAAATATATATATATATATATATATATATATAAATATATATATATATATATAATATAAAAAAAAAAAAAAAAAACTGGGAAGCTATATTAATTGTGGGAAAATGACTCAAGCTGAGATACCACACCAAGACCAATAACATTGCAAATTCTTTGTATTTTACTTACAATCTTTAAATATATGCCAGAAGCAGAAGACCAGAGGTGACAGCAATATTCAATGCATGGACAAATGGTAAACTTCTAAATCTGTATTACAGATTATTTTAATTTTTAATTCATTAATTACCATTTTTCCATCGTCTATGGCAATAGAAACTGTGGCTAAGGCTAATTCAAAATGTGACCACTGAAATACATACAGGTATACCTATCTATGCACAATATGGCACTTCAAATATTCTGATGTTATGCAACTCTTGACCAGAGTTGGATCTCTAAGGGCTACGTAATAGTTTGGGCACCTTATAGCCCGTCGCAGCAAAAAAAAAAAAAAAAAAAAAAAAGTCACCATAGCATTCTCCCCCCTTTCCTACTTTAGGCGCATTCTGTCGCCTTCAGACAGTTGCTATAAATAAACACTTGTCAACAGTTACTTCCAGTATTTTAAGCTGGAAATCATCTACTACTGCTTTGGAACAAGGCTAAACTTCAGTTTTCCAATGCCATTTTGAATTCTTCTAGACTCTAAACGAAGTGTAACATCGATTAAACCCACGTTAATTCTTTTTCGCGATTTTTTGTAAACAAAAATGGCTGCATCAGTATCCAACAACGGCTTTATTCAGGAGTTTTTCCTTTGATTAGGACTCCAATGATGATTTTGAATGCATTACTCAAGTGGATATTGATGGTGAAGTGGTCAATGATGATAACCACACTGAAAGCAATGATGACCACTAGCAGCTACTATCATCCATGCCTGACTAATTTTATGAAAGCTACTGGCGACCATCGATATACCTAATAACCTTTCTGAAGGTTAATTATTTTGTCTATTTACAAATGACGAAATAACTTTATTCATCAATGAGACAAATCAACGAGCCAGGTGAAAGAAACAGCAAACAAATGCTAGTGTCTTTTATTATGTAAACACAAGGAATCGCGGCACTTTTTTGATGAAATGAAAGCCTTCTTAGTGATTTTGCTTCTTATTACAGCCCCAGATCTATGAAAGTAGTAATAAATTATATGTTGAATCATTTATGTAATTTTAATGTTTTTTTTTCTCTTTTGCATTTCAATTTTTTTTTGTTTTCAACATCAATTTGCAATATGTAATGCATTACATCAAAATATTACTCATTCATTCTTTTATGAATGCACAAAAATTAAAATCTATACGCACAGTACAAAGAAAGTGACAATTTTAAAACAGTAGATGTTCTTGTTTTTGCACCCTTAAAAAAGAAAATGCAGTGGCAGGGGGAGCAATTCCAGAAAGAAATTAGCATGGTAAAGGTTCAGGAAGTGCAACTCTAAGAGCGTAGTTATTGCATAAAACTGACAGATAGAAACTTCATGTTACTTACAATGATGACTACATCAGGCCGTACTGAAGGGATCTCAGCAGCCATCAAATGACGGTCTTCTTGTCTAGAGAAATCTCCTGTGTACAAAACCTGAAGAATAAAAACGTTGAGTGCGACAAAACAAAAAAAAAAAAAAAAAAAAAGGCATTATACATGTGAACATGCAGTTTGAGCTCTCGGACAGGAATCAAACCTGTATCCCATATGGAAACAGTCATATAGACTGACTTGCTTTTAACCATTCAGCCACAGACAACTTTCTGGTCAGCAAAGTTCAAATTACAGCTTAGAAACAACATTTTCAATGATCTTTCTCAATAATTCATTTCTGCTCTGAGAAAGATGGGATACAGTTTTGGAGAACGCATATTTTATACAAGATTTTGAACATTCAGGCTGGTAAATGTAATTAATACTGTTTAATTAAAATGGAGCATCTACTCAAATAATTTGTATCCATAAAAATAACATATAAACAGAAAATGTATTAAATATTTGCCAGATTTAATCCATATAATATATATATATATATATATATATATATATATATATATATATATATATATATATATATAATTTAGATATTAGAAAAAAAAATGTTGAAATTGCTAGCTTTTGTTTTAGCACTATGTTGTATCTTTACAAGTGAATGGTAAGTGACTGATGATTAAATAATTTCTGAAAAAATTTCAAAAGTAAAATGTTACCTTTTTTTTGGGGGATTGAACACATGGTCAGAATAAAAAATAGACTTGTGGGTTTGTCTTTATCAACCAATTAAAGGCCAGATCTACACTAAATAGAAAATTAAACTTGGAGGGTGGAGGTGGGGGAAGTTATTTACTTCATCTGTTCTTTCTCTCATTTGTGGGTGGATGGATGTTGGAGATATATATATATATATATATATATATATATATATATATATATATATATATACTATAAACGTTATTTTTAGTGAGTATGTGTGCGAGTTGTTACCCAGTTTTTTTTTTCTGCATGGTGGTCTTATTTTATTAAACAGTGATAATTGATAACTAGCCTAACTTGAGAAGTCCTTCTAAAGAAAAATTCTGCCTCCATCACGAATCAAACCTGCATCTTTTTTTCTTACCTCAAGGAAACCACTTCTTCAACCGAAGTGTACCTCTACAAGAAAAAAAAAAAATAAAAAAAAAAATAACAAAAACATGCCAGAATAACCTGTTAAAACATGTTTTTTCCCCATTGAGACGTTTATGATTTTATTTTTGTTAGCTTCAGTTCCACACCCAAAATGTAAGCAGTAATTTTTGGAAAATTACCACAAGGGAAACCAATTCTTAAACCAAAGTGTTCTTCTGTGGGTGAAATGGTAGAGGCATGCTTTGGCTTAGGAAGTTTCTAGTAAGAAACTTATAATTAACGCATTTTTTTTTCTTTTTATGAACCTATACCAGATTTTACAGGTGAAAGGAAAGATCATCCAATTTACCTTGACCCCAGCAATTTCAATCATGAACATAGCTGCCCCTAAAACATGCCCAGCTGTGTAGCACCAAAATTTTATGCCATTTACATCTTTTTCCTGGAAAAATAAAGAAAAGGAAAATTGTTATTCTAAAACATGTCATAGATTAGTAAAATCAATGAAAACTTTAAAGAATTCTACATATTCAAAAAAACATGTGAAGCAAGAACTGGGGAAAAGTTTAAAAAATGTTTGAAGCAATATGGAGTCAAAATACAGACAGAGTTTATTTTAAAATAAAAGTTTGATGCTAATCTATTCTATATGAAATACTGCCCTGTTGTACATTCAAGTTGCTCTGAAAAAAATACACCCAGATTTATAATTTTGGCAGTATGAACCCTTTCTGCCAATAACCCATACTTTTTTTTTTTTTAACCATGTTACAGGCAGCAGTTGAGCAGCAATCTGGTAAAATGACACCTGACATGAAAATATATATGACAACAGAGATTGAACTCCTTTTGCCAATAACCCATATTTTTTTTAACCTTGTTACAGACTACAGCTGGGCAGCATCCCAGTAAAATGACATCTGACATGAAAGTGTATATGAAGCATAGGTGTGTCAATAAATTCTGTTACACAGAAAAAAAAAAAAGTTACTTTTACTGATTCTTACTGAATGTTTAAAGAGACCAAATAGTGGACGTGAGCACAGTTAGAAAGTGGGTAATGCATTTCAGCAGTGTTGACAAGCCATATTTTGTGTGGCTCTATAAAACTGTCAACTCCCCAAAATGAATAGCAAAACGATCAAAGCAAGAAAAAGAAAGAAAAGGAAAAAGGAAGAAAGGAAAAGATAATAACAAAAGGGGAAAAGAAAGGAAAAGACATGATATCAAAACAGGCATGGGTGTATATAGTGCTTTATAGCTGAAAACTTGCTCCACCTAATGTTATTGTGCTCCCTGTCATAGCTTCAGTGGCCATAAACAGGAAGTATTACCTTGGAGCACCTCATAGCCTGACTTCCCTTTTTTCAGTAATGAGATATTCTGTATTCATGCTATCAGGTGTTACTTGACGTCAATAACGGCACTGCTGTCAGGAGTTAGAATATGCTGACTAGACCCCCCCCACACTGAGAGAAGCTATGTTTCAAATGGACACTTGGGCACAAATCTAATCAATATCTACCTTTTTTCGTAAGCTGTGTTTGTGATTACCTATCTATTAATCCATTATAACTTTTTTGTTCCAGAAGACTTAAATCCAGCATTAAATAAAAGTAGTAATTAGACATTTTCCTAAAAAGGGTGCCATAGTCCACAGAGCGGGTATATTTTGTTTTTAAATTGATCAACCTAACACCATTTTATTTGTGTTTTGCCACCCCGACTCCGGACTCAAGCCCGCCTGTCAAGATCTGTGTTATCATAACAACGAAATATCTCATTAGTAAATAGGGGAAATCTGGATGGCAGCACAGGGTTAATTTTACAGATAAAAATTCTACAATGTCTCTTGAAGAAAATATAACCAAATTACTTAAATATTGGTTCCATTTTTTTTTTTTTCAAAATGTGTGAATCTAAAAAAAAAAAAAAAAAAACCTAAAAAGGCGACTTGTTAAATTGACCTTCACAATATTTTTAAGTTTTGTATTAAGAAATTATTTAATTTTAATATTTAAAAAAAAAAAAAAAAAAAAAAAAAAAAAAACATTTTAAGAAAACAACTAATTTTTTTCTTTTTAAAGAAAAATGCTTAAAAAAAAAAAAAAAAGAAAAAAAAAGAAAAAGATATTGTTAAAAACTATTATTTCATTTATTAATTTCAATTTTTATTACATCTTAAGTTTATTGAAATTATTTTTACTTACATTTTAAACTGATTAGTTACAATACTAACTTGGATTTTTTTGGTTTGTTTTTTAAATGTTTACAATTTATTTTTCACCAATAGGAGTTGATAGGTTTGCCTATCATCCTGTTCATCCCCATGGTCTTTTGGACAGGAGTAGAGGTTTATTCCTAGTTTACTGTTTCGCTTTGAGTTTTTAAAGTCTTCATTCTCTTTCACTCTCAACAGCCTCTTGCGTATTAGAGGTATTATCACCTTGATTGAAGTAGTGATTAACCAAAAAAAGGAATATTTCTGAAAACTACAATATATTGTTTTTGCGAGCCAGGAAGGTTTCTATTAAATGCAGTGATTGGGGAAGAGGATGAGAAGAATGGAAAACGAACACAAGATGTAATATTTTTTTTAAATATCCAACCAGGAAAATGCAACAGAAACAGACAAAGAATATTGTTTGACTGATGTCATTCTATCCAAACTACAAAAATGATTCAAAACATTTTTACTTTGAAATTATATAAACAGGTAGGGGAAGGAGATGGGGATAGATTTGATATTTAAAAAAATTTTGGCCAGACTTTTTCTGTAAGCAAGATGAAGACAAATACTGGCTCCCAGCCAATTTGGGAACAGATAATAGTTAGATATGGCCAAATCAGAATAGGGAGGGTGATCAATCAGTTTAAAGCCACAGCCACGAACAACAGCCATTGAAACCAAGGACGTGTGATGGAGCATTGCCCTGATGAATCAAGATCTCCTTTGTCAGTTTTTCTGGCCTTTTCTAAACCCTTTTTTTCTGCAGTTACTTGATAAGATGCCAAATTTTGTTCATTTTCAAGGGAAGTCGCTACTAGTTACTTTTGAAGTCTTCTTTACAGTTAGATATCAGTTTACCTGGAAATAATCAATGCAAAAAAAAAAAAAAAAAAAGCTAAAATTAAGGCATACAAGATTTCACTGTTCTAGCATCATTCCTTCATAGTCAGCACACTCTTGTACTTAGTACTAATCTGTGAACAAAAATAGAGAAAATGAAGAAGCCATTTAAATATTAGACAAAGTGACCAACCTGGTGAAAGTTGATGGTTTCTATTTTGTCCATGCTGTTCTCAATATCTTTTTCGGTGTACAACATGTCTTCAGTGGCAATGTTACTGAAAGTAAAAACAGAAATGAAATTAATCTAAGTCTTTTGTTGAATTAGAATTGAGGCTCCAAACGATACCCTGAAGAAATACGATTTAGTAAGAGAAAAAGAAAAAAAAAGTTGTATGTTGTGAATTGTTCTTTTTCTTACTTAATTTACAGCTAGGTAACAAAATCACTGGTAGTGAATTTCATAACACATTTTACACAGTAAATAAGCAAGATTACAATCACGAGTTCTGTAATCCAAGCATCATAGGGGCATCACATGCACTGCAGCCACAGTAATGTTTACAGGGTAAGCCCAAGCCTCTCCAGGCAGGTTTGAATTCAGGACTGGTTTATAATTCAGCCTATTTTTCTTTAGCTGAGACTGGCTATATATCTTCAAAAATGTGCAATATTTATGGCTATATATATATATATAATAATATAGCCTATATATATATATATATATATATATATATAGCTGATAATATATGATATATATCTTATATAAATATATATTATATATTTATGTGTTTATATATATATATATATATATATATATATATACACACAACATATATAATAAGTCAATTAGGAAATCTTACTTCAAGCATCAACTTAATAGTCAACTTAAGCAATACAAATTTTTCCAAATGATTTGTTTATGTGTTAAATTTCCAATTAATCTTTTCTATAAAAAGGTTATTTTTAGTTGCCAGTAAAATGTTTCGATTCTTGCTTTAGACACTAGGTACCAGTTGTGTTAAAAATATTGGAGGAGGGGAAAAAAATTCTAGAAGAATTAAGAATGAGAGAACTCATGGTTAGCATTATATTAAAAACTGCCAAAAAGAAAAAGACAGCACATGCAAGTTCACTATCAAACAACCTCTAACATGCATAAGCGTAACCAGGATACAGTTTAACTGGTGGCCAAATCAGCAACTGAATTGCAATCAGTTCTTGGCCTTTCAAGAAAGAAACTTCATGTACACAAAAGGATTGCTAAAAATGAGAGGCAAGAGAAGGAAAAAGAACATCAAATATCTGCTAAGAAATGGAGAATCATTAACCCAGTCATCAAGCACGATGATCCTGTGAAGTCTATTAAACAAATAGTGGTTTGGAAACACTGAAAGATCAACTTAGATATCTGATGGTTCTCTTTGGCATCCAGATCATACCAGTGGAAATAAATCTCAGTTGAAACTGCTATTTATAACTACTTGACAACATGAAAAATAAGTTGATTCACCTCCACCTTTAAAAACAAAGGAAAGAAAAAGGTACTCAGTGATTCTGAATATTTAAATCACTCTAGCAGTCGTAATGAAGAACGACCACCTCAGGTGACCTTCAGTTAAGAGTAACAAGGCCAATGGGTTGCAGTATATTATGACCTCAACTTTTACATTCAGTGCCATGATAAAGGTTTTTTTTTAGTTCCAGCAAAGAGCAGAAATTATCAATTCTGATCGCCTTTGTCAAATGAAAAACAAATTTATGAGTTAAAAATGACAATTTCACAAAATAAAATAGATATATTACAAATAGTATTGATATTACAGTAAAAAAAAAAAAAAAAAAAAAAAAAAAAAGAAAGAAGCTGTTGAAGACCTCATCCCAAAATTAGTAAAGTTTTGGCCATGTTCCCCCAATGGTACTCTGGCTGGAGAGCAAGAGGCAGATCAAGAAAATGCTGGAGCAACTCATTGCCAGACACTCTCAGAACACGAGATATCTCTTGTTCAGGCCAATCGCTTTGCTGCTGGGAGACTGTGTGCCCCCGTGATGACTAACACCACAAGCGGAAGGAAAAACTAAACTACCTCCAATGGATGCTTTGAAAGGGGGGGGGGAGAGAGAGAGAGAGAGAGAGATCAGAATGGTATACTTTTGAATTGTTTTTGCTCCACTGTCAAATTGTGAATCTAACTTTATTTATCCTTTGTAAATATACATTTTCTTTTTTTTTTTTTTTTTGAAGGTACTACTGGAGGCAGAGTGAGGGGTACTTCATTTCTATTTTACTATGAAGTATAGGAAGACTATGCAAGTCATTAACTGTTGAAATGAAACTTATATGATCAATCAAATTTACCCTTCTGTGTCATTTTTATGCTTTTGTTTTTGAAAACAAGATTTTCCTCAATGTTTAGGCTGGTCTGATATAATGATTACTGATTCCATTAGTATTGTTTTTTTTTACTTCAAGACTACCTATATGACATTATATTTATAATGATTTTTAACTTGCTTGAAGCTTGCATATTCAATTATACCCTTGTTGAAATTGACTTTTTGTCCAATAGCATGTTTTTATGAACTTTAATGATAATAGAGCTACCAAAATAAATTTGGTACCATTTTTTTATTGTTTGTCAAGATCTCTATGCATATATTAAGATTTTTAGATAAACTGAAAATAATTAAGGTATTTAAATTTTGGAATAGTTAGACTATATAATATAGAAATCTGGCTGATCAGTACAAATGTTTAATAAATCTCTTCAATTAATTAAACATGAAAACGCCGAGCTTACCTGACTTTGACATAATCAAATAGAGATGTAACATGAAACATCTGGCTGTCTTTTCTAAAAGTAGCCTTGTTGATCCAAATGGAAACTGAAAAGAAAAAGACAATTTTAGAAAGCTGTCTTTTTCTAAAAAGTAAGAGAGAGGGATAGACCACAATGATCCAAATGGAAACTGAAAAAGAAAAGACAATTTTAGATAGAGAGAGGAGAGAGAGGGGAGAGAGAGAGAAAAGAGAGAAAAAGGGGAGGAGAGATGGGAGAGAGAGAGAGGAGAAGAGAGATGGGGGGAGAGGAGAGATAAAATAGGAGAGATAGAGAGATAGAGAGATGGATGGGGGAGATAGGAGAGATGGATAGAGAGATGGGGAGAGAGAGAGGGGAGATGGGAGAGATAGGGAGAGGAGGGGGAGATGGATGAGAGGATAGGGATAGATGAGGATGGATAGGGGATGGGGATAGGAGATGGGGGATGGATGGAGAGATGGAGGGGAGAGATGATGGGGGGAGATGGGGATGATGGGGAGAGATGGGGAGAGAGGATAGAGAGAGGATGGGAGATGGATGGGGATGGATGGGGATGATAGATGGGATGGATGGAGATAGATGGAGAGATGATGGGGATGGATGATAGAGATGGAGATGGGGATAGGAGATGGAGAGGATGATGGATGGAGGAGATGGATGGATGGGGAGATGATGGGGAGGATGGGGAGAGATGAGATGAGAGGATAGATGAGAGATGGGGAGAGATGGATGGAGAGAGATGGATGGGGAGAGAGGGGAGATGGAGATGGAGAGAGAGGAGAGAGAGATGGGGAGAGATGGAGAGAGAGAGAGAGAGAGAGATGGATGGGGAGAGATATGATGGAGATAGGATGGAGAGATGGGGATGGGGAGAGGGATGATGAGATGGATGGATGGATGGATAGATGATATGGGGAGGATAGAGAGATGATGGATGGAGATGGATGAGAGATAGATGGATGGATGGGGAGGATGGATGGGGATGGATAGAGAGATAGAGATGGGGGGATGGATAGAGATGGATGGGGAGATAGATAGATAGATGGATGGGGATGGATGGGGGATGGAGGAGAGAGATGGAGAGGATGGGGATGGATAGAGATGAGATAGATGGATGGGGATGATGATGGAGATAGATGAGATAGATGAGGGAGAGATAGATGAGAGAGATAGATGGAGGGAGATGGATAGAGAGATAGATAGAGATGAGATAGATAGATAGATATAGAGATAGATGAGAGATAGAGAGATAGATAGATGAGAGATAGATGATAGAGAGAGAGAGAGAGATAGATAGAGGATGGATGGAGATAGATAGATGGAGAGATGATAGAGAGAGATAGATAGAGAGATAGATAGATAGAGAGAGAGAGAGATGGATGATAGATAGAGAGAGAGATAGATGATGAGAGATGAGAAAAAAATGTGGGAGAGATGAATGTGGATGAATATAGCTGAGAGATGAGAGATAGAGAAGAGATGGGAGGGAGATTGGGGAGATAGATAGAAGAGATATAGAGATGAGATCAAGAGATGAGAGATGGGAGAGAGAGAGATGAATGAGAGATAGGCAGAGAGAGAAAAAAAATGAATGTCTGAATAGGCTGAGAAGTTGATTCAGCCAAGATAATTTAATTGATGGGAGGGGGCATTACCACCATTACACAGTTACGGTTTTACAAGCCAAAATAGAAAAACTGTACTGTGCTGGCTGGATATTTATAGTCCGAGGTAGCTGGATGGGTAAAAATTAAAGCTCCTCTGAACAGCAACAAGTTTAGGGTAATACAAAACAGATTACAAAATCTAACTTACTAACCCATTATAGCCAGTTACCCAAAGGGGAATTTACGCCCGAAATCAGGGGTTCCCAAATAATGTGGCACACCTCATAGGTATAGCGTAAGAGGACAGCAGGTGTGGTGCAAAGACAATCAAAGATTCAGAAACAGTTTAAAAAAAAATTCATATATATTAATACGATTCCAAAATTTTAAATATTATGGTTGACTTGTAATTGCATGCATGAGTCCCAGTATAAATAGTTATAAATAATTATTGATCAATTTTATCATTGTGATATTTTTACATTATATCAAGGGTCTGCAAATTGGAGGAGAGAGTTATCAATCATAAGGTTCTGACTTTGAATCCGCGATTATCTCCCTTTAACCCAAACTTATTTTTTTTTTTTAATTTTTAAATGTACTTTTTCCTCACATAAAATTTGGTGATGAGCAAGCAAATTTTCATTCCGAAAATGTGGCCCAGAGAGAAAAAAAAAAAAAAAAAAAAACTTTGAGAACCACTGTCTTAGATCAAAGGAAATGTAGTCGCTGATTTACAGACATTTAGATAACCAAAACTTTATTGTAGGGAGGTGATGTTAATGTTTGAATTCATCTGTGTACAGACATACATAAAAATGTTCTAAATCACCCATATAAACCTGTTGAGTTCCTTTTAAAAGCAGATCATGATACAAGATGAAGTATCAATTTTATTATTAATTACGCATATTTTAATTTGTATTTGCAATACAAGTTATTGTAATTATTATTACTTAAATTATACAATATTACTTAGCTCAAACGCAGTAATAAATAATTATATTTTTTATTATACAACTTGTTTCTTCCTCCCATTTATTTCAAAATGCATAATGGTGGCAAACCAGTGTGCATCTATTTAATTACCATCTAGTCATGTTACAATTTTCCAGCCATACAGATTACGTTTTACAATGACACACCCACATAGCATCTTCGCCTATCAAGTACTTGCCAAACATTTGAGATATTTGTTTATAAAAAAAAAAAAAAAAGTTCTAATTTAGTGAATTGTAAAAATACATGTCATGTATATTTAAATTTATTTAATAATGTAGCAATAATTTATTATGCATATTTATTATTTTTCAGACACATATTGGTTGGCATATAATACACAAGTGTTTGTTTATATATGAGGACTGATATCTGAATATGTATTGGAAACAAATACTGAATTCATTAAAAATGCTGTAAAAACAGAAAACGGGCCTTAGCTCAAGGACAATGCGACTAATTTTAATGAAATTTGGCAATGCACTCGGCAGAGGTTCAAGGTACAATATAAGTATTATGTATCATTTAAGTTGTATGACGGGAACATACATACAAGATTATAGTTTTAGCATTGTATAGATATACAATATAATAAGAAATTTGACGTTCTTGGAGAAGAAAGAGTGGAAACTAGAGGATAAGAGATGGGGACCGAGAGGAGATGAGAGAAGGGAGAGGTAAAAGGAAAAAAAAAAAAAAAAAAAACTTACTGACTAACCAACAATAAGTCCACTTCTTCCACTTCAACCAAATCCAGGAAAGGCAATGAAGCGAATCCATTAAGTCCAGGATGGATGCCACAATCCAACTAGAACAATTAAAACAGACAAACAATTAGAGGTAAAATAAAAGCGAACTTTGCTTTTCTGTTATAGAAGAAATCACATTGATGAATGTTCAAAAACCCTAGGTAAATAATGTCATATATAGTCTGACTTAATAAAGCTACCTCCTCATTCAGACACAAAATAAAAACAAACACAAACAAAAAAACACACACACACACACAAACACACACACACACACAAAAAAAACACACACAAAAACAAAAAAAAAAAACACACAAACAAAAAAAAACACACACAAAAAAAAAAAAAAAAAAACACACACAACAAAAAACAAAAAAAAACACACACACACACAAACAAAAAAAAACACACACAAAAAAAAAAACACACACACAAACACACACACACAAACAAACTACAACAAAAATTTCACACGCGTTATTTAAAAAGTTACTTAAAATTAAACAGAGCAATTATAGGGAACAGGCAAATCCCAGTTCTGCAATCCTTAATCAATCAGAGACTAGGTGTTGAATGATGTTTGCTTGCTGAGCTTCTACAGTCTCAAGGAGTTACAGACTGTCCAGGATATCAGCTTTGCTTGATGGCAAGTGGGTCCTTCAGATCAAATAAAAATGCAATAAAGAAACAAACACAGACAACTGTTTTGGTAATAAAAAATTTTCTAAAGTCATCTGCACATTATCACTTACTCAAGTCCAATGTCCAAAGACGTTTTCAAAGTTAAACATCATAAAGACAAGGTTAAGAAATTGTCTGTGTGAGGAGAATTTGGAATCATACATGTTGCAATCCATTGAAAAGTCACATGAATTAGATGCAGAAGTAATTATTGGCAAATTCAAAATCATCTAGTGAATACAATATTGTAGTGCTCATAATATTGTAGACTGCATGTAGTGCTCTATTGTGCTCTTGTACTTTCTGTTAAGGAGTAAATTCTGCAGAAAATGATTTAAAAATAGCAACCAATTACTTAGAATTAAAAAAAAACTGTTTCAATTATAACATTCTTTATTTACATTTGGTATCTACTACTAATATGTACAGTATAATGTACACAGTAATTACTAAGAAATACACATTTTTTTCCACAAAATTTTTAATTAAACCATTTTTTTTCATGTGCATTTTTTTGAAATTTATTAGTAATGGAAATTAAATGATAATATTGAAGCTGCTTTCCTGACAACCAATATTTTTAGACCCAGTCCACCACTGGTGTCAAGCAAATGTATTTTTTGGAAAATAATGTCAAGAGTATTATAAATTCTAAAAAACTAAAACTGAATTCTCTATACCGAGATTGAAATAAAGATAAATATATAATCAGTAAGATATTTTAAGAGAAAAAAAAAAAAAAAAAAAAAAAAAAACCTTAGCAAGCAGATATTTTAGGCACTTCAGTCTAAACTTAGTGAAAAGAGAACTTAAATTAGTTTAGCATCACTTAGAAGCAAGTAAAATTACATTCTAATTGGTTTATGTATTTTATTGCCAAATGCCAGGTTTCAATTGAAAAACACTAAAAAGGTTTTGATCTCTGTCAGGAAGGTAAATTCAAAAATGGAAATTACCTCTACCCTTAGAATATCCTTCTATAGTGCACAACCAATTTAAAAATGGTACTTTGAAGGATAAGGTTCTTGTTTTAAGAATGACCAACATCTGGTTGGAAATGCTAATTCTTTATAGAACAAAAGAAACTAAGAAACACCTGGTGGGGTGGGGGAGAGAGAGAGAGAGAAAAGATGATCAGATTTAAAATGGCTTGAATTTGACAAATATTGTAGCTGCAGAAAGTATTGAATACTAGCAGAAGAGCCCGGCGTTGTAACAGTAAGAGATAGATCAAGTATCGACCATCATAAAGACTGAAAAATAAAATTGACAAAGATTATTGTTTAAGGTTGACAGACACGCATGTCTTAATTAGTTTTTTTTTTTTTTTTTTTTACTTTTTGGTCAAACCCAAAACTCAATCAAAAACATTGTTTTCAATCGTTATGAGTCTACCGATTGAATAGAATTTTATCATAAACAATTGTCTTGTAAATGGAATTTTTAAAGCATTTTGAATGTATAAATAAAGAAAAAAGTGTGAAAGACAATAAGAAACACTACCTGCCAAAAAAGAGTGAAGTTTTGTTGAAATCGGTAGATAAATGTAGGAAATCCGATCCCATATATAAACGAACACACATACACACACAAACAACCTGGGTTTTATAATAAGTATAACTCGATATGGGTTGTCCCCCTTTCATTCTCATGATGTCTCTTAATCGTGTTTTCAAATTGATTTCATGCAAAAACAATTCTGTTTTTCAAATTTTTGGCGCTGTTAGAACCACCGCAAAGTAATTTCACGTAGTCCTGGGAAGCTTTGTTGAAATCGGTCGAAAAATGTAGTAAATCCGATCCAATATATAAATGTACAGACACACACACACACAATCTGCGTTTTATAATAAGTAAGATTGTTTATGGTGAAATAATTTATTTGGTCAAATTTCAACTACAAAGAAAATAAATGTAGTGAGTCCCTGGGAACACGCAGTTGGTGACCTTGGTGTATCCCTTAGAAATTCAATGGGTCCCAACCAAAGTTTCTTAATAAATTTTTGTGTTCAGACTAAATTTTTTTTCTTCTTTACCATCATCCCCAAAAACAATTTTAATCATGCTGACCCATTTAACTTGACTGGATGACTATTTTTAATTAAATTAATAAATCCAAAACAAAAACAGGCAATTAAGAAACTATATTCTTTGAAAATATATATAAATAAATATATATATATATATATATATATATATATATATATATATATATATATATATATATATATATATATATTTTAAATTGACAGAACAAAAGCTCTGTAATTTAAATATACAAATAAATTACCCCCCATCCCCAAACCAAGAAAGTGCCTGGTAAGGCAACATATCTATTTCATGCCAGCCACACAGCCCAATGAAAGAATAACATCAAATGAATAATGTGGTATCTATTATCTTAAAAAAGGGTGTACTTGTATCGTCAAAATTGGCAGCAAGAAGAAATGTACGAGTAATATGTATTATATTGTAATTAATTTTTATTTGGTCCAAGTACAATTTGTAATTTAAAATTGTTTGTTAACATTAATAAAAGAATAGTGTACAATTTATAAACACCTCAGGAAAGATATCTGTATATGTGTATATGAGCATGCATGTACACACAACTTTTGGGTGTTCTCGAGACAAATTTGCTGAGAAATTAGATCATCATTGCTAGTGATAGTCAATCTCATAATCCAAGACCCCTCGAAGAAATGTAACTTCATGTGAGGTTTAATTCAAGCTGAAATAAAATATAAACCCTGGCCAAGTTTTGTGTGACATATATTTATCGCCTCTATCCTTTCTATTTACCCACCTCCTCTCCTTTTTTTTTCATTGCAGTTTTGTATCCGTTTCTTTTCGTGGTCACTTTCCATCACTCCTTCCACTTTGATCATAGTTTGCAGAGAGCGAAAGAAGGGGATTGCTTTGTAGTTTGTCAGCATGGTAGCTTGTGTGTGTGTGAATGGGGTCATGACTTCCGTGTGTCTCATGCCAAAATTTTGCACACTGCTCTCAATTGTCACACATATATATATATATATATATATATATATATATATATATTAAGAAATGGACAGAGTCCGACAATTTATTTATTAAAAGACATTTTTATGTTTAACCCTTTTATAGATACAAGTATTTAAGTATTCTGTTTAAATAAACAGTATTAAATAACATTTACGCCTGAAGGTTCAATCCTGTCAAAAGACGAATATTTTCTATGAAAATTTCTCGACATTCAGGCCGGTAAATGTTATTTAATACTGTTTATTATAAACAGAGCATTTACTTATCTATAAAAAAGAACGTTAAACATAAAAAATGTCTTTAATAAATAAATTGTCAGACTTTGTCCATTTCTTAATATATAACGTCATTTGTTTACATTTGATACGCCAGAGCAGTTATGAATGTACGAGATTCATGGAAGATTGAAGTTTATAAGCAGTAAATTCGACCTTGCCTACCGAACGCTCCTTTGTGGCCGAGACGGTTAAGTATAGGATGCAGGTTCGAATCCTGTCAAAGGACGAATATTTTCTATGAAAATTTCTCGGACATTCAGGCCGGTAAATGTTATTTAATACCGTTTATTATAAACAGAGCATTTACTTAAATACTTGTATCTATAAAAAAGAAAAAAATGTCTTTAATATATATATATATATATATATATATATATATATATATATATATATATATATAGCATATTATATTTAAAGATTATCAAAAATATTGTCCTCCTTAGTGTCTGTACCTACCCAGACAGGAAAAAAATTTATTGTCTGAAGACATTTTTAGAGCCCTGTTAAATTTGAACAGTGAACTGAGTGTTAAATAATAATAATAAACATAGTTGTGCAATTCTATTTTTAAAATAACTTTTATTTAGTATTTTTTTTTTTAATTAATATGTTCCTAATTTTCATGTATGGTAGACTGAAATTGCCATTATTATGAAAAAGGTCACATGATCTAAAAGTTTTGTTCCTTTATTAGGTCACTGCAATTACCATTCAACAGGTTTTTTTAAAGAAATATTACCAGCAATACATTTTTTAAAATTATATTACCAGCTATACATCTTTGAGGGAAAAGATATTACCAGAAATAGATTTTTGAGAAAACAAAAATATTACCAGGAAAAAAAGTTGTTGGCATTAAATGACTCATTGATGTTCATATGCCATAAAACAAATCAAAATACCACAGGTTAACCCAAGCCTCATTAGTGAAACTAGGTATACAGAACTATTCAGAAGGGGAGTACTAGCATGAAGTCATATGACTGACGGTTTGAATGTACAGTTCTTGCTCAAACTGTTGATCATGTCAGATGAGGCACTATATCCCAGAAACTCTAAAATGCTCAGCATAGTTGCAATATAAACCACAGGTTGGTTCTGTGGCTGTTGAAGACAAATGTGACTGGGCATGCATCTGCTACTTGGATTGGCTACCTGCCCTTGCAGACGGGTGTGCTTGGAAAGCAATGGCCAGCCATTTTATATTGTCTTTGAAAATTTTTTTTTTTTTTTAATTTGTTATTCATTATAAACTATCTAAAATATTTGTTTGAGAGGGCTGAAAATGCTTGCTTGCTATTGTAGGGATACAGAAGGCGCTCGTTTCCCTTTGGTGGAGATAAGTTACATGAGAGACTGCTTAGTGACATTACTTCATAGAATGACTAAAGTGGCAGTCAAATTTCAGTATTTTACAGCAGTCAAATCGAAAGGGTTATCCATTGCTCAGATACAGACTAAGTCCGCCTCTCCAGTAGCTTACAAATCCATGGTGCTGTTTCTCTTTGGGAACATATCTTTCTCAGATATATAAAGAAATTCCAGCTCTTTTTCCTTTCAACCATTCCGTCTGTGAATTAGGGTGTTATTATATCACGGATATAATATGCCTATGATGGGGGAAATACAAATGGGATAATAAATCTCTTCCATAGCTGTCTCCCATTACACTATTATTATAATTTAAATTTTAGATTTACTCGAGACCGATTGATTGATTTTTTTCTCTCAACCATTTGTAGGTTATTTAAAGCCAGAAAATATTTTTAGATCATAAAGATTTTTTTTTGGTGATAATGATTTTTAGTGAGTTTTACTAATTAAGCATAAAAAGACCTTTCCCCAATTCCCTCTGGCATATAACTGAATTTGCAACACCATGACTTGTTTTAAAATAAAATTCGTTCATTTTCAAAATGGTGCGTGGTTACTAAAACTATGACTAAGTGGCAGAGGTTACTGTACCACAGAAAGACTGTAAACTAGTGCAATCTGGCAAACTAATAAATTAATATAAATCATCACAAAACTTACCATAATCTTTTTTCCCTTAAACTCCATCATAATGCACGAACGACCAACCTCCTGTCCAGCCCCCCTGAAACAGAAGAGGGATATTTTAATTGGAAATAGTGAAAGAAGAAAAAAACAAAGACACTATCATACATATCAATTAGAGCTGGAAGAAATGGAGTATCTAAGATTTTCTAAGATTAATTTTGTTTGTTGGCTTGACTACTCTTTACTAGACACACCAGGAAAAGCAGTAGTGAATTACACTGACTGCTTGCTAAACAAAAAGACAAAAATAATAAAATGATATTTATTAAATTTCAGGATCAGTTGGAACTGGTTCCTGGTAAAAGAACCAATAGGTTTATAGGGAAGAAACAGTGTAATAGTAAAGACTTATTTTTATGTTTTGTTTGCTATTTCAAATGGAAAAATTGCTTATCTCTACCTTCATTAAACTTCCACCTTTGTCATGCTTGACAATATATTCTTCTCCAACTTCCACATTGTCTTGTTATATAATTTTCACACATTATATAACATTTTGGAACTACTCATTGTAAGTTCCCCGAGCACAAAATTCTTAAGGTACATTATTTACCCCGTAATAGGTAATCTTCAGTATCCAGTTCTAGCTTCAAGTATGAACCAGCAAACCCATTTCCTGAACCTACAATTTCTACCAATACACCTATAACCTGTGCATTTTAATATGCAATGAAACTGGATGGCATATCGAATGAAGAAAAGTCATGTTTAAAATATGTTGAAAATTGGTAGTGTTTATTTCATGTAGGGCCTAAAGAACTGTACCTCAAGTGTTTTGTCCGAGGGATAAAACGCCGACCTGAGGGTAACAGCTCAAACAAGTGGTACTTTGGATGCGTGCTGTGTTTCATTATGCTTTCTACTCTGCTATTACAAGAATCAGAAATGTTCTGTAGGTTGGAAGCTGATTATGCAAGTTACCAGTAATTAAATTAAAAATTCCACTGGCAAATTCATTACATTTGCACCCGATAAATCTATCAAATCTCCCCTCCCCCAAGTCAATTGATTTTAATCTGATCCAATGAACCTCATAAATCTTTATTATTTTAATCCTCTTTTGAGCAAGATATTCATTTTGCAGTTGTTTGGAAAATTTAATTAAAAAAAAAACAAAACAACAATAGGTAAAAGAAAAAAAGAAGCTGGATTCACAAGTTTTAGAATTGCATAAAAAAAAAAAAAAAATTGTTGAAACTTATTTTAGTTTTAACTCCAAGCTAATAGATTAAACCTAATATTTCCAATAAGCAAAATACTTTGCTGTATTGCAAACAGAATTCAAATGGATTGGAATTATTTTTTCCTGAATCGATAAATTGAATTGTACATATTGACAAATCTATCAACACAAAAAAAAATTTATTTAAAAAAAAGAAAAAAAGAAAAAAAAAAAAGGAAAAAAAAAAAAGAAAAAAAGGAGAAAAAAAAAGGAGAAAAAAAAAAAGAAAAAAAAGGAGAAAAAAAAAAAAGGAGAAAAAAAAAGGAGAAAAGAAAAAAAAAAAAAAAAAAGAAAAAAGAAAAAAGGAGAAAAAAAAAGGAGAAAAAAAAAAAGGAAAAAAAAAAAAAGGAGAAAAAAAAAGAAAAAAAGGAGAAAAAAGAAAAAAGGAAGAGAAAAAAGAAAAAGGAGAAAAGAAAAAAGGAGAAAAAAAAAGAAGAAAAAAAGGAGAAAAAAAAGTAGAAGAAAAAAAAAAAAAAAAAAAGAAAAAAAGAAAAAAAAAAGGAAAAAAAAAAAAGGAGAAAAGAAAAAAAAAAAGAAAAAAAAAAAAAAAAAAAAAAAAAAAAAAAAAAAAAAAAAAAGAAAAAAAAAAAAAAGAAAAAGAAAAAAAAAAAAAGAAAAAGAAAAAAAGAATTTTTCAAAAATAAAATTTACTTTTCTGAAACAGGTATTACTTTTAGTTTAAAATATCACAGAAAAGAATTTTTAACAATAAGGGGCTGACAGATTTAACGACAATCTGATGTTTGGGAAAGTGAAATAAAAAATTTTAAAATTACATAAATTCAACATAATAACTTAAAAAAAAAAAAAAAAAAAAAAAACTACCCAATAATCTTAAAGTTTAAATATCTTAAGCATTCTTCTATTTTATTGAAATTTAGGTATTTACAAAGATGCTTGTTGAGGAAATATTAGAAAATTACCAATAAATTTAAAATTTGCTATAGTTACTACTTTTACTTTCTGATAATGCCACATATTGCCATACATATTTTTGTAAAACAACGTTTATACACATAGAATAATTTTAAAATTATTTCTAAAATATGGGTGTGTGGGTCACTGAATTGTACTGAGATTTTCTATTTATGATTAGTGTGACGTCACCCTGTGCCTCTGCCCCTGTGCTATCCTGTGATGACTAATGTGACTTGGTATTGGTCGCGGCGCCAAATGTGACGTTCTAACCCTTGGCTGATTCGGATGGGAATCTGGTTAGATTTGGTATCAGCTTTGTCATTCCCAGTTCGCCTCCAACGTCTGGTTACCAAAGTAACTGTTTTGATTTCTAGTCTAACCTACCCACGTTGTGATTTGATCTTAGGTAGACGGAATCAATCAGTCGTCAGGCCATAGTTCAAGCTGAATTCGAGCAAAGGTGACACCGCACAAGTATATGTAAAAGAAAATAAAGTAACAACTCGAAAGATTCAAATGCGTTAAAAAAAAGAATAACAAATATTTTTATATCTGGTTGCTGAATAGAGGACTGCATCTTTCTCCCAAACCGCTTCTATGGATACATGACAATTTGCGTTTGTTAGGTGAGTCCTAATATCTTAAGTTGTTTTTCAAGAAACTGGTTTTTTGGTATCTTCAGGCTATATTCGTAAAACTTGTTTTGGTGGTGTGAGTCTAAGTTGATCTTAAAAAAAAAAAAAAATTGCTTTTGGTTAGAAGTCTAAGTCGGAATGTGTGGATATCTTTCAGTCAGCTGCGAGACTGTCTCCGAGTTCACAGCTCAACTCTGTCTGCGTCTGCCCAGTAGACGTTCGTTTATACGGACGCCGACCAAAACCGGGTGCGGGCCTGTCGTGGTTTGGGTTCCTCGATAATTCCAAATCTGCAATAAGGATTTTCTTTGTTTTCGGACAGGAAAATTTATCAGTTTCCATTTTTGGAAGTCCATTACTTTGTTTTAGAGGGGTTCTTAAGGGAATTGTCCTCCCAAATTCTTCCTTTCTCATATTGGTATCTCACACCAACCCCTCAGAGGGCGTCAACAGGTTTCTCTTCTTTCTAATATTGGTATCTCACACCAATCCTCTCAGAGGGCGTCAACAGGTTTCCCTTCTTTCTCATATGCTTACCTTTGCCCATCGCTCACGCCACCATTCAGCCAATGAATGCGTCTAGACTGGCCTTGGTTTACAATTATCGCTCAAAGAAAAAAAAAAAAAAAAAAATTATCTTCCTTTTTCTTTTCTTTCTTTTCCCTGACTAGAACCCCCAAGACTCGTAGTGTGGTCATTAAGTCTCTATCTTCGCCTTAAGTATTTCTCGTTTTTAATTTCCACGCTTAATCAGTTAGCCAAACGCTACATAGTGTCAGATTAGTAAATAATTTAATAACAAAAATCACACGACTGAAACAAATTAATACAGAATTTTGAAAGATTTAAAGTTTAGAAATTATTCTAATTAAAATTAGAAAATGGAAACAATTCTTGTAAAAATTTACATCATTGAGAAAATTCTTTTTCTTAAAACAATAGCATCCAATTACATATTTTATTCATAAAAGCAATTAAAATAGATACCTCCAATAATTTTATGAACCTTATTTTAAAATGAATTTTTATAAATGAAAAAGCTTTCTTAAAGCTTTCATTTTCATCTCAATTGAAAGCTAAAGGTTTAATTTTACTATTTCTTACAAGCAAAATACTCTAGTGTATTTCAAACAGAAATTATACTGATTAGAATCAAATTTTTTAATTTTTTTCTAAAATAGATGATTGCCTTTTTTTTTTTAGTAGTATTTCATTGCAATGTAATTCCCTGTATTAAAAAAATCTTCCAAAAATAAAATATACTTTTCTGAAACTTTATTTGAGGGATATTAACTGATTAAAAAAAGAAAGATTTACTTTAAGTTTAAAATAACAGAGAAATGGATTTTTAAAACAAACATTAGCGGTGATTATGTGCTTGTTACTTGTAGACCAATTAACTGGCATTGATAATTTAAAAAAATCTTGGTGCAAAATGATTTGTATTTTCAATATTTGATTTGCAAATATAGTTTTCACCTAACTGGATGAAAGTAATGTAGAATTTTAAAAGATTTATATATTATAAATTATTATAATTAAAATGAAAAAAGAAAACAATTCTTGTAAAATTCATTATTCATTGAAAAAAAAAAAAAAAAAATTTTAAGACAGTAGTGTTCATAATAAATCTTATTTAGAAAAGCAATTAAAAGCTTTCCTAATTAAATAATTTCAGTTTTAATGCATTTTTTTATTTTATGATTTGGAGCAGATTTTCATGAAATGAGTAGTACTTAAAAAAAAAAAAAAAAATATATATATTCGATGATTTTTTTTTCTCATCTTCCAAAGAGTCCTGCTTAACTTAAAAACAATTTTCAGATGTAAATTTAATTTCTCAAAAATTTGTTAAATTAAGTAAGTGTGAATTAAGTAAGGGTAACATGTATAAAAAAAATATAAAAATAACTTCATTCATTTGTGAAAATGTATTTAAAATCCAGCAATTCAGTTTTTGTAAGTCTTTCCAAACCAAAGTGTTTTCCATCTGAAAAAAGGTGCTAAAACAATAATTGTAAATATTGCGTTGACCTCTAATGCAAAAAGAAAGAAAAAAAAAAAAATTTAACCAAAATTTCGAACATGCTAAAAGGATTAAAAAAAAAGGAATTAAAATAAAAATACTTTTTGTTAATGATAAACATTTAATGATAAAACTGTTTTTTTATTAAGTTTGAAAGTAGGACCTTTTTTTCATCATGCTAAAAAGTTTTTTTTTTTTTTATCCACAAAAAAAAAAAAAAAAACGTAAATTAAAAAGCAATTCTAATTAAATAATGTTTTAGTCTATTGTAGGTACCTCCACGAGATCACTAAAAAAAGAGCACAGCATGATGAAAAAGATGCCAAACTTGATGAAAACAATTTTATAGTCTAAATGTTTATGTTATTATTAAAAGGAAAGATCAAAGTTTATTTTAATTGTTTGAAAACTTTTCCTTCTTTTTAGAACAATCTGAATTTTCATTTAAAAATCCTTGTTTCTCTTTGTATTACCAGAACTAGTAAAAATAACATACAATTTTTTAACATTTTTTCTTTTTTTGCATGACACACATTAATTTGGAAAATCTTGCAAAAATAAAAATAATTGTCGGATGTTAATGAAACTTTCAAAAACTATTCATAGATAATCAAAATTATTGTGTTTTCTTTTATTAAAGTCATGGCAGAAATGTTTTTTTTTTTTTATATTTATTAATCCCCTCCAACTAATTTTATGAAAACTCTAGAAATTCGATCGAGTCCACTTTAGTAATCACAATAGTTAAAAACACAAGGCTTTGAGGTATTTTTAGTTTTTAATTGGACTGCCCCTACCTGAAAATCAGCACTGAATTGTAACATATAAAACTCAATAAAACAAAGGTAGTATTTAAATTCAAATGCTTTTATTTGCTTTTAGTTGTTTTTATGAATATGGACAATATTTTCTGAAAACAAAAAATTTTTTTCGATGAAAAATGAATTTTTAATAGAATTATTTAGTGTGTTTTAAATTGTATCATTTTGACTAATCAGAAGATATGCAGTAATTAAGAAATGTAATTGTGTTTATAATCGGACTATAATTATAAAATACAGAAGACCAACCAGAATATAATTAAGTTGCGTTATTTGAGTTAAGCATTGTTCTCCGCTGTTAAGGCGTTTATTTTTGTGAAACACGCGTGAAGAAGTTTATTTGATTTTTCAATTTCAACTGAGAAGGGTACCTACAAGTATCGGTATCATCTTATGAAATTTCTAAGATCTTATTTTTATATTAATCACAGATATGGCATTATTTTCCATAAATAAAATATCAAAATTAATAATAAAATGAATGGAAATACAAATAACACAGTAAAATGTAGTAAATGTACGTAAAATTACGGTATTTTATGTACACTTTTGATAAAATTTCATAAAGGAACCTATAAATTAATTAGACATCTATCTTATGAAATTTAATCTAACTCTTAACAGTTTTATTTTAATTTCTTTATAATATATTTTCTATAAAGCATCGTAAACGTAAAGGTGAAAGCTAAGTACAAAAAAAAAAAAAAAAAATTAGAGTGTTGACAGTTTTCCTTAAAAATAACGAGATAAATAATTTGTTCATTTAAATGTAAATTTTACTTTTCTCCTTCCGTAGAACAAATTATCCTCACGGAGTCCGTCAATATGCCATTCATCACCTGTCAGTCAAGTGACGCAAAAGTTTATGACCGGCTTTGTTTTATTTTCAAATTACATCTTTTCGGCGCAGAAGCTAAGTTAAGCTTGGATCAAAATATTTTAAATAAACATTATAATTTGATTTTTTTAAAATAAGTTTTGAAAAAAAAAAGATATTTAAAAGAATTTCAAACTGGGATTTCATTTTTTTTTATAAAATGGAAAAGATGGTTGCCATGATCGATTATCTGTTAATTTTTGCTGACTAAAAAAAAACAAAAAAACTTTGATCTTTCCTATATTTTGTTTTCGTCAAGTTTGGCGTCTTTTTCATCATGCTATAATCTTTTTTTTTAGCAATTTCGTGGAGGTACCTAAAATAATGCAATAGACTATTGCATTATTTTCTGTGACTGACCCCCAAAATTTAATGATTTAAAAATTCTGAGGGCTTGTCTTTCTAACTAAGTAAAAGTAAGTAAACGATAAAAAAAAATTGAAATTTCATAAAAATTAAAATTAAGTGTGTGTGGTGATGGTAACGGATATAATTTTTTTTTTTTTTTTTTTTTAAAGATAAGACAAAATGAAATTGATTTCTGAATAAATCCTGAAAAATAAGTCAAACCCATAATCACAGAGAAAAAGAAAAATTTTAGTATTATTAATCAAGGCTTTCGTAATGTTGGACTAACGAGGAAAAAAAGAACCTTACTTGCATTGAAATGCCCCACAAAAAAAATTAAACGAATAAAAAAAAAATATAATATAATAATAATGTTCAGGAAAAACAAAAAATAAAAATAAAAAAAAGGATGTACATTTTCACATTAAAAAAACAAAACAAAACAACAACAACAAAAAAAACAAAAAAAAACGAATCATTTAAATTACAAAATAACTTTTCCACCAGAAAGCGGGGCAATTTTCCAATTAATTACATTTATTCTATTTTTGCCTATTTATGTCGAAAAGCACTTGGGGCCATGGTTAAAAAATCACCATTAGTAAACAAAACTTTGTTTGCTACAAAAGCATTCATAACGTCAGCATGTGCGTCATATTTCACTTGGGCCCACTCTTTCAGACACGCAGTTCTACGCAGATTTTTTTTTGTTTTTTAGTTGTTGTTTTAAATGACAGTATGATATAGATAGAGTGATATTTTCGAGGTCACACCGTGATTGAGCGTTTTTTTTTACCCACACCGGACAGCGCAGATTCAAAAGACGAATTTGATTAGTGATTGGTTAGTTTTTTTTTGGTTCAAATTTATCTTCGACTTCCTTCCTTCTTGGCCAACTCGGTAACGATCTCACCCGGTTGACAATTATTATTAAAAATACATAGCGGACTTCGATCCTCACTTGGGGCCCAGTGTGCCCAAATTAAGATAATTTCAATAAATAGCCGGTGAAATAATTTCTCTAAGAATGCAAAATGTAAATTAAGTAAGTTATTAAAACGCACACGCTAAAAAAAAAAAAAAAAAAAAAAAAAATACACACACACTTGTTTGAAGTTAGTTTAAAAAACTTGGATGGTAGACAAGTGGGAATTTTTTTTGTTTTTTTTTTTAAACATAAATAAAATTACAAAATACTTTTATTATTTTATTTATTTTTACGATATTTGTTTCCCCCCACCTTCCTTTTTTTTTTTTTAAACCCTCACGTGGGACAGTACTAAAAAGATAAATTTGGTGATTTATCTCATTTTCTTTTTAAAAATGTACACATTTTTATAACAATAACAAATTATTATCATCCGCCGGTAATTAGCTTTTTGTAGCTTCACTTATAGATTTTTTTTTTTTTAAAAGAAGAAAAAAAATAAGGTTCAATTTTTATTATGACACAGTTGTGCATCCATAAAAAAGTTTTTTTTTGTTCAAAAATATTTTTCAACTTGGTAATAAAGTTTTGTAATGATGACTATAGAAAATTAAACCGTGCATTGACTATAAAAGAATAATCTAGAATACGATAGGGCCAATTTGAAACAACAAAGGACCTTAGTTTCGTTTACAAACATTCCAGACAGAAATAAAAAAAAAATCCGTTGTTTGAGCAAATGAAAAGAAAATAAAGCACGTACGTAAACGTTATCGGAATTCCCGCTATTATCAAAATATATAAGAAAAAATGTGTTGCAAAGAAACTAAATAAAACAAATAATATCTCACAAACTATAGAAACGACTAATAATTCTTCGACAATGAAAACAGGAAAATATTTTTAAATTTGTCGATTTGACCTGGGAACGAAACATGGGTCCTCGACCGGTTTCGTGCACGCACCAGTTATACAGAATACAACAGCAATACAGTATAGACGCTTTATGGAAATCAAATTAAATATTAAACTATCCATAAATCGACAAAACATAAACTTACAAGGGCCGAATGATCAACTGATCGCTCTCTTCGGCAGGGATCTGGCACTCGGGTTTACGTTTAGTCGCCATGTTTTTTTTTAAAATGCCGCTCCAATGCTGTCACGACAACGCCATCTGGTGGCAAATGATGAAACAAGGGCGATAATCATGACGTTAAATTTCACTCTTGTTATAGACAAGAATTAAAAGGAAGAAAGACATTTCAATTCTTTATAAAGATTCTTTGTTTAAAATTTCGGTCAGCTTAACTATTACCACTGCAGTTAGAAAATGCAAACGATGATGTGACCGGCATATGTAATATTAGTAATCTACTTTTTTGGTTTTTAATTTACACTTTTTAGCGATGATTTTTTTTGTTTGTTTAAAAACTGTAAAAGTACTTTAATTGAAATAACCTTTTAGTAAATTAAGTTTGTAGAGTAGGCGGAAGTGAACAACATCAAATCAAAGGAGAAAATAACAAAATTAAACACACCGCGCAAGGTTCAGCGCAGCCTTCCGGTTTTCAATTCAAATTTTCAATTTACAGACCGCGACATCTATCAGAGAAATGAAATTTAAATTTTTATTATTGCATTATTCCAAAATTTTAGAACAAATTTGAGAAAAACAATGGATGGTTTACATTACATAATCTCCAAGGACTCCTACTTATAACGAATAAAAAATAAATAAATCAAGAAATAGAAAGGTTTTGTGCGAAATTTTATGAAATTCAGTAGGGTAACGAAAAATAAAATATTTTTTACCAAAATTTTCTAAATAA
This sequence comes from Acanthosepion pharaonis, assembly GCA_903632075.3. Lineage (NCBI taxonomy): Eukaryota > Metazoa > Mollusca > Cephalopoda > Sepiida > Sepiidae > Acanthosepion > Acanthosepion pharaonis. Next base: position 529,755 of record CAHIKZ030000418.1, on the reverse strand, counting down.
AAAAAAAATTTCCAGAATAATTTGGTAAATTTTCATTTTAACACTCGAACGTCATTTACTGCTGAACTATTTTCTTTCAGAAATTAGTACGCGCTTCTGTAAAGCGATTTTTTTGGGTACTTAATTTAAGAATAAAGTTAAAACTTTCAAATATATGTAAACATCGACAAATAAAAGAATAACAAAAGAAAAAAAAAACACCTAACCCTAATTTGAAAGTTAACTTTCTTCTTAAAAAAAATAAAAATAAAAGAATACCCCCCAAAAAAAACACCTAACTCTAATTTGAAAGTTAACTACAAGGAATTACTGTGAAGGAAGTAAATAGGCCCAAATTGTATACGTCCACCGACATAATTCAGCACTTAGTTACTTATCAATAAGCCGGTAATGTCTGACGAAAGACCAGGAAAAAGTCCGTTTTTTTCGGGTCGTTAACATCCAAAAAGGTAGGTTTCTTTAATATCTAATTGTTAATTTGAGTTCAGCATATACATTTGCACGGAAATAAGACTATTTGGGAAAAATTTGAAGGGATATTAGCGCTCGGGTGTTAAAATGAAAATTTACAAATAATTTCATTCAATTGTGAATAAGTGCTGAAAATTTCATTAAAATTGGACAATTATTTGATTTTGAAAAGAATTTCCAAATCAATGTGTTTTCAACGGAAAAAAGTCCATGTTATTTTTATTTTCTCATTTAAGCAACAGCGAACTCCTTTTGATTTTGTCTCCCAACTCCACTTTCTTTCTCACTGAAAGACTATTCATGTTCATTTCTAACTTTCATTTCATAAATAATTACAGTTAAAATTCATGTATCCTACGTTTAAATAAATATAATTTATATCACGCAACAATCTTTGCTTTAATTTTTTTTTATTCAAACAATGACCCATGAAATCTTTACCCAACAAGTTCATTGGAGAATAAGTTATTTGCGAAATACACATCCTAACTAACGTGAAATCACGTATTAATTATAAAAAATAAAATAAAATAAAATAAAATGCTGGTATTGAATTAATACCAACTATTTTAGTTTTTCAAATCAAATTAATTATACTTTAAATCGGCTAATATTTCCCAAATAAAGTTTCAGAAAAGTATATTTTATTTTTGGGAGATTTTTTAATAAAGAAAATTAGATTGCGATGACCAGATGTTTAAAAAAAGACGCTATTTAGTTATTTTTAGCCCCCCAGCAAAAAGAAAAAAAAGTGAACTGGACTCCAATCAATATAATTTCTGCTTGAAATACACTACAGAATATTTTGGCTACTAGAAATAGTTAATTAATCCTTTAACTTTCAATTAAAGCCAAAATGAAAGTTTTAAGAAAGTTTTTTAATTTTTCAAATTCATTTTTAAACCTTAGTTATGGTGGATTAGTGGAGGTACCTAAGTTAAATGAACATGGTGAATTTGAAGGTTAATGTATTGAAAGAAGATAGACAATCACGTAATATGCATTTGTTTTCGTATAATTCAAGATACTGAATAAAAGCAGAATTCTTTTTTAATGAATATTTTAATTTTTATGCTACCGTTCCATAGGTACAATATGCATAGTGATAGCAAGAAATAGGTAATTAATACCGGAAGTTTTATAATAAATACTGCAAATGTCTAGAAAGCTATGAAAAGTCTGAAAAAAAAAAGAAAAAACATAAATGAGAAAATTACATTAATTTGTGAATAACAAAAGGCTACCAGAGCAAATGACATTTAGTGCAGGGGAGTTAACTCTTACATTTTATTTTATTTGTCTCCCTTGTTATCAAAAGCTCCAGCGAAATAATTATTTCAATCTTTTTATATCTCCGCCTGCCTATTTCAGTCTAATCAGATCTTTTTCAGTCAATTCAATTCATATCTATCTAGCTATCTATCTATCTATCTATCTATCTATCTATCTATCTATCTATCTATCTCATAATTTTATTTTAAAACGACTCCAATTTTCAGAGAGCTTAAGTATTTGGTTACTTATTGTATTGCATAAGTAGTGACACGGGTTATATATTTTGACACAATCTTGAAAAAGATTTAACAATGACACCAATATTCAGAGAACTTAAAATGATTACTTAGTTACTTATTTTAATGTTTTATTTTACTTACAATTATTGCCATGTGACGCAAAATATTGTCAACGCATTATTTAAACAAATTAGCCGTAAAGAATCAACGGTGCCTTTTTATAGTCATCGGACAGTTAAAAACAGTTTTAGTAAGTATTATTGTTAATTTTTTTACAATTATTACATAAGTAGCGAAGTGGTTCCTTGTTGGATGACAGTGGAAAGATGGTTGTGACGTCCATACCATTTCAGCTTTCTCTTCTTGACGGTGGATATGGGGTCTTCGAATGGGACTGTTTCTTGTTCAATGGCATCTTGCATTGTGTCATTTGTGATGCGGTCTATATAGGACATGCCGCGGATGGTTCTGAAGCATCTGATTGCTAAGGATTGGATTCTTTTCTTATTGCATTGTTAAATATTTACCTGTACCTGTTGTGGCATTCATCCAGTTGGTTTAGCAAGCTCCATCAAACGAATACGCTGCATTCAAAAAGTTGACCAAGCTTAACAAAGGTCATATTCATTCAGACATGCAAATCCATAGGACTAGTTGCAGTGGGAATTTTAAATTCACAAGCATTCTCCAGCCACATGTATACACAGTTTTAGGATAGTGTGATCTGGTTTGAATTCAGAATTACTTTCTCGTAGACTGGTTGCCACCCAAGGCAATAGGACTTGGTCTTTCCTGCTATTTTACGCATGGGGAGCGGGTGGGAGTAGAAGAAGAGATGAATTCATACTTCTCCCAAAGAGTATTAGTATGTAAGTGATAGTAATGAACATAACTGGAATTTAAACTCTGCTCTCAGATTCCTCAATCCAAGCTGTTAAATATTTGAGCTCAAGTTAATGATTGAATCAACTCCTTCCTAGTAGCATGACTGTAAAATACCTGTGGAAATTTCCCTATTGCTTTGTTAAATATTTGAGCTTAACAACTTCAACAAAATATTGCAATAAAAATCATAAATTGGTCAATATTTAAAGAGGATATAAATGAAAAGATTTAAAAATTGACAGGCGCTTTGCATTTCACTCAAGCAGACAGGAAATGCATTCTCCATCTTCTGTCTTTTAGGATAGGGTGATCTGGTTTGAATTCAGAATTTACCTTCTTCTAGACTTCATATATTGTATACAAATGCGTGAGTTTCTGTCAATAATTCCAGTCCACTCACTGATGTCGTCATCCCATTTTCTTGTCTATACAGGACATGCATAGGGCAATTTTGTAACATCTGATTGCTCAGTCTAGGATTTGAGCTCAAGTTAATGATTGAATCAACTCCTACTGTTGAATCGTATAAAAGCACTAGACTACCCGTGACCCGTTAGGTTGTCGGAATTAGCTCTTCCTTAATTCCCTAATTCTTCACTAGGGGTCACTCTCCATACACTATAAATCTGGGCAACTTCTTGCCTCGTTCACTTTTTCAATTTGCATTTCAGCGGACACGTTTAAAAATGTAATCTCTCGTAGAAATCCGCGTTTTGTCCGCTTATGGGAAAAAGCCATGAAACACACATACATGCAGTGGCGTAGCTAGGGGGGGCGGCGAGAGGGCGGATCGCCCCGGGTGTCAGCACAGGAGGGGTAACACAATGTCACCCCCAACAAAATTTTTCAACCAGGTGCAAAAAATAGTCTGAAAACAGTGGTGGAGACACAGGGTTTCGCAGGCCGGCATATGACCCCCGCCCCAGAAATAATTTATGATCCCCCAGTTTTGTCCCCCTGTCAGAAATTTTCTAATAAATTGTCGGGAAATTTGTGAGTAGGAAAAATAGCAATGTTTTCAGCTTTTGATTTGAACTGATTATTTTGTGGCATTGGATTTTGTCTTGGATCATACATGTAAACAGTAACGTACCGGTCAGTAGAGTAAAGTAGAGGTAGAGCATGTATGAAAATTTAGCTACAGCTAACCATCCAGCATAGGGACAATCGAGGTCATTGGGGTGACATTTGAGCGGACCGCCCCGGGTGACGTTTACTCTAGCTACGCCACTGCATACATGTACGTACGAACATTCACCAAAATACAAACTCTTTACGTTCACACACAAACACAAATGTTAATGTCATTGTCACTTGTAAATTTGTTGTTTAATACATATTTGTTGACATATATATATATATATATATATATATATATATATATATATATATATATATATATCGGTCTTGTTTGTTTTCTTTACATCTTCAGTTGGATTCAATTTGAGTCCGGCATTGTTCTTGTAGTTGGACCTTCTTCTAGCAGGAATAAACAGCACGTGTCCCTAATTCAGCAACATTCAAACCCCAACGGTCCTCTACAAGGTCACTGACGGTTCAGTTTATAAAACATTGAAGTTGATTTCAATTCAACATTCTGTTGAAATGTAAGTTAATTTTATTATGATTCAGTTAAATATTTCATTTCGTCCTTGTCATCATTGATTTGGTTTACACATTCGTGTTTAACGTTTTACTGATTGTTTACAGCATTTAATAGGAATAGAATAAATAAACTTGATCTTTAAATCAGATTAACTTAAAAATATTTTTTAATTTACCGAAAAATATTTTTAAATCATATTCACTTGAAACTATTTTTTAAATATGCCAAAAAATATATTTTTTAAATATTTAAAATATTGTTTGTTTAAAGAAAGCTGAAATATAAATAATTACTCTAAATACAACTAAACGGAACAGCAAAGCGGGATCTCTTTGTGTCTGTCTTCAGCTCAAAAATATTTTAATTAAAAAAATTGTCTATTTGAAGAAAGTTAAAATAAAAATACTTACTGTATAAACAATTTGTATTTTTAAATCTTATTCACTTAAAATATTTTTGAAATCAGACTGACTTAAAAGTATTGTTTAAATATTTAAAATATTGTTTGTTTGAAGAAAGCTGAAATATGAATAATTACTCTACAAACAACTAGACGGAACAGCAAAGCGGGATCTCCTTGTGTCTGTCTTTAACTTAAAAATATTCAAGCCACGTATTTCATGTTTTTACCAGAGCTCATATTGCAACTTTGTTGTTATCATTGCTTTTCTCTGGCACTCCTTATTACTGGTTCCCATATTGTATTTATTTCTATGCTTGGTCGGCTCAGGAGATTTTTGTGGCCTAGCATATGTGCTGATTCCTTAAGTTTACGAATTTTCCAATTCATGCAATGATAACAGCAAAATTGCAATATAAGCACTGGTAAAAATGGTTGCTGAAGATATTAGGTTTATAATACCCAGAAATTCATACCCAGATGAAGGATACATGGCACAGTGGATAAATGCGTTGGTTAGATCCAGTGACAGGACCCAAAGAGTGTAAATTCAATACCTGGTTAAGGCAGTGGAGAACTTCCAGAGGGAAAATTAGCAGGAGATAACTGATAACTGACATCCATCAAACATGGCACGTGGAACCAGAACAGTCTACCCCAGTCAGCGAAAGAAAGGGTTCAGTTCGACATTCCAACCGACTGAAGAAGGCCGGAGCGTACAACGGCCGAAACGTTGTGATAAATATGGCAACAAGGATGAGAACAAAAGACCGAATAATGTAAATAGTGTACATAATACCTCATCTCAGAAATATAGACAGACCCAGTAGCTGTTATCGATACTCTCAATACTAGTTTTTTTTACTAACTTTGTATGATTGTTATAACTTAATTCTAACAAAAATATTTCTTGTATATATTTTATTCATTTTGCTGTGTCTGTTTTTGATTCGCCTACACGTTGCACTTTGCGACAAAGTGTGGTATTATCTTCCTAACAACCACTTTTCATGATCTCTGTCATAATTCTCCCCTGTTTTGCTCCTACTTCACTTTTACTACTTCTTCCTACCTCTCTTTTTTTTTAAACAATCATTTTAACCCAAGCAAGGCAATAAAGCCACTAAGACGCAAGTAGGTTACTGAGTGTAACGAGATCTAATCTAAACACTATTAAGAAGAAAACTAAACACTATTAGGGAGAGAGAACAATAAAAGAACAGGAATTAAGAAGACAGAACATAACGATTGACATTGCATTTAAATTTTTGAAGATCAAAGTTGCCTGGAAATAAAAAAAAATACAGAAGAGAGTTCCACAAGCGAGAAGTGCGACAGAATAAATTCTTAGTATAGAATATACGGTTACATCTAGCTATTTCACTCGTCAATCTAGTACTGCGTTTAAATCAATAAAGTGATAATTCTTTGGGCACCTCGGGGTGGTGTCATGGTCAAGCAAGCTTACTTACTTTCGGCCTTGTGCAACATCTAAGCTATGCTTAGAAAAATCATTAAGGCCACTTTGACGTGGTGTAATGGTTAGTAAGCTTGTCTCGCTAGATCAATTACGACTGAATAGTGAGTTCGATCCTCACAAGGCGCCCCATAATTTCGGCCTTGTGCCACATCTAAGCTACGCTTAGAAAATCACCATAAAGTGGTATTTCTTTCCTGTTTTACTTTCTATGTTTTGATTCAACGAATTTGACATTTTGCGACAAAGTGTGGTATCATCTTTCTAATCAGTACTTCTAAGTACCTCTTTCTTCTTTCCTGTTTTGTATTTCCTTGACTTTTATTATTATTTTTTTACTTTCTAACCTCTTGTTCTATTTTTTTTTTAAACAAATGATATTTTGGCAGATAATACATATCATCCTGGCGTATCTACCGTAAAACATTTCCCTCTATCTTTGAAAATGATCTGTTACGCCCTGAAATGAATTGTATATAAAAAAAAAACAAAAAAAAAAACAAAGACCCTCCCCCGCCAAAAAAAATTTTTTTCTAATCGCTCAGCCTTGAAATGACAAGGATTAATCAGTTCAAGATAAGCTTCAGAGCATAAACAGATATCTCTAAATTATAACTTGCGCCTCCGTAGAACAAAACACTTGCGTATAAAATATCTCTTCCTGAAATGGTCTATCAATGATATTATTTTTTATTATCGAATAGTTACGCTGTGATTTCAATATGGCGGCTGGTTTTATTTTAGCGTTGGATTTGTGTTTTGGTATCGCAGATCCAGCACAACCGATGGCATGTAAGAAGAATGGATTTAAAATAGAGTTAGTAGTATTGATACCACTAGGAAATACATATGATCAGTCTGATATATATATATATATATATATATATATATATATATATATATATATATATATAGATAGATAGATAGATAGATAGATAGGCTGAGATCAATAGATAAATAGGTAGATATGAACAGGCTTAGATAGATAGATAGATAGATAGATAGATAGATAGATAGATAGATAGGCAGGCTGAGATCAATAGATAAATAGATAGATATGAACAGGCGTAGATAGATAGATAGATAGATAGATAGATAGGCTGAAATCAATAGATAAATATGAACAGGCTTAGATAGATAGATAGATAGATAGATAGATAGATAGATAGATAGATAGATAGGCTGAGATCAATAGGTAAATAGATAGAAATGAACAGGCTTAGATAGATAGATAGATAGATAGATAGATAGGCTGAGATCAATAGATAAATAGATAGATATGAACAGGCTTAGATAGATAGATAGATAGATAGATAGATAGATTGATAGGCTGTGATCAATAAATAGATAGATATGAACAGGCTTAGATAGATAGATAGATAGATAGGCTGAGATCAATAGATAAATAGATAGATATGAACAGGCTTAGATAGATAGGTAGATAGATAGATAGATAGGCTGAGATCAATAGATAAATAGATGGATATGAACAGGCTTAGATAGATAGATAAGCTGAGATCAATAGATAAATAGATAGATATGAACAGGCTTAGATAGATATGGACAGACTGAGATAGATAGATAGATAGATAGATAGATAGATAGATAGATAGATAGATATGAACAGGCTTAGATAGATAGACAGAGAGATAGATGTGAACAGACTGTTATATATATATATATATATATATATATATATATATATATATATATATATATAGATAGATAGATAGATAGATAGATATGAACAGGCTTAAATAGATAAATAGAGAAGTAAATAGATACGATATGATCATATAGACATATATGGTAAATCGATAGATATGATCAGACTGAGATAATTGATGGCATGGGTCTGGCAGATAGCGAAGAATGAATTTGAAGAAGAATTATTAGCATTTCCGTCACTGACAAGTACAACACACGGTGAAAATACATTTAAAAATATGCAAGCGGAATATAATAAGCTGGTATTACAATAGAATCTGCCCTAGGAATTGCGAAGATGAAAAAACAACTCATTGTGCTGAGATCAGATAAGGAATTTCTCCATTTTCATTCTCTTCATTGTATTTTCCACCACCTTTCCACTTTCCGCTTAATATCGAAAGATAATGAAGTTGGTTTTGTTATAAAGTTGTTGGGATGCAGCAAAAGTTTGCATCTTTTTACAATAGGTGGCGTTTGAACACGTGATTTAGTTGATTAAAATATATGACAAATACACATATAAAAGGCGGCATTTCAATACGTCTTTATATCTATCTATCTATCTATCTATCTATCTATCTATCTATCTATATATATATATATATATATATATATATATAAATATATTTTCAACAAGGATTTTCCGGAATTGTGTATGAGGTCAGGCATGTTGTTTTAAATGACACTACATTTGAATGATAACTCTAACATTTTTAAGCATTTAAAACAACATGCCTGGCCGCGTACACAATTCTGGAAAGTCCTTGTTGAAAACACAACGATACTTAAACATGAAAACAATAAACAAAAACTAAAAATTCTTGACGCTATATGCATAAAACAGTTGAAACCCAACCTGAACAACATAAACTATGAAATCTCCACAAATATTCTTAAATGTCTATAATTGGTAACAGAAGCCATTAGTTTATACAACTTCCATACTTAATATTTCTCGAATTCACTCTCGCGTGTTCATGTGTGACGTCATGAGCCGCAGTGCGATTTTCGCTTCCAGCGTCTTATATGCACGAGTTTATCGTTGCTTGGAAATTTTCCATGTAAACAGAAACAGAATATCATCACTTTATTGTCCGTGTAATGCTTAATATAAAATTAAAAGTACAGTATTTGTCATCTTTGATAATGGCTTATGTAAGCCGAAAGCTTAGAGAGAATTGAAAACTATGTATCAATATTTTGATTTTCTTTCTTCGTATAATGATAATGTTATTAAGCTTATCAGACATTATGAAAAGAATTTACATCAAATAAATAGACAACACTTGTCTATATTATTTAATGAAACATGTATGAATGAAAAATGCTGCCTAAATACACACACACACACACACACACACACACACACACAATATATATATATATATATATATATATATATATATATATACGTTTTACCAGTTTGTGATTGAAATGGATAACTCCGAGGAGGACATAAATCCAGGGAGAGCTCAATGTAGATTACAGAGCATTGTAATGATAATAAGATGACGTAGGCTTTAATTATCCATTTCGTTTATAATTTTTATTTCGTAAACACTGAGATGTTCAATTCACCAGAACGAAATCTCCTTTGCAAATGTAGAAAGTACACCGGACGGACACATTAGATTGGTAGTGGGGAGGGAAGGTGAGAGAGAGGGATAGGTAAGGAGAGGGCTAAGGGATTAGTGGTTAGTAGTAGTGGGTTATATATATATATATATATATATATATATATATATATAAAAGGTAAAAAGTGAATCCTAATAATATAAAATATTAAAACTAATCCACAAATAGAGCTCAATGTATTTATTACAGAGCATATCAAATACAAAGAAATAAAATCTAACTTTTAGTGTTGAGAAAGCTCCCGAAGGAAATTTTTCCTGCAGAGCGAAATGGGCATTCAGAAGGGTATTTTTGAATTTGTAATTATATATATATATATATATATATATATATATATATATATATATATATATATGAAGAGTCCACGTGTACTTCTTGTAGTGTTTAAAATAGATAGGTTGGTTGATAAAGCAAAAGGAAAAGGAAAAGTTACCAATGTGATCCGTGCGATTAGAATTTGTTATATATTAATTGTTAATCACAAGACACAAATGAAGCACGGAGATTTATGTTATTAGTCCAGAATTTTCGGGCAGGCCTGTGTCCTTCATCAGCGGCGCGAGAAATAAACAGAGAGACGGGGAAGACTTTCCAATGGTGTTTTTTTTTAGGGCTAGTGTGAACTCTTTGTAGATGGTATTATTAATACAAATCCGATCCTTGTTTTATTCTGCGAAAATTTTTTTGAAAATGATCGGGTTAAACGCATTAGTCTGTTTTGTCTTTATCTGTGTGGAAGGTGGAGCAGTGTGATTTTGAACTAGTGTTGATGGATTTGGTTAGATGGGTAGAGATTGAGTTGGCAAGAAGGTAATAAAAATAAAATGAAAGGGAAAAAATGGATAGGAACCGTAAAAAAAAGGATAAAATATTTTGATAAAAATTCTTTTGGAAAACTTTAGTCAGAAAATGTGGGGGTGCAGAAAAATAAACAGATAGAAACATGATTGTAGTAATAACAGTGCAGGAAGGAAAGAGGGGAAAGGCGTCTGCAAATACATACGTACATACATATATATACACCTTTCCCCTCTTTTATAAGCAGTAAATTCGACCTTGTCTACCGAAAAGGTTCTTTGTGGCCCAGAGGTAAGGCACGTCAGCGTAAATGACGGTTCCGTATAGGATGCAGGTTCGAATCCTGTCAAAGAACGAATATTTTCTATGAAAATTTCTCGGACATTCAGGCCGGTAAATGTTATTTAATACTGTTTATCATAAACAGAGCATTTGCTTAAATACTTGTATCTATAAATAACAACGTTAAAATGTCTTTAATAAATAAATTGTCGGACCTTGTCCATTTCTTTATATATATATATATATATATATATATATGTGTTGAAACTTGACTAATGCATGGAATAATAATACAACACAAAATGTACTTAGAACAAAATGTATTGAAACAAGAAAGGTACACAATATTTACATATAGTCTTTTGTATATTCTTGGGAAGACCGTTCCTGGAGAATGTGTTGACTTAGTCGCAGTCGGGCAGAGTCTCTGGATTGAATCTCTTGATTCCTCCCCTCGTCTTCCATATTTATATGGTCGGTACTCCACTATGCAAATTAGGTGGATCCTACCACAACAGTATGTATGTATATATATTGTTAAATATAACAGAACACGTAAACTCTCACGTAGTACGACGTCATAGAACTGCATCATGAATTTACGACATGCGTCTGCTATACCGCCGCCATTATCATTGCATAGCAATCTTCTATGTCAAGATAACAGAATATCATCTTTGTGGGTAAATATCTTTGCTGAAATGTCCGTATAACCACTCTGAAGATGGCCCATGTGAGCCGAAAGCTTAGATCAAGTAACAGCTTAATAAAATATTCTAAACGTTGGATAATTTTTGTCTTTATTTTCACCCGAAATTAAAGCAACCATACGAAGTTTAGAACGGCTCATCATCAAATATAATAGACTTTCGTTGTCCGTTATATTTAACAATATATATATATATATATATATAAAGAAAGAACAGTAAGATATATAATCCGGTGTTCTTATAGATATTTTTATTTTTACAAAATAGTGCTCAATGTAAATTTACAGAGCATTAATATTATAAATTAATTGATTTAAAATATGTTTTTTTTTTCGCTACACAGTTCTAACCATGTTTCAAAAATGGAAGCTAAATGCCCCGAATTTAATTTTGTAATTAAATTAAAGACATTAGTTCCATTTCATCCTCAAGCGAATTTTGGAGTAACTTTTAAAATTACTGGGTTTTAAAGACACAGCTAAAATCATAATTTATGTTTCCAAGGTTACAGATGAATTCATTTGACCAGACGAGGGTTGTCTCGGTGTCTATACATCCCTACCCACTACCAAAGCGTAGCAATAACTGATACATTAAAATCTAAATCTGTAGAGTAAATTCTTGTTTGAGGAAACCGACTACTACTAACCACTAATCTCTCAACTCTATCTTTAGCCAACCCCTCTTTCTCACTTTCCCTCTCCACTACCAATCTAAAGTGTTCGTCCGGTGAACTTACTCCATTCGCGGAGCAGGTTTTCATTCTG